>JAHWFO010024642.1:435500-549966 GCA_023313115.1 Rhysida immarginata | reverse complement strand
ATAATAATAATAATAATAATAATAATAATAATAATAATAATAATAATTTATTAATAATGTAACAACAAACGGAACAACCCCTCCAGAAAAAACCGGAGGGAAAAGCCCCGTGTTGCCCCCAACTGGCTGTAGCCCAAATCTGGGTTACTAGATAACATATAAAATACAAAAAAAACTAAGCTTAGATAAAAGCAAAAAAGAGATAAGTAAAGATGAATAAGCAGTCAGGTTAAAAGATACACAGGGTGATCAGAAAGTCTTTGCCTAGTAGAGAAATGTAATGAAACAAACACTGTTAGAGAGATACATATAATTTTTCGTATTCTATTCTTTATCTCACTATTCGCTACTTTCAGTGAATATAGAGGGCGCTGCTATTTTTGAAAAATGGCGGCGAAAGTAGGAATGAATTCTCTTTGAATATTACACTGTGTGATATTTTTTTGTAAGATGGTATATTTTTCAATGGTTGATATGGCAAGCACCTGCTAGGAATAGCACTTGATTTCAACTTTCGTTTTAATGCTGGCATATTTAAAAAATTTTGTTTCTTAGTTGTAAAATTATTAGTAGTATATGTTAAATATTTTCCATCTTTTACCTTACCCTTGCAAATTTTTGCTTACACGGTGGTAATGGAAAAAAATTGTGTTGATAACATTGTATCTGTGGCTTTTTCCCCCCATTGTAAGTTTTTACTTCCCAACTTTTTCTAATGGCTTTATTTTTGGGGGAAAATGTAATCTTACTGCATGTAACATAATTTCTGATGTGCAACCTTACACAAGACAGTATTTGTAACTTTTTCCTTTCATTCTTTAGCTGCAACAACATGTTGAGCCTTATTTAAACTACGGCGAATCCTACTTAGCTCCGTTCAAGTAAATCCCACAAGGGCGGCGCCACCTAAACTGAAAGTAGCGAATTACATTTTAAACTTTTGGCTTATTTAAGAAATTACAGTGGTAATAAATAACATTTATTTACTTGTAGAATGGGTCTTCGTCAAAATCGCGCATCATCGAAGGAAACATGTTCACACAGTGGAAATGGGTCACAAAATAAAATAACATAATAATAATAATAATAATAATAATAATAATAATTAATAATAATAATCATAATTATCTAGGTAGCTTTGATCGTTGTAAGCTATGTTCCGATTTTCATTGCGCAAGTGTTCATGGGTTGAAAGGCTCTCGAACATGGCGTCTTGTTTAGCGAAGCATCAGCGACGATGTTTCTTCGAGCCTTTTTAGTGAAGTTTGTTAGTCATCTAGAAAAAATATCACTAAACTGTGCATAAAATCTTGAGGTGACTTGACTCTGACTGAACCGACAATTTCTAAAGCTGACTGAAATTCATAAATACATGTACAATGTATCGACGCGGGAGGGGGTGCTATTTTCTGCAAAGAAAACAGTAAATAAAATACAACCTCGATGTCTGTTGTTTAATAAATGATTCCTTTTTTTATTTTCATGGGTATAGTTCTCCTTCCAGAAATTAAGATTATATTAATCTGTTTCTTATAAAATAATCATTATTTCGTAAATACATAAAATTAAAAAAAAAACGATAATTAAATCAATGTGACAACATGATTATTTCAAAACAATAAATTCCTTATATGCATATACGGCACAAAAAATTACATAAAACTTACAAACAAACATGTTATGTAATTTTTATTGTATATTAGGAATTTTGGTTTATAATTTATTTTGTTAAGTTCCGAAGCCGATTTCTGCTGTGGTTTAGCTTGCTTTTGGTATAGGATGATTTGTTCATTCGCCTGGGACTTTAACAGGTTCTCCCAACCATCGGAAACAACGACTTCTTTATGTATCTTCAATGCATCAGCTATTTTAAATCGTTTAGAGTCATTTAAGCTGTACACGATGCTACACGACCCAACTTTTATACGCGGCTGGCTGGGAGAAGCAGCAGCTAAGCTGGGATTGCTCCAACCGGAAACGCTTCTGCCTGTCGGAGGCAACCACAGCGCAAGCCACGCCCCCAAGAAAACTGAAAATGGCTAATTCAGGGTTTTATTGGTTGCTTTGTTTTTCACAATTTCAATCGATTAAAGGAAGTATAACATTTTAATATCTCTACATCTATGAATAACCTCAAACGAATCTGTGGAATAACTATGTTTTTCATTAATGATATGGTCCGCAAACGATGACAGCCCTAACCTAGCATTCTTTACACAAGAAATATGTTCCTTCATCCGTATTCCCTCTCCTCTTTGCGAGCTTCCCAAATAAAACTTGTCACACGTTGCACACTTAAACTTATATACCCCGGGACAATCTTCCGCTGGGGTCTTATCTTTTATTATGCTTAGTTTTCTCTTTAAAGTATTACTGCTCTTATAAACTATTTTACAACCAAACTTACTACAAATATTCTTGATCCCTTTGTTTAGTGTGCTGTTGTAGGGGAGGACTAACACATTTCTGTATTCTTCATTTCTTTTTTCTGTCAACGTTGTGATTTCATCGATCTTAATATGTCTAATCGATCTTAATTGGGCCTAATCAAATCATATGCAGAATTTAATGGATATAATACAAATATAGTGGATAGAATAGTAGATAAGATCGTCAGACATATTAAGATCGATGAAATCACAACGTTGACAGAAAAAAGAAATGAAGAATACAGAAATGTGTTAGTCCTTCCCTACAACAACACACTAAACAAAGGGATCAAGAATATTTGTAGTAAGTTTGGTTGTAAAGTACAGGGTGATTACAAAAGAACTTCACACTTTTAAAAATTTATTGCATCAAAGCTATTCAGAATATAGCACACCACACACGGATTCTTAAAGAAAAACTCTTGAAGTTTATTGTGACACAGTTAAAGATGTTCAATATGCTCCCCTGTCGTGACAATCCCGCATTAACATGTCTCCATCAATCCCACCTATCGCTACCGTAATGCGTTCTTTCAGCTCGTCTAGGTCACGGGGAAGGGGTAGGGTGAAGAACTTGTCCTTTACACACCCCCATAAAAAGAAATCACAAGGTGTGAGGTCGGGGCTCCGCGGTGGCCACTTTGCAAGTTCCAGATTATTGTTTGCTCGACCAATCCACCGCTGTGGGAGAGTGGCATCAAAAAATTGCTTCCAAAAGCGGCAGATAGTTAGTGATAATCAGAGACAAATGAAAGAAAACGCTTCTTTCATTTGTCTCTGGTGATAACCGAAAACGCTTCTCGTTTCAAGAACGTTTGCCAAAACTGTGACCGCACCTCTTGATGCGGGATTGTCACGACAGGGGAACATATTGAACATCTTTAACTGTGTCAGAATAAACTTCAAGAGTTTTTCTTTAAGAATCCGTGTGTGGTGTGTCTATATTCTGAATAGGTTTGATGTAATAAATTTTTAAAAGTGTGAAGTTATTTTGTAATCACCCTGTAGTTTATAAGAGCAGTAATACTTTAAAGAGAAAACAAAGCATAATAAAAAATAAAATCACAGCGGAAGATTGTCCCGTGGTATACAAGTTTAAGTGTGCAACGTGTGACAAATTTTATTTGGGAAGCTCGCAAAGAGGAGTGGGAACATATTTCTTTTGTAAAGAATGCTAGGTTAGGGGTGTCATCGTTTGCGGGCCATATCATTAATGAAAAACAGTTATTCCACAGATTCGTTTGAGATTATTCATAGATGTAGAGATGTTAAAATGTTATACTTCCTTGAATCGATTGAAATTGTGAAAGACAAAGCAACCAATAAAACCCGGAATAGTGAAGATGGCCCCATGCCAATGGCAGAATGGCTCCCTTTAGCAAAATTTTTTACAAAATAATTTACTTTCCTTGTATGATTTTTGTGAGGCTTTCTGCCTTGCCTTTATAACCGGACAACTCTTTTATTCGGCGTGGGAGAGAAGACGGGGGAGGGCGTGTTGTTTGGCTTTTGTAGGGCTAAGCTAAGAAGATGGTTTGTATTGGTTGTTTTCTTTGTTGTTCGCGCTTTTGTTTTTGTTAATTTTTTGATTGGTTCTTGTATATTATAAATACTTGGCTTCTCTTGTTGTTATACTAAGCAAAAACGAGAATAGCGAACGAAGATTCTATGCTGCACGACGATTCTACCACTCGACGGACGACGACGTACCTATTGCAGTCTGCAGGACATTTAGTTCATCAGTGGAATTTCCAAGAAGACAAGGTAGGACTTTTTTAAGTCTTTTAAACTGAGTCGTTCTGAGTAGGTGCGTCCTTCTAAGGACGGCAAAACCCAGCACCACACCTGCTTCTTGATGACATCAGGCGCTGCGTCAAAATCTTCATGTACTGTTAAATATGCTGATGGTAAAGTGTTACCTTGTGAACTGGCCTACAAAGATGCGTGTAAGGATCCGAGATTTCTAGCATTTGATATTATTATTAACGAACAACATGAGGCATAACGTACTGAACTGAACAATAAGTATCTAGAGTTAGAATCAAGGGTGGAAGCACTGTCCAAGTAACTTGGTAGTAAAATTGATAATAAAAGGATGTTCAAAGTGCAAGTTTACTGACTGCCAATGGCCTCGCTAACCTTGGCAATATTATCAAGGACTTAATGGGCTCTCCCAGTATACTTCTGATTCACCCATGATAGTGGTAAATCCTGAAAACGTTTCTACTTGTCTGGAAGCAGCCAACGAAGGAAACGCCTCATTACGAGCTAGCGTCAAAAGAACGCATGAAAATGATTCCGCTGACAGTGATGGAGGTGACTGGCGTATTGTGCAGAATAAAAGGAACAAAGGTGGTGTTAGGATAGACAACATCCAGGCCACTGTTAATATCCTCGATAGTGTCTCTGTGGCCCTACGAGGTAACAAAGCTAATCTCAGTCATTCCCAAAGCAATGTCGTCCATGGAAAGGAAGCTGTTTACATTCCTCCGATTATTATTCATCATCACGGGAAGCCAATCAAGGAAATTCTAAACGAGATTAAACATCACGTGGCTCTGGATAAAATTACTGCCCACACGGGTCGTTCAGACACCATTAAGGTCAAATGTCATGACGAAGAAACGCACAAAACTCTAGTTTCTGGAATCAAAAGGAATGATGTTCTTAAAATCCAACACCACCAACTAAAATCTGAAAAGCTACTGAAATACGTTGTTCGCAACGTTGATAAAATATACGCCCTCGAAGATTTCTGTGAAGACCTCAGAAATGCCAACCACTTCCCGGACAAAGCAATTAGGCTTAAAAAAGCAAACGGGGCTGTGGAGATGCCAATGGTTCTAGTTCTCCTCCAAAACACTGAACATAATAAGTCCTTCCTAAATCTGAAACGTATCGGTCCGCTTGCTGTAGGAGTTGAATTATTTAGGGGTAACAAAAGGCCATTGCAATGTTACAATTGTTTACGCTTTGGGCACGTGTCTCAGAGTTGCACCGAGTCACCACGTTGCAACAAGTGCGCAGGCGACCCGCCTAAATGTATTCGCCTTGAAGGCCAGCACACAAGCAGCTATACAAAATGCCCCAAATACCCACAAGTCAATAGGAATAGATATTCTAAGGTAGTTGAAGGTAGATCTTTCGCTTCCGTTGCCTCTGCTTCAGTTGGTAAGGGAGCTGTTGACCACAAAGAACTGGCTAAAATTCAAAGATTTCTGGGTAACTTAATGAATATGCTGAAAGAAAGTGGCAACGATTTGCCACAGATTACTCGAGTTGAGAGCAGGAAATAATCATGGTTAGACATCCGTATAAAGTACTAAAGCAAGGAAAGCTACGATCCACTATCTGGAATGCAAGGGGGATCCCTCGCAAGCGTCATTGCCTCACAAGTTGGAATATCGACGTAGCCTTTTTGTGCGAGACTCACCTCAAGCAAAGCAGATCTCCCACCCTGCCAGGTTATTATATATACAGAAAAGATAGGACCCCTAAAAAAGTTACTGATCCAGGCTCTGGAGGGGCAGCTATTGTTATCAGAAAAGACATTGATCATACTAAGATCGTCACTCCAGATTTAGTGAAAATGGAGGCAGTATCCATTATCCTTAAAGATGTTGACGTTGGTGAGGTCAAGTTTACTTCCGTATATAACCCTCCAAGGCACAAACTCGACCCTCGCGACCTCGATGAGGTTTTATCCAGACGCATTCCAGTTGTTATCTCAGGTGATTTAAATGCGAAGCACCCTCACTGGAATTCTAGATGCACAAATCAGAGCGGCTCAGTACTCTATAGATACATGTTAGACCAGATTGACGCTTCCATCGTCGGTCCCCTTAAAGATACATACTACTGTGATCACTCACCTGTCAGTGATGTGCTTGACACAGCTGTCCTCAAGGGGTTTTCAAACCATACAATATTTTTACAGTAAATGCCTTATCATCTGATCACGTAACCATCATGTTATCACTCGACTACAAAAAGCTTTACATCAGTGCGAGAGCTGGTTCACTAAGTGGCGATTAAAGCTGAATGTCAAAAAGTGCAAGGTTATGTTTATTTTGAACACCATTAAGCACCTGAAAAACAAAAAAGCAGCCGGCATCGACACCATCACCAACAGTGCTCTGAAGAATTTGCCTCTTAATGTTGTTTGCATTATCACCAGGATCATGAATGACTGCTGGCTAAACGATCACTACCCTAGCGCCTGGAAATACTCAATCATCCTCACTATTCCCAAGCCGGGACTTGATCCCGCTCTTCCCGTCAGCTACAGGCCCATTAGCTTACTGCCAGTGCTCTCCAAGGTCCTTGAGCGAACTATTATCAAGAGGTTTAACGATTTCTGCGAGGCAAACAACCCTATTCGTGAAGAGCAATTCGGCTTCCGCAGAGCTCACTCCTGTCAGCTCCAGGTATGGAGGCTTGTTGCTGATTTGGACGGTCCTCTCAATCTTTCTATGTTTGGTGGTATCATCTTTCTTGACGTTCAAAAGGCCTTTGATCAAGTCTGGCATGATGGACTCATTTATAAAATGATTACTTGTGGCTTCCCTGATGACCTGATTGCCTTGGTTCGCTCCTTTCTGACAAACAGGACCTTCCGTGTTAAAGTTGGTGACTCCTTTTCTGACCCTTCTGATGTTAATGCTGGTGTTCCCCAAGGCTCTGTCTTGGGGCCTGCCTTGTTCAATTTCTTTATCCACGACTTTCCTAAGTTTACAAAGTGCAATCTTTTCTTGTTTGCTGACGACGGGTCCATCATGACCTGGGCACGTTATCCAATCCACGTCATCAGCCGTCTGCAAAAAGCTTTACACCAGTGTGAGAGCTGGTTCTCTAAGTGGCGCTTACAGCTGTATGTTAACAAGTGTAAAGCCATGTTCATCACACGCAAACGCAAAAACCCTCCAAGGCCCCTCATCCTACATGGTAGGAAGCTTGAGGGGGTTAAAAATTATAAGTACCTCGGAGTTGTGATTGATTCCAAGCTCAGCTGGAACGACCATGTCCAATATTCGCTTAACAAGGCTAAGAAAGCGAAGTTTAGTCTCATCGCACTACAGGGGCGAAACAGCGCTCTCAGAGTAGACAACAAACTCTTGTTACACAAGGTAGAGATTCGTGCCATTTTACTTCACAGTATGCCTGCTTGGGCTTCCATTTGCAAATCGAGATGGAAAGATCTTCAGACCTTCCAAAATGTTACCCTCCGGTCCATTGCTCAACTAGACAGAAGAGTTGCCAACGATCTCTCTATCTATGAAGATCTGGGGATGACCCACATCGGTTTCCTATGTTCAAACACTTCTCAGGAACATGCTACCCAAGATGGAACATCATGAAAATACCCTGGTTGCTGGTATCCTGGACCACTCACTCACTATCAGGGGTTCCCTCAGGTTTCGAAGACCCCATCATATCTTGGATAGCAATTTCGAGAACATTAACAAGGCCGAGTTCCTCAACTACTGGATCTGCTAGATCCTAGTTTTTCGGACTCGCTATTCGTCAATCCACAATCCGATTCTCGTCCCTACCATGAAGGGACTCTTTTCTGGATGACTTAAAGAGGTTCACAGGCTTCTTTCCTACTTCAGTGTACCTCATTTGGTTTACTTTGTGGGCGAGCGTGTAAAGTGAGCTAAAGGCTCCTGGACCACTCGTATTACTTTTTCACTACACTCATCGATTGTCGATTGTCGACTGTTGTTATACTAAGCAAAAACGAGAATAGCGAACGAAGATTCTTTGCTGCACGACGATTCTACCACTCGACGGACGACGACATACCTATTGCTGTCTGCACGACTTTCAGTGCATCGGCGGAATCTCCAAGAGGACCAACAAGGTAGGACTTTTTTAAGTCTTTTAATCTGAGTCGTTCTGAGTAGGTGCGTCCTTCTAAGGACGGCAAAACCCAGCAACGCACCTGCTTCATGATGACATCGGGCGCTGCGTCAAAATCTCCTTCATGTACTGTTAAGTATGCTGATGGTAAAGTGTTACCTTTCGAACTGACCTACAAAGATGCGTGTAAAGATCCGAGATTTCTGGCATTTGACATTATTATTAACGGAAAACTTGAGGCATTACGTACTGAACTGAACAACAAATATATAGAGTTGGAATCAAGGGTGGAAGCGCTGTCCAAGGAACTTGGTAATATAGTTGATAATTTAAGGAAGGATGTTCAAAACGCTTGTTTGGAGACTGCCAACGGCCTTACTAACCTTGGCAATATTATCAAGGAGTTTATGGGCTCTCCTATTACTTCTGATTCGCCGATGATAGTGGAAATTCATGATCCCATGCATAATAACGAAAATGTTTCTACTTGCCTGGAAGCGGTCAAAGAAGGAAACTCCTCACTACGAACTAGCGTCAAAAGAAGGCACGAAAATGATTCTGCTGACAGTGATGGAGGTAACTGGCCTATTGCGCAGAATAAAAGAAACAAAGTTGGTGTTAGGATAGACAACATTCAGTCCACTGTCGATATCAATAATGGTGTCTCTGTAGCCCTACGAGGTAACAAAGCTAAGCTTAGTCATTCCCAAAGCAAAGCCACACATGGAAAGGGAGCTATTTACATTCCTCCGATTATTATTCGTCATGATGAAAAACCAATCAAGGAAATTCTAAACGAGATTAAAAATCACGTGGCTCTGGATAAAATTACTGCCCACACGGGTCGTTCAGACACCATTAAGGTCAAATGTCATGACGAAGAAACGCACAAAACTCTAGTTTCTGGAATCAAAAGGAATGATGCTCTTAAAATCCAACACCACCAACTAAAATCTGAAAAGGTACTGAAGTACGTTGTTCGTAACGTTGGCAAAACATACGATCTCGAAGATTTCTGTGAAGACCTCAGAAGTGCCAACTGCTTCCCGGACAAAGCAATTAGGCTTAAAAAAAGCAAACGGGGCTGTCGAGATGCCAATGGTTCTAGTCCTCCTCCAAAACACTGAACATAATAAGTCCTTCCTAAATCTGAAACGTATCGGTCCACTTGCTGTAGCAGTTGAATTATTTAGGAGTAACAAAAGGCCATTGCAATGTTACAATTGTTTAGGCTTTGGGCACGTGTCTCAGGGTTGCACCGAGTCACCACGTTGTAACAAGTGCGCAGGCGACCATCAGTCAAGGGACTGTACCAATATAAAAGGTAAAGACCCGCCTAAATGTATTCGCTGTGAAGGTCAACACACATCTACCTATACGAAATGCCCAAAGTACCCCGAGGCTAGGAAATTCAAAAGCACCAAAACAGTGCATGGTAGAACATTTGCTTCTGTCGCCTCCGGTTTTGCTAGCAATGGAATTATAGACCCCAATGAATTGACCAGAGTATACAGATATGTGGGGGCAAAGAGCAATGAATCTTCTCAAGGTAAAGAGCAAAGATTTGCCTCAGTTTGTCTGAGCCGAAACAGCAATTAATCATGGATAGACACCCCTATAGAGTAATTAAGCAAGGAAAGCTTCGATGCACTATTTGGAACGCGAGGGGGCTCTCTCGCAATCGCATAGAGTTTTACAACTTCCTTACTTGTTGGAATATTGATATTGCGTTTGTGTGTGAGACTCATCTCAAGCCGAGTCGGTTATTCTGTCTACCGCAAGAATAAACCCATTATAAACGCAGCCAGCCCTGCGTCTGGTGGGGCAGTTCTCATAGTAAAACAAGGCATCGACCATCCTGAGACTACCACAACCAGTATCGTGGGAATGGAAGCCGTGTCAGTCATTATAAATGACGTGGACGTAGTGGAAGTTAAATGTATCTCCTTGTACAACTCGCCCAGCTCGGTCCCTGCGAGCTCGATGATTTACTAAACGGTCCCATTCTAGTCATTAAGGCGGGTGACTTGAATGCCAAACACCCACATTGAAATTCTAAACGTATGAATCATAACGGTTCCATTCTCCATGGCTACTTGTTAAACCAAACTGATACCTTAGTCATCGGTCCTCTTCACGACACATACTATTGCGATCACTCGCCCGTTAGTGATGTACTTGACATTGCTGTCCTAAAGGGGTTTTTCAAATCATATAATATCCTTACTGTGAACGACTTATCCTCCGATCATCGCCCAGTCGCTCTCAACTTTGAGGGCTTAAACCTTGACCTGAGGGTCAGTCTCAGACGGAAGCAGGATTGGAAGCTTTTTAGAGATTTGCTTAAAGAGTATAACAAACCATATACTGATCCTGCCAACAATGTTGACAATTGATAATAATATTAGTGAAATCACTCAATCGATTAAATCAGCCAGTGATGCTAGTGCTACTGACATTGACCGGAAGAGACCGGACCATCTCAATCTCCCCCCATCCATCAGGCAACTCATACGTGATAAGAACTCGTTCAGAAGATTGTGGCAACGCACTAGGTGTCTGCAGTTCAAGACTAAGTACAACATGTTAACACGCAAGGTCAGCGAACAGATCAAGGAACTACGAATCCAAAGATGGTGCAGCAAAATCAAGAGTCTGTCAGTCCAGGACAACTCCCTCTGGTGCACAGTCAGAGCCCTCAAGAATAAGAACGCCGATTTACCTCCTCTGCTTACGGATGATGGGAACTTTGTTAGCAGTCCCCAGGAAAAGGCCCAACTCATCGCAAACTCACTTAAGAGTCAATTCACCACCCCCTTTGAAGATAGATTGGCTGGTATCGAGAACACACGTCAAGTTAAAGAAAGCTGCATTAAGTTTGATCTCATCCATAGTGTAAAAGAGTCTCCCCATGTCATTGACAACGCCGAGGTATCGAACATCATTAAGCAAGTTAAGAGTAACAAGGCTCCTGGACTAGACGCCATCACTAACGGTGCTCTTAAGAATTCACCTCCAAAGGTAATCTGCGCTATCACAAAGATTTTAAATGACTGCTGGTACCACGGCTACTTCCCAGATTCCTGGAAAAACTCAGTCATCCTCTCTATACCAAAGCCTGGCCTCAATCCCGCTCTTCCTGTCAGCTACAGGCCCATTAGCTTATTGCCTACACTTTCTAAGGTCTTCAAACGCACAATTCTGAAGAGGTTCAATGATTTTTGTGAATCAAATAATCTAATTCGCAAGGAGCAATTTGGCTTTCGTTCGAATCACTCCTGCCAGCTCCAGGTATGGAGGCTGGTTGAAGACTCGAGTAGTTCTCTCAAGTACTCGATGTACGGTGGAATTGTTTTTCTCGATGTCCATAAAGCCTTCGACCAGGTTTGGCACGACAGCCTCATCTTTAAAATGATAAATTGTGGTTTCCCTGATGAACTGATTGCCTTGGTTCGCTCCCTTTTGTCGCATAGATCCTACCGTGTCAGGGTTGTAAACACCTTGTCTAATCCCTGTGATGTCAATGCGGATGTTCCCCAGGGTTCAGTCCTGGGGCCGGTGCTGTTCAATTTCTTCATTCACGATCTAGCGGAATTCGCAAAATGTAAACTCTACCTGTCCGCTGATGATGCGGCCATCACAACAAGCGCAAGGAATCCCGCACACGTCATTAGTCGCTTACAAAAGGCTTTGCTATAGTGCGAAAAATGGTTCGACAAATGGAGGTTAAAGCTCAACGTTGATAAATGTAAAGCAATGTACATTACACGTAAACGCAAGAATCCTCCAGGGACCTTGGCCTTATATGACAAAAAACTGGACTAAGTGAAGAACTACAAGTACCTTGGTGTAAAAATTGACTCTAAATTAAACTGGAATGACCATGTCCAATATGCCCTCAACAAGGCTAAAAAGGGTTGATTGCGCTCTTGGGGAGAAACAGTGCCCTTGGATTGGACAATAAACTCTTGCTGTACAAGGTGGTAATCCGCACCATCTTGCTCCATGGAATGCCTACCTGTACGTCTATCTGCAAATCAAGGTGGAGGGAAATACAGACCTTCCAAAATGTAACCCTCAAAACCATTGTTCAGCTCGATAGGAAAGTTGCCAACAACTCTTCCATTTATGAAGACCTCAATATGGACCACATTGGTAAATACGTGCAAATGCTTCTAAAGAAATTGCTTCTTAAAATTGAGACCCACGACAATCCCTTGGTAGCCAGTATACTGGACCACCCTCTAGCCCTTAGTGGTCCCATAAGGATACGAAGACCCCTTCATGCACTGGAAGTTAATTTCGATGATATCAATAAGGTTGTCTTCCCCAGCTTCTGGATATCTTAGCCGCAGATGCTCAGGGCTATCTCTACGTCAATCAAAAATCTTATTCCTCGTCCTACCAGTTAGGACTCTATTCTCAGGATGACTCTCAAGGGACATCAGGATTCTCCTCTAACTCAGTGTAATTCCCTTGGTTACGTTATGGGCGAGTATGCTATTGAAGCTCTGCTCCCGGACCGCTCGTGTCTTTTCACTACACTGTTCGATTATCGATTGTCGTTTTTATACTAAGTGTCCCAAATACCCACAAGTTAAAAGGAATAGAACTTCCAAAGTAGCTGAAGGAAGAACTTTTGCTACGGTTGCTTCTGCCTCTATTGGTAAGGGAGTCGCTGACCACGACGAATTGGTTAATATTCAAAGGTATCTGGGTAACCTAATGAATATGTTAAAGGATAGTGGCAAAGTGTTGCCGCAGACCACTCAAACTAAGACAAGACAGTAATCATGGATAGATACCCCTACAAAGTTACAAATCAAGGTAAGCTACGTTGCACTATATGGAATGCGAGGGGCATCCCTCGCAAGTGTCATGAGTTCTACGATTTCCTCACAAGCTGGAACATAGATGTTCCCTTATTGTGCGAAACCCATCTCAAATAGAGTAAGGCTTTCAATCTACCAGGGTACTATGTTTACCGAAAAGATAGGCCTCTAAAAAAGCTTCAGATCCAGCCTCTGATGGGGTAGCTATTGTTGTCAAAAAAGGCATTAATCACACTAAGATTGTCACACCTAACCTTATAAATATGGAAGCAGTTTCCATTGTCATCAAAGATGCTGATGTTGGATAGGTCAAATTTACTTCCCTATACAACCCACCCAGGCACAAGTTAGACCATCACGAGTTAGATGAACTACTGTCTGGGCCTACTCCAGTCGTTATGGCGGGTGATTTGAATGCGAAACACCTACACTGGAAATGTACTAATCAAAGTGGCTTAGTACTTTATAGCTACATGGTAGATCAGATCGACACTTCCGTTAATGGCCCTCTTGAAGATACTACTGTGATCACTCACCCACTAGTGGCATACTCGACATTGCTGTTCTCAAGGGGTTTTTCAAACCCTACAATATTTTTACAGTAAATGCCTTATCATCTGATCACGTAACCATCATGTCATCACTCGACTACAAAAAGCTTTACATCAGCGCGAGAGCTGGTTCACTAAGTGGCGATTAAAGCTGAATGTCAAAAAGTGCAAGGTCATGTTTATCACTCGCAAATGCAAAAAACCTCCAAAGCCCCTCTTCTTATTTGGCAAGAAACTTGAATGGGTAAAAAGCTATAAATATCTTGGTGTCATGATCGACTCCAAACTAAATTGGAACGACCAAATCCAATACGCGCTCAACAAAGCAAAGAAAGCCAGGTTCAGTTTGATTGCACTTCTGGGGCGACACAGCGCTCTTCGGGTGGATAACAAACTCTTGATATACAAGATTGTGATTCGTACTGTTTTACTCCATGGAATGCCTGCTTGGGCTTCTATTTGCAAATCTAGGTGGAAGGATCTCCAGACCTTCCAAAATGTTGCTCTCCGATCCACTGCCCAACTTGACAGAAGAGTTGCCAACAACCACTCCATCTATGACGATTTCGGGATGACCCACATAGGCACCTTTGTCCAGACACTTATGAAGAACATACTATCCAAGACGAAAAATCATGAAAATACTCTGGATTTTGGTATTCTGGACCAATCCACTCGTTGTTAAGGTTCCACTCAGGTTTCGAAGACCTCGACATATCCTGGATGTCTGCTTTGACGACGTTAACAAGGCCGTTTTCCCCAACTACTGGATCTTTTAGATCCTGCTGATTTTTGGGGACTCTATTCGTCAATCTACGTACAATCTGACTCTCGTCCCGTATTGGGACTTATTCTCTGGAGGACTAAAGTGGTTCATCAGGCTTCTCTCCCAGTTCAGTGTACCTCCTCTGGTTTACTCTTTGGGCGAGCGCGCAAAGTGAGCTTGGCTCCTGGACCACTCGCGTCTTTCTTTTCACTACACTGTTTGATTGTCGATTGTTGTTCTTTACCAGACTTTGTGGGAATGGAAGCAGTCTCCGTGATTATAAACGATGTGGACGCAGGCAAAATCAAGTTCATCTCTTTATATAACCCACCCAAGCACAAGCTTGATCCGTGCGAACTTGACGAGCTGCTGCCTGGGCCCATTCCAGTTGTTATTGCGGGCGACTTGAATGCCAAGCACCATGCGTGAACTCCAAATGCCCCAATCAAAACGGGAATATCTTATATGGATATACCTTAAACGAGGTTGACATTTTCGTTGCTGGTCCCCTTGATGACACGTACTACTGCGATCACTCTCCTGTTAGCGACGTGCTGGATATTGCAGTTCTTAAAGGTTTCCTCAAGCCCTATAATATATTCACGGTCGACGATTTATCTTCTGACCACCGTCTAGTGATGCTTATGTTTGAGGGCTTGAATATCGATAAGAAGATTTTTCTCTGCTCTAAACAGGACTGGAAGCTCTTTAGGGATATTCTTAGAGATAATAGCATTCCTTATAAGGAGGTTATTGATAAGGAGGATATCAACAGTAATATTAATGCTATCACCCGTGTTGTCAACGATTTCACTACTTCCAATACCTCTACTGTCGATCGTAAGCGTCCTGAACATCTCGACCTGCCGCCTTATATCAGGCGTGTTATTCTCGAAAGAAATTCTTACAGAAGATATTGGCAGCGAAAGCGACTTCCCTTCTTCAAGACCAAGTACAACCGGCTTTCTCCCAAGGTTCAGGAGGAGGTTAAATCTCTACGAAATCAAAGGTGAAGCGACAAACTGAAGTCGTTGTCTGTCCAGGACAACTCGCTCTGGGGAACTGTGAGGGCGTTGAAGGAAAACAGACCAATCCAATTGCCGCCACCAGTAACGGGGATAAGGCTCAATTGATCGCTGATTCCCTGAAAAGTCAATTTACCACGCCTGGTGAGACAAACTTGGACAGCCTCCAAAAAACTCAACTAGTTAACGATGGGTGTATCGCTTACCAGTGCATTCATCGTGTTCCCACCCCTGAGGAAGTCATTAGTGCCCAAGAAATCTCCGACGTCATCAAGCGACTTAAGATCAAGAAAGCAGCAGGTATTGATTCCATCACTAACAGTGCTCTCAAGAATTTGCCTTCTAATATTGTCTCGATCATTACCAAAGCCATGAATGACTGCTGGATCCTTGGTTACTTCCCCGACCAGTGGAAAGAGTCCGTTATAGTTACCATACCAAAGCCTGGTCTATACCCTGCTCTTGCTCTCAGCTACAGACCCATAAGCTTGCTACCTGTGCTATCAAAAGTCTTTGAACGCATCATTCTGAAGAGGTTTGACGAATTCTGTGTAGCAAAAATCTCGTTCGTGATGAGCAATTCGGCTTTCGCCCAGGTCACTCCTGCCAACTTCAGATCTGGAGGCTTGTTCCACTTAACTGTGGTATGGTGGTCTTGTCTTTTTGGATGTCCGTAAAGCTTTTGATCAGGTTTTGCACAACGGCCTCATATACAAGATGATTACTTGTGGTTTTTCGGACGAACTGATTACCTTGATTAATTCCTTCTTGTCAAACAGGATTTTTCATGTCAGGGTTGGCTGCTCCATGTCTAACCCTTGTGACGTCAATACTGGTGTTCTCCAGGGTTCTGTCCTGGGCCCTGCACTGTTCATCTTTTTCATCCATGACTTCCCAAGTTTTACTAATTGCAAGCTATACCTGTTGCTGACGACGCGGCCATCATTAGTACTGACCGCAATCCCGCTCACGTCATAGCACGCTTACAGAAGGCCTTACAACTGTGCGAGAAGTGGTTTGCAAAGTGGAGACTTGACCTAAATGTTGACAAATGCAAGGCAATGTTCATTACGAATAAACGTCGGAAACCACCGAGTCTTCTCTTCCTTTCTGGTAAAGAGCTCGAATGGGTTAAGAATTACAAATACCTCGGAGTGATGGTAGATGCCAGGCTAAATTGGAGTGACCACGTCTCCTATGCGATAAATAAAGCTAAGAAGGCTAAGTTTAGTTTAGTTGCTCTTCTGGGGCGAAACAGCGCCTTTGGAATGGATAGCAAACTCTTGCTTTATAAGATGGTTATACGAACCATTCTTCTTTATGGTATGCCTGCATGGGCTACAATATGCAGATCCAGATGGAAGGATCTCCAAATATTCAAAAACCTTACTCTGAGGACTATCGCCCAACTTGACAGGTGAGTCGCAACAAATATTTCTATTGCTGAAGATTTCCATATACCTCCAATTGGTAAGTATGCCCAGGAGTCGTTGAAGAAGTTGCTTCCGAAGATTAAGGACCATCCCAATCCTCTGGTTGCAGATATTCTGGAGCATCCTCTTACGTTTAGAAGTTTCCTCAGGCATCGCAGGCCTCGTCAAGTCCTGGACATCAATTTCAACGACATCCAAAAGGCCATCCATCTTTCCGGAATACTGGATCTCGTAGCTCCGTGTCCCTCGTCAATCAACAATTAACATTATCGTCCTTATAGGAAAGGACTCCATCTTATCCTCTGGATGACTTAACTAGGTTTCATCCGGCTTCTTGCCTAGTTCAGTGTACTTCCCCTGGTTACTTCCTGGATGAGTATGGGAGTGAAAGCATTGCTTTCGGGCCGCTCGTTTCGTTTTCCCTGCGCTGTTCGGTTGTCGATTGTTGTTCTTTACTCACTGATGACAGAAACTTTGTTTCCGAAATGTACATCTGAGTCATTAAAATCTATTCTGTGGAATAGTGTTTTCGGAGTTATTTTTCTTTGTATAGTTGTGTCCACAGTTTTTGGCTTGATTCGTTTGGAAAAATATTTACTAGAGAGAAGCCAAATCTTGGCTTGATGCCATGTCACCGATTCACGTCATTTGCCGACATGCCACTGGAATAAGGTGAGAAGGAGCTACTAGACTTATGTATTTTAAGAATAGTCGACAGTGTCAAGGAGGACTTGGAGCGGCACTTCCATACATAACAGCGTTTACGTAACATTTCGAAAACGAGCGGCAGAGCGGATTTGGTCAACTTTTTAATGCCGTCGATCCAGCATGTTTGTCAAGTGGAGATTCTCTGAGGGAAAACTACCGGTAGACATGCAAAGAATTGGTTACTAAAATGGATATTTCTTCTATGTCGATATTAATGGACTTTACAAGCAAATAGAAGATGCGAAAAGTGTTTAGCAGGCAAATGATTTGTAATTTGACCGAAATGGCGCCGATTATGACCTCTACGTATATGATCTGATGCGCTACGAACCGAAGGGAGGAAAGTTCTTTCGTCGAACAGTGGCAGTAGATGACATCTGGCCCGAAAAAAATCCTACTTGACATTGTGGTCCCATACCGAGTCACTTATACCGCAAAAGTTCTGACAAACACCTTGCAACATTAAGATGATGCTTATTGTTGCCTACGACTTCGAGAATGTTTTTCTTATCGGACAATGTTTAAAGGAGTTCTGTGAACAATGAGTAGGTTACCACAGTAACTTTTTGGAGAATCACCTTAATCTCGCGATTCTTTGGAAATGACAAACACCTCTGGTAAGACATTCGACTGTGTGCTGCATGCAACCAGAGTCGGATCTAGGGTGAGGCAGGTGAGGCACTCGCCTCAGGTGACAGTTGCAAGTGGGCGCCAAATTGGAGTTATTTTATCTCCAAAATATTTTTAACTTTTAAACATTTGTATTACTTTCCATTTTTTTTTTCAATTTTACATATTTTTTTTCATCATTTTTAATTCCATACAACTTTTAACATTTGTATGATGAACAGTGTTAAAAAGCCACACAGATACAAGGTGAGCATCAAGGGCAATGCTGTAAAAACATTTAAACATGGAATAGTGTAAAAGTCTATCAGTTACTAAGGGGAAATGTCAGTAAGCAACAAGTCTACATTATTAGCTGAAATTAACAGCATATTAAAGCAAATTAAAGCAGTATTTGTGTAATTTAACTGCATGAGATATCATTTTGCAAGAAGTTTATGAGTTGAACAAAGCCTTGCAATTAAAAACAATTATCATTCACAAAGGATCAAATTTAATAGAAGTTTGTCACTTAATTTAATTCAAATTAGAAAAGAAAGAGTTGCAAATACATACCGGAACAGTGAAAAGTTAGCCACAGAAATGAATATTCCAGCAGAATTTACGGAAAAGAGAACACGAATAGTAAGGAAATAGGATTTAGGAGGATCAAATGATGAGAGCGTGGTATTTACAGACAAACATATGTTCAACTTGGAAGTAAGAAAGTAATCGATGTTATGGTTTCACAATTAAGATGGAGAAGTAAAAAGTTGAATAATATATCATCGGAATTTCAATTTCCTACAGGAGAGATAATACAGTCAATGAAAAATGAAGATTTAAAAAGAACAGCTGCCAATTTGATTCTTAAATACCAACTGTTTTGAATTCTGATGAAATTTCTTCAGAAATATGTAGTTTCAAAAATCATGCAATTGCTATTATTCTATACATAAAAGCCGCAACTAAAGCACAGTAATTTCCAAACTAGTATATAAAAAAAATGCCCTAAAGGGCAAGGAAAAAAACTTTATAATATGAAACTTGTTTTACTTTGTCCATGGAAAAAGTACGCAAGCATGGAAAAGGAGAAGACAGACAGCACTCTACCTAGCAAAAGTTTGCTCTGTTCTGTACTGTTTTTTTTTCATATTATCGACCCCCGTTTTAAACCCCTTGAACCTGTACAATAAAACGTCATATTATTTTGTGCTCAGCATACAACAGTGATCAATACATAGGACACACTGCCGTTATGCCGTACATTTCCTAAAGTTTCAGAATCTAGTATACATTAATGCTTCATAATGTTTATTGAGCTAATTTGGCATATTTGTGTGCATACCATTTACAATGAATATTACAAAGAATTATTTTCCTCACAACACTACTACTTTTGCGAATTCATATGAGTTTTAAGTTGAACAATTCATTACAGCATGCCAGAAACTAATTTTTAGCTTACAAAATTGCAATTGAAATAAATACAAGAATGATTTTACCGCCAAAGCGGATAAAGGGAGCACATTTTCATGTTATAACATCGTACACGGATATATTGAATTAATCAACATTTTAAAACACTTAAGAGAAAATAAATAAATATGAAAACTAAATTGCAAATTACTATTTAAGTAAGCTAATGTACAGAGAAAATTTAAATGAATAAACTTGAAGAACTGAAAGGTAAATGGAGAGGGAGTTATTCCTCATACATTTAAAAAATAAAAGTTCTTTAATTTGTAAGAATTCCCACCATAATGTTAAACGAAGTGAGCCTCAATTGCTGAAGCATTGTGTGTAAGCATCTATTATTTTTTCATATTAAATTACTAAAGTGTTTCTACGTTAACGTCTACTATTGAAGCAAGCGATTAACTACTATTAATTAGCAATATGTATAACAGTAGTGAGTTTTAGATAACATTAAGCCTAACAGCATTATGCTCTTGATACAAATAAGATATGGATAACAGTAGATCTAACAACTCGTAATGAGTTGCTTGATATATTACATGCCATATCTTATCATTGAAAGTTCTAACAATATTATATTGTACCATTAGGGCACATGCAACAAACCAATTCCCACTATCATTATTTTCTCGTTATATTCACCCCATGACACGTTGTTACGAGGTGATTGATATATTACATGCCATATCTTAGCATTGAAAGTTCCAGTGGTACCATATGGTATCATATGACACCATTAGGGCACGTGCAACTAATCCAATAACCATTATCATTATTTACTCGTTATATTCACTCATGGAACGTTGTTATGAGTTGTTTGATATGTTACATGCCATATCTTATCATTGAAAGTTCCAATGGTACCATATGGTATCATATAGCAACATTAGGGCACGTGCTACTAAACAATAACTATTATCATTATTTACTCGTTATATTCACTCATGACACGTTGTTACGAGCTGTTTGATATATTACATGCCATATCTTAGCATTGAAAGTTCCAATGGTACCATATGATACCACATGGCACCATTAGGACATGTGCTACTAAACCAATAACCATTATCATTATTTACTCGTTATATTCACTCATGGAACGTTGTTATGAGTTGTTTGATATTTTACATGCCATATCTTAGCATTGAAAGTTACAATGGTACCATATGGTATCATATGACACCATTAGGGCACGTGCTACTAATCAAATAAACTTTATCATTATTTACTCGTTATTTTCACTCATGGCACGTTGTTACGAGTTGTTTGATATATTACATGCCGTAGGGGTCGCAGGAGGAGCAGTACCTCCTCCTCTGCTCTCCGTAAATACGAGGTCTGTGAGAGAGAAAAGTATCCGACCTTATTTATTTTGCGAAAACCTGATGGATTTGGATCGCGCTTGCTTGCATGAGCCGACCTTGAACCTTTGTGCGTATGCGTGAATTTTTTCCTGCCTCTCAATAGCGTCAGTTTCTGGCAATTAGCATTAGAGGGAGGTTGTGTGTTGTGCTCTCGTCGGTTTTTGATTTGGAGGCTTTCGGTGACGATGCTATGGTCGTACTCGTACACCCAGGACTCGTTACCAGTGATTATGGTGTTCATGAAGTCGGGGTCACTGTTTGCGGAGGCCAGCATGTCCTTTGAGACGTCAACACGAAGTTGCTTTTGCTCCGCCGTCAGCAGCTTCGGCACGAATTTCGCCGCCACTCTCTTCATGGCCAAATCTTCGGTCAGAATGGAATGTGCCGAAAACGTACTGATGCCCACCTCTTCCGCAACTTCTCGGAGAGTCACACGACGGTCCCGCATCACCACAGCGTTCACTTTGGCAATGATCTGGTCATTTCGGCATGCTGATGGCCGACCGCTTGTAGGAGTCCTTAATCTGTGTGATGCCCATAGCATCGTCACCGAAAGCCGTCTGAATCTTCCGGATGGTTTCCACCTGGCTGTCGCCCAGTTTCTGGCAAAATTTGATGCAGTAACGCTGCTCCAGTCGCTCCGTCATTTTCCTTCAAATCAAAAACCGACGAGAGCACAACACACTACCTCCCTCTAATGCTGATTGCCAGCAACTGACGCTATTTACAGGCGGGAAAAAATTCACGCATACCCACAAAGGTTCAAGGTCGGCTCATGCAAGCAAGCGCGATGTAAATCCATCAGGTTTTCGCAAAAAAAATAAGGTCGGATACTTTTCTCACAGGCCTCGTATGTCTAAGAAGAATGGAAAGCAAGACAATGGAAAACAGGGCAAACGAAAACAAGGGGCGCGTTCGACATGCGTGCACTAAACGCACCTAGCGACATCACTCGGTACGTGCGGTGAAAAAAGTGTAGGCGTTTTGTGCGTGTCATGACGAACAGACAAGAACACATAAGTGATCATATCAACATGGCGCTTTTGCAGCTGATTGCAAACGAAACAGCATTTATCAACGAAATAACAAGATGCTGGAGAGAAAACGAGAAAGTAGTGATGATGATGATGATGATGATGAGAGCATCCTACGGGAATATCTAGATCACGAAAATGAAGTAATAAAAGGAGTCTGTGTTAAAGGATACCACGAAAGCATTGTTCCCTCTTTTCCAGACAACACATTCAGGTAAAACGGTTTATTCATCGGTTAATATGCGCTATCTACACAATCGCAAATGCAAATAAATCGTTATGCGCCTAAAATACCCCCCCCCCCCCCAACTCTAACTAATTTCTTTCTTGGAGCTATGCTCCAAGTTGGCACTACGCTCCTTAGTCAAAATAATTGATATCTACCCCCACTTGTTTGGTCATAGGTGGGAGGGTGAGATTATTTCGCGAGTCCGCAGTTTGAGATTATGGTAAAATAACAGGGCTGAGAGTCCGCAATTTGAGAATATGCAGATAGCGTATATTAATCATTAAGGTAAAACAATAGGGTTGAGGGTTTATTTTGTTATATTCACTGTACTTCAGTATTGTTTTATGGTATCATTTTTTACAGGAGACATTTTCGTTTGTCCAGAGAGGCAGTGGAATTTGTCATAAACAAAATAGGTTCTAGAATTAATAACAATGAGGTTGGGCAGTGCTCTCTTCCAGCTGAGAAACAAATTATCATGGTTACCCAGCTATTAGGTACTCCAGAGACCTACAGGTACATAAATGACAGTATTCACCTTTATTGCCTTCATTCATAAATGTATTAAAATTTGTAAATTTCAATGATTTGTTCATTGTAAAGAACTTTTTCCTTTCAGATCTATTGCAAATCTCTATGATGTGGCACAATCCACACTATGGCAGTGTTTCCAGCGGGTGATCTGTGCTCTCCAAGACATTTCTGCAGAAATCATACATTGGCCAAATCAGAGCAGTATGATTTCATTAGCTGCTAAGTTTGAGGAAATCAATGGATTTCCAGGGTGTATTGATGGATCCCACATTCCTATAAAAGCTCCCGAGGAGAAGCCAGAATATTATATAAATAGGAAAAGTTTTCACTCGCTGGTACTGCAAGGAACTTGTGATGCTGACTTGAAATTTACACACTGCTATGCTGGATGCCCAGGATCAATACATGATGCAAGAGTATTTAAAAAATCTGGGTTGCCTAGCTTATTGAAAACATCAGTTCCTCCAGAATTTCATTTGTTGGGCGATTCTGCTTATCCTGTATCCAGTTATATCATAACTCCCTTCAAAGACAATGGACATTTAAACAGAAGAGAAAAAAAAATTTAACACAAAACTCTCAGGAAATAGGTGTAAAATTGAAAATGCATTTGCATTCTTGAAAGGCCGCTTCAGACGGCTAAAGCATATGGACATGGGGAGGGCTGATCTAATTCCAATAGCCATATTAGCCTGTTGTGTTCTTCACAATATATGCATAGACTGCAATGAAAGGCCAGATGAAGATTTCACTTTTGTGGATGATGAGTTGGAGCATGAGGAATGCTTGCATACTGATGAACAGAGTATGAAAAGGCGATACTTAATGGATCTGATGTTTCCTCCAGAATAAGAAGGGTTATTAGTAGAATTGCTACAAGTTTATATCAAGTTCCCCCTATTCCCTGTTTATATCCTACAAACCAATGTTATCTTATTAATATTATATTGGAAATCACTGCTAACTTCCTTTAAAAAAGCTTAAAAATAATCATTACTTTTACTAGTAAAATGATTATAATTCAAAATTCAATAGTGATGAAACTTGATGATAGTAAAAAATTTTTTTAATAAATATGGAAATGATACATGTTATAAAAAATTAAAGATTATTTAACATTAAACAAACTTGTTGATTGTAAAAAAGTATTTATAATTATGGAAATGATACATGTTATGATAAATTAAAGATTATTTAACATCAAACAAATTTGATAATTGTAAAAAATTATTTATAGTTATGGGTAAAAAATTATTTATACTTATGGAAATGATATATGTTATAAAAATTTAAAAATTATTTAACATCAAACAAATTTGATGATTGTAAAAAATTATTTATATTTATGGAAATGATACAAGTTATAAAAAATTGGAGATTATTTTGCATCATTTTTTATGTATTAATGTATAATAGTAATATTTTTTTTTGCATTTTAATTTTTAATATGATTCCATTCAAATAATATAAATAACAGTTAAATAAATGTGTAAGCAATAGTTCATAATACATGCAGTCAATTGAATTTTAGATTGTGCAACCTTTTGTTGATTTAATCTTCCTTGATGTTACCATAACACTCGAATGTTTTCTGTAAGGTAGTGCAGATACACTTAAATTCTTTCATTCACCAGCTTGATAGAAAGTACTTGCACAAGCATGGTGCATTTCGGTGAAAATCATGTACGTTTGGCAAAAAGTGTGCACAAAACTGTAAATCCACCCATTTGGGTGGCTTTCGGTGAAAATCATGAAAGTTTGGTAAAAAGTGTGCACGAAACTGTAAAATTTCTGCAAAATCAGATGATAGATTGAATCCCAAATAGACTGAATTCGGTGTATTTGGAATTCAACCTATCATCTGATTTTCCAGCAATTTTACAAACTTTTGCAAGTAGACTCCAAATGAGGTGGATGAAAAAAAGTTAAGTGTCTGCACCACCTTACAGTGAACATTCGAGTGTTATGGTAACATCAAGGAAGATTAAATCAACAAAAGGTTTTTCAGTCTAAAATTCAATTGACTATTATGACAACTACTTACATATTTATTTAATTGTTATTTATATTATTTAAATGGAATCATATTAAAAATTAAATTGCAAAAAATCTATTACTATTATACATTAAACTAAAGAATTATTTAACATCAAGCTTGTGTAAAATAACTGGTTGATGATTGTAAATTTTTTTTTATAATTATAGAAGTGATATATGGTTTTAAAAAAGAATATTTTCCTCCCTGGGCCAAAATATCCTTCAACAAATCTCTGTGCTCCTGTATGGCAATCATCATTTCCTTATGCCATCTCTCCTTGGCTTCCTCTTTTTTTTCTCTATTGTTTCTAGGAACTTTTCTAATAGGGTTTTTTTTTAGTCTCCATTACTGCGTTTTTTTTTCTGCCCCCATGCTGCAATAAGGTGGCACTGCTGTGTCTGAAGCTGGGGCTTCTTCCACTGAGGATGGTGTTACTGAACCCTCTCTTGAATCCTCTGACTGGTTTAAAGTAGGACACGATGCACTTGCTGCAGAAGATGATACTGAAGGATACAAATTCCTTATATGCACCCCTGCATTAGAACTGGCTGTTGCAAGTGGCTCGATGTTTGGATCTTGCCCGAGGATGTTGTCCAGTTCTGCAAAATAAGGCAGTGTCTTTCTAGATCTACCAGTCGTTGAATTATTATCTTTGACTGCCTTATATTGTTTGAGCATACCTATTGCAAAAATATATATTATAAAAAAATTAATTATAAAAAAACAAAAAAGTCACCCATTCCTGAAACTATATTATTTTAATTGCCTTTATTACATTTATTTTACTATATCAGGGTTCGCGCTAGGACAAAAAATCTACGAGTCAATTTGACTCCCAAGCCTGAAAACTGCGAGTCAAATTTTAAATGCTTTTTAAATTCTATATTTTTACTTGCATTCACAATCTCTATAGTTGCTGCTATAGTTAATTAGAAATTTAAACAAAATCGCTTATGACAAAATGAAGTGCGGCTAAAACGTGGTGAGAAGGATATGGGCCGATGATATTCAAAATTTAATAAGTCAATTTTGACTCGCGGATCAAAAATTCACGAGTCAATTTTTAGCAAAAATGCCCATTTGACGCGTAAATTGCGAGTAAGCGCGAACATTGCTATATTATTATAATTACTTTTCCATTTATTTTCAATTTGGTTGGCAGTCAAAGTGTATCCGAATTCATTAAATTCCTTGGTGATGATTAGCCAAACCTGAAATTTAAGTAAGCATTGTTTGCCTATACAAACCGAAATTTAATTTTAAGTAAGGATTATTTTCCTATCTGCTATCCTCACTTACCTGCTTTTTTTGAAGTATGGTTGGCTA
Organism: Rhysida immarginata; assembly: GCA_023313115.1. NCBI lineage: Eukaryota > Metazoa > Arthropoda > Chilopoda > Scolopendromorpha > Scolopendridae > Rhysida > Rhysida immarginata. The sequence continues at coordinate 523,750 of JAHWFO010024642.1, read as the reverse complement.
AATTTAGCCTTATGTTTTTTGTAGAGGGATAAGAGAAGCTTAATGGTCTCCTCTTTCCAGGAAAAAATTCCATCTTCTATAAAAAAACAAGATAATATTGTTAATAAATGCACTGTGTTTGTTAATACATGTACTAATAATCGCGCAACAAATTTCACATATGCATTCGTTAAATACTGCATGCTCTTACAATATTACTCAACAATGAAATTACCTTCAGCTTGAGGGTTGTTCACTTCAGTGCTAATTCCCATGTCTTTAATCATTTCCCAGTAAGTATTTCTGTACGTCTCATCTGTGAAAAACATAAAGCATAACTCCACACTGCTCAAAAAAAACATCTTCCTACATATAATAAGCCGAAATCGATCATTAAACGATACACCAGAAATCAATTATACCTGTTTGTAATCTGTTTGCTGTTTCACTGTCCACCGTCACTTTTATTACTGTGTCACTTTGTTGAATGATCAGTTCTTTCAAGTTCTTCCCGGGCTCTTCCATGTTCGTCACGGGCAGCGCCATCTTGAAATGAACTAAACGACTCTGCTCCTACCCTAAGAACAGTCTACCCTAGGGTCATTTGGTGCGCGCAAGAAACGCCCGGTAGTGCGCGCACTGGCGATGACAACACGATCGGGTTCCATGACGAACACGTTAGTGCGTTTAGTGGACGCACAAAGGCGTTTAGTGCGCGATGTCGAACGCGCCCAAGGTAAAGCAGGCAGCTGTGCAATATGTACTAAAAACTTAGGAGGTAGGCAACCTAAAATTCGTTGTTCGAACGATGGATGTAACCGTCTCTTTCATGCAAGTTGTGTCTAAGTTAAGCCCGATATATTATGATGATTAAAGACGGATGGTTCTGTAAATTTTGTTCTTCCCATTTGTATGTTGATGATAGTCAGGAGTCATTAGTGAATTCACAGTGTGCGAACTGCGCTGATGATTCTTGTTCTATGAGTTCGTTAAACTGCGAAGATTTATTGAATCAGTCTTTCGGATCAGGGCAGCCATCTTTGATTTCCTCTATTAAGAACTTGTTTAGCTCTGTGAATAGCTTAGTAACAGCTAATCAAAAACTAATGAATCAAAACCGTATGCTTCAAAATAAAATAGATAAGCTGATCGATTTGTTCACGATAAAATTAACCGATCGAAATGCAATAACAGACGTTAGAGGAAAATTAAATGTTGAGCCAGTAAACAGGCTTAGCTTCAATATGATCTCGTAAGAGGACGCTAAGGGTTATCCCTCCTCTAAGAGGTTATCGGAGCAACGTTTAATAGATACTCAGAATAATTTAACCCTTATGAAACAAAAGGAGAAGATCATTATTGGAGATGCTTCTGGCTCTTCCTCTACTGTTAAAGCCATGAGTGCAGCTCCAAAAAGAAAAGCGAAAAATATTTTTATATCAAGATTAAATCCTGGATTAAATGTGACAGAAGTGGAACATCATGTGAATTCGATATTAGGAGAAAATAAAATTATTAAAATTTGTAAATTAAAGACAAAATATAGCACTTATTCTTCTTTTTTTCTATCAGTCCTCTATGAGGACTATGATAAGATTTTTCAATCCAGTATTGGCCTTCTGGAACTTTGGTCTGTGATTTTTTCGGTAAATTACATGATAACCAAGTCATATTCACGGAGGAGACTTCGCAATCGTCAGAATGATGGGGATGATCATCATATACCAAAACGTAAGAGGACTAAGAACGAAAATACAGGAGGTTGTTCAATTTACTGCATACAACAATAATTACATTTATTCTTTAACTGAAACTTGGCTTGACTCGTCCATTATCAGATTTTATGCTATTCAGTGATTCTTTTTCCGTTTTTCGCGATGATAGAATTACGACAGCACGAGGAGGCGGAGTACTTATCGCTACTCGTGATTGGATGCGTGTCACAAGGTTGAATTTCGTGTCCTCAGTAGCAGAGATTAACGTTGTTGGCGTACGTTTTCTAGGTTCAGCTATGGGCGGAGGTAATAAAAAACGTTCCAACGTTCAGTTATGGGCGATTTAAATTTTTCCGTACGTTACCACCGAGATTTTTCAAAGATTTTTAGATGAATTTATGGATTTCATTACATTGAATGATGAAGACTTGATAATTACAACAGGTGATTTTAACTTTGATGATGATAGATCGTATTCTACTGCTTCGCATCATGCTAAGTTTCGTCAGCGTAGAACGTCATTTTGGTTGCAAGAACTTGATTTTTATAATTATAATCCGTTCAAAAATTTTAAGGGTGAGTCACTGGACAAAGTGTATGCTAATTGTCACATTGAAGTTCTTCAAAGCAATCTGAAAGTAGTGGCAGAAGATCGTTACCATCCGTCTATTCTAATTAAACTTGAATATTCAATGCAATGTGTTACAAATATGACCTATAATAAATATAACTTTGCAAGAGGAGATTTCCACTCACTATATTTGTATTTGGAAAACTTTGACTGGAATCCTATTTATAATCTCTCTTCAGTTGATGAAATTCTTGAATATATAGTGAATATTATTAAGATTGGTATCGAATTTTTTGTTCCTAAATCGAGCTCGGTGAGAGGTGCGAACTTATCTGCTAAAAGTAAGAAAAGCAATAGTTATCCAGTTTGCTTCTCCAGCGACACAATTAGACTACTTCATCTAAAAAAATATTGGCACTCACAATATAAGAAATTTGCCGATCCAGCATCCTACGATCAGTTTAAGTTATTTAGGACGATTTTAAAACGTTCTTTAATACTATCATTCAAATCTTACTATGTAAGCAAATCGAGGGCTCAGTAAGCAAAACACCCGAAATGTTTTGAAATATTACTAAAAAACTTTTTCGGAAAAATTCAAAATCGTTGCAACCCCTTTCCCATTCCGAACTCGAAGGCTTGGTAGAAAATTTTGAATTAAATATGGGTAATGACGTCTTTTGTCTCCCAATCTTAATTGTGTGCATAATCGATGGAAATCAATTGAGACTAAATTTGATATGAGGGCTATTGTTGAATCCATGATTGTCTCCATTGCTAAGAACATCTCGTCCTCCAAAGCGCTGGACTGTTTTGGGATACCTGACTATATTTATGAGGGTTGTTTCGACTCTCTTAAGACTCCTTTTTGCGTCCTTTTTAATGAATCATTTAGGCAGGGTTGTACCCTACAGCTTGGAAACTTGTTAGAGTGCGGCCTATTCCAAAAGTCAGATCTCCAAGCGGTCCAGGCGATTATAGACCGATCACGTTGATTAGTTTCCCGGCGAAGGTCCTGGAAACTTGTATTGCGAATAAAACCTTTCTAGTTTTATTGAACCACATCTTCCTCAAGAACAGCACGGTTTTCGACAAGGTAGATCGACTCAGACTAATTTATCCGTGGCAATGCATTATCTTACTCGCAATTTAGATCAGCGCAAGCAAGTTGATGTGATATACCTTGATTATAGCAAGGCTTTTGATAGAGTTAATTCTAATCTTCTCCTTCAAAAGTTAAATGTGATGGGATGTTCGTCTAATATACTTAACTGGTTTTCATCACTCCTGTTGAGTAGATCTTTTTTCATAGACAATATTATCTGTAAATCAAGGGTTGGGAAAATTTTAAGCGGAGTGCCTCAGGGTTCACCGCTTGGGCCTGTGCTCTTTAATTTGTTTCTTGCAGATTTACTTCCCATCGTTTCCTCCGTTAATGAGACTATCAAAGTTTCGGTTCTACTTTACGCAGATGATATAAAAAATTTTTCTTCTGTGTCAGGCTGGTCAGATGTTGGGGAACTTCAGTTAGCTTTGGATAGGATATCTGAATGGTCACTTCATAATGGATTGGACCTGAATCCAAAAAAATCGTTTTTTATTTTATTTTCAAGAAAATCTATGAACTTCGTGAACAGCTACATGTTATGTGGTACCCCATTAGAAAGAAGATACGATACAAGTGATCTTGGAGTCAATTTTCAACATAATTTGTCCTTTATTAAACATTTAGAATATTTAACAAGTCAGACATGTCGTAGAATAGGGGTACTTAAAAGGTGTGCAATCTTTTTTAGGAATATGAACACCTTTATAGCTTTGTATAAATCTTTAAAAATCCCTAAAATCGTCTATTGTTCAATTATATGGTATTCCGGCCCTTCTTATGACTTTTCAGTGCTACAACACAAAGTTTCTAGATTCCAGAAATTTCTTTTAACGAAAAGCAATTTCAGGCGTTCTTCCAGTATTATTTCGGAGGAGTGCTTTAATCTGTCTCGTGTTTTGTCTATTTGTTTATTCATTTTAAACAAGCCTGGAGAATTTGTTTAAAAAGATTTTGAGGGGAAAGTTTTTGTTCCCAGCATACTCGAGTTTATTCATTTATATGTTCCTAAATGTAATAGACATCGAAAAACACTGTTCAAAACAGATAAATGGCTTACTCAAATTGCTAAGCACAATCCGGCGTATAAATTCTTAAATATTCTTAGTAATTTTAGCAATCCTGATGCGGATATTTTTATAGATAGTTTTAGGTCTATGTTTTAATATTTTCTTCTATTTTATTTTTTTTATGCTGTCTGTGATGTTCTTTGACTTGGCTCTATTTGTTGCCATTTTTTATATCTTATTTATTTATTTATTTATTTATTTATTTATTTATTTGTTTGTTTCTACTTGTTTTTTTATGATTTTTCACTACCACTTATTTTATGTATGCTTTATGTTTTTAATTGTTTCATTAAACCCGTTTTGGGCGTTTAGCCTGTTGGGGGACAACATTGGGTACCTCTTCCGGTATATCTGGTCTGGGTTTCCCAGTGATGTTGTTACATTATTATTATTAAGTAAATTTTTTTTTTATTATATCTTAGCATTGAAAGTTCCAGTGGTACCATATGGTATCATATAACACCATTAAGGCCCGTGCTACTAAACCAATAACCATTATCATTATTTACTCGTTATATTCACTCATGGCATTTTGTTACGATTGTTTAATATATTACATGCCTATCTTAGCATTGAAAGTTCCAATGGTACCATATGGTACCACATGGCACCATTAGGGCACGTGCTACTAAACCAATAACCATTATCATTATTTACACGTTATATTCACTCATTATATGTTGTTACGAGTTGTTTGATATATTACATGCCATATCTTAGCATTGAAAGTTCCAATGGTACCATTATAACACGTACTACTAAACATTTCACACCTACATTAGTTACGCGTTATATTCATTCATGAGATATCCTTGCACGTACACGTGCCATTAGACCAATATCTGCTATCACTAGTTACTCATATATTCGTTCATGATATGTTGTGACGATTTGTTTGATATATTACATGCCATATCTGGTTATAGGAAGTTTTTAAGGGGGTATCATAATGGTACCATGAAAGTACGTGCCATTATAGTACGTACTTATTCCGGCTATCTCACGTTCGTACTTGTTCGTGCTCTGTCCCATATTAATGGAGTGGTGAAAACAGACTTTGAAAAAGTTAATTCGTTTTCAAGTTATCGTAATAAATACTAAGCGCCCTAAGAATAAAAAAATTCTCTTGATTTAGAGACTGAACTGCCCTTTCAATAATCGTCAAACACGTGCATCCTGCACGCGCACCATCTCATTAACGGTTAGGGCACGCGCAGAGCCGAACCCACGTATGTTCTCAACACGCGTTTTCCCGAATGCTAGGATAATTCGTGTCTTTCAGCAATTCAATATATGCACTCTTTCTATTGCAACGCAATGAATTGTGGGATTGTCTACAGACGGACGGACGGACGGACGGACAGCTGGACAAACCGATCATATAAGCACATTTCTATATATAGAAAATGTGCTAAAGATGATCCCAGGCGCTTTTGATGCACCATCATGCTACAAAATTAACTTTGCTTTCTAAATCGTAATATTTACTGTAGTCTAAATTGTATTTGTAGCTAAAATTCGCTCAAGGCATACTGCAGCTAATCACTCAAGTTAAAGTACTGGTTCACAAAACAAAATTAGTGTACCTCCACCCTGTATGCATTTTTCTGACATTGTTTCAATTTGGTATGCTGCTAAACTGACTGAGAGTGTTCCTTCACTTTCTACCTATCTCTTAGCAGCTTGTACAGTAAATGACACCCATTTTGTATGCATTACAGTAGTTTTGCATAGCATTGCATGCATAATTGATTTTTGATATAAGCTGAGCACAAAATTTATGACGTTTTATTATACAGGTTCAAGGGTTTAATTTGGGGGTCGATAATATGAAAAAAACAGTACGGAACAACTTTTGCCAGGTAGAGTGCTGCTTGTCTTCTTCTTTTCCATGCTTGCATACTTTTTCTAAGGACAAAGTAAAACAAGTTTCATATTATAAACTTTTTTCATTGCCCTTTAGGGCATATTTATAAACTAGTTCTATGCAACTATGTGGAAAGCAACATTTTGATTAAAATGAAATATTTTTTGCCAGAAGTTGTTTAAATTTAAAAAATAGCCCATTTGTCATTGTTAATAATTAGAGCACATTACTTTGCTACAAATATTCAGGATCTTAAAGCCCCGGCAATGCTTAATGAAAATGCAATTTCTCAGAAAGTGACCAAAATTCAAAATGATCCTGAAAAGTCAGACTAAAACGAAAGTTGGCAATTTTACAGAATATTACATGTAGATTCTAATAAAAGTTACTCGAACTCTCTCTGATCAATATCTCGGATGTGACAGAATTTGATATCTATGCAAATTAGGGTCCAATTATCTCGGAAACCACAGCAAATTTTTAAAAACGACTTTTTTTCATCGTAATCCTCATGCAAAACTACTCCAGAAAATGCATTTACTTTCTTTCGATCTGCAATACACAGAACCTGAGACCGACCTTACAGTGTCCAAAAAATTTCTTTTTTTGCTACCGTAATCCTACAGTATACCCAATAAGCATATAAATTCTTAAAATTATTCTAATCACGTATAGGAACAGGCTCCCTTGGTCGTTTTCCGCAAAGTTCAGAAGTTTTCGTAAAATCGTACTTTTTGGTGGAAAAAGTTCCCACTAGACCGCGGTTAAACATCTATAGGGTTGGCTGAATGATATATTTCCCAAGACACCAGCGTCCCAATGATATATTTCTTTGAATCAGCTGCAAAGCAGCCGCTGTTATTTTTCGTAATGATTATCAACTCACAGAGGAATAAGTTATCGAACTTTTCTCTTCATCTGTGTATCAACCGTTATGAGTCAATCGAACAGCTGAAGGGAATCAAACACTTTAATTTCGATTCCACACAGTTTCGATTTAATAAAATTAACAACGTTTACGGAATGCAACATATAACTTTTATATTTTTATTGAAGACATAACTTACTTGAATAATTAACATCATTTCTTTTTATTTTAATATACGATAATTACGCCATCCAACAAACGGAGAAAACAACATCAAATGACGTGATGCGCCAAAATAGCTGCGCGAATCACTTAAAAAAAGGATTGTCCGGTCTTATTTTCATATCGATGTCGAACGCAGTATGAGCAAGACGAAAGATCTAAGCGCAAATTGCAGAGGCTTGACAAATGGCTCACTCTGCCTCGGAAGTCGTGCAGGCACTGGGATTTTCAGGAGCCAGTGTGTCACTGGTGTATCGTGAGTACGTCGATGGTGGTAAAATTATCCCTACAAGGACCAACTGCCATGAACAATAGCTTATGGATAGACGAACTACAGTGGAACAGATCACTCAGCTGAAACAGATCGAATTTAACGCTGGTACACAGAAACATGTAAGCAGCCATAAAATCTAGAACTATCTCCTCAATATGGGTACAGAAGTCATCGTTTCACCCGGGTACTCTGCTGACGGGAACATCGCTACTGGACCCCAGACATGTTAGTACATACCGATGGCAGGGTACGTGTACGGCGCAAGCCACATGATGCGATGGGCCCTTCTTTCCAGCAATGTACTCTTCAAGCTGGTGGAGATGGAAATTCCTACTTAGACTGAAATTGGGCCCCTCGTTCGTGTAATATCATACCTCACAGGTGAACGTTATCAGGGTATCCCATTTGCACGTCTTCAACATCCCGATGCCACAAGAAAATGCACCTTACCATCGCTCCCGAATTGTATCCGGACGGTTGGATAGGCACTTCTCTAGCCAGCTAGTTCAAATTACGTCAATCCCATCGAGCACATCTGGGATGCCATCGAGTGAGATGTTCGAGCCCGAGACCTCCCTCCATCAAATCTTCGTAAACTGTGGGAGTAAAGTTCAGGGGTCGTGGATTTGTATGTGTTTCCAATGCTTCTGGTGTCTTGTTGAGTCCATGCCAATACGAATCGCTGCCGTAATCAGGGGGAAAGGTGGTACTACAATATACTAAACAGGTACTTCTAATTCAATTGCTGCTCAGTGTATTTTTCGTGGATTTGGTAAATGCTGGAATACCTGTTTATATGTTCAAGCTGCCAATCAATCACGGTGTTACCATGGAAACAAGCTGAAAATAAATTTTAGTCTCGGCCTAAAGTTGCTGTTAAATGAATTACTGTTAAATTGGTGGCTTTTAAAAGGATCTTTTTTTGCATTTAATGCGAAATTAATTCTCCTCAGAAGAATTGTAATGCGTTCTTGTTGCTTGACATCGTGTTGAACAAAGTGCACCTTAAGCAGGAAATATGAACGATTAATAAAAGGCCTGGGCAACGAGGCTAAGGCAGCTGCTGATTGGCTGAAGAAACTTAGCCAGTGGCATGACCACGTTATCTATTGCAGGAGGAGCAATTCTCATGATTAGTCTGTTGGAATTTAGTCCAGATGTGATGTTGCGATTACGAGTTGCTTCAGAATATGAAAGCAAAAATAGGAGCTCATAGACGCCACGTTTAATTTTATGAATTCGTTCATGAAATCCATGATGGCTTAAACAGCACTGACAATGACCACTTCATTAACAGCTACGGGATCCATACGAGGTGCGTTCAAGTTCAAAGGTCTCTTAATTTGTTTTTGAAAAACTATTGACCCTAGAAAGCTGAAACTCCCGTGATTTGTCCACATAGTCAACCTTTACCCGTAGACATTTTTCACAATGCTGACGCTATGATTGGTAGGCCGCCGCAAATGCTTCTTCAGGAACCAGTTTTGTTTACTGGAAAATTGCTTATGTTCATCGAGCAGCTTTTCAGTGGGCAAAACAGAGCACTGTAGAAGTGTTTGCAGCGGCGATGCAATCGTGGCGTCAGCATTGTGAAAAATGTGTACGGCTAGAGGTTGACTATGTGGACAAATGACGGGAGTTTCAGCTTTCTAGGGTCAATAGTTTTTCAAAAATAAATTAGGAGACTTTAGAACTTGAACGCAAATCGTATTTAGACAAATCCGCCAGTGAGGTTCAATATCAGCATCAACACATAAGAGGTCAACAGGCACTTACTAGTATTTATCCTGATTCACTGTGGGGACGTCGCTGCAAGACCGTTGTTGATGTTAGTGGTAACCTGACAAGTTTGGCAATTTTGCATAGCATGATCAAAGTAGCCAAACTGAAGTAAGATCATAGACCCATGAACGATTTCGCCCGCTCGGCGCAAAATGCCTACAGAGATACAAAAAAATGAACTCAACATAAATAACAGAAGAAATTATTCGCTAACGATGAGAAGACATTCTTTAAGCAGTTATGCAAAGATTATGCAAACGCACAAAACACTGGTCTGCCAACAAACAGCACTCCAACATTATTTTTCGTCTCTTTGATCTGGCTCAGTTAAACATAATAAAGAACGGAGCTGGTTCAGGAAAAGGAGATATGATCATCTACACTACAAATATACTGAGTGGCCAAATTATTATGACCACCTAACAGTTTTAGGCAAATGAGCTATTGCATCACAGCGCTGCCGCTAGAGGGCTAGATAGCTATAAAAAGGGAATGCAGGTGAGGTGAACCATCAGTTGCACTGTATTTTTTGCGACGAAATGGGCAAAAAACGTGATTTAACTGAGTTTGAACGCGGGATGATCGTCGGAGCGCGCAGTGTCGGAACCAGTATCAGCAAAACAGCTGAACTTGTGAGGTGTTCAAGAGTAGCAGTTATTAATGTTTACAGAGAGTGGATTACCAAGCAAAAACCCGGCTCTCAACGTCAAGCGTGTGGTCGTTACAGGCTTCTCAATGCTCGAGCTGAAAGGAGATTGGCCAGAATTGTCCAGGGCGACAGAAGAGCAACAGTGCGTCAAATAGCGGCAAATCTTAATCAAGGACAAACTGTGAATGAAGAATTGTTCGCCGCTCATTACACCGTTTAGGCTATGGAAGCCGACGAGCAGTTCGAATGCCTCTACTGTCAGCCTTGAACAAGAGCAGACGTCTCCAGTTCGCCGAGGAGCACAAGGATTGGACAGTAGATGACTCTAAAAGGGTCATGTGGTCCGATGAGTCACGATTTCAAATGCATCATGCAGATGGCAGGGTTAGAATATGGAGAAAACAACACGAAAGCATGGACCCCACCTGCATCGCCACAACACTTCAAGCTGGTGGCGGCAGTATTATGGTTTGGGGGATGTTTTTTGGCATTGTTTGGGTCCTTTGATTCCTCTGCACGGACGTGTAGTGCCCAAGATTATTTAAGTATTGTCGCATATCCTGTTATGTTAATGGTGTACTCTGACGGGGATGGATACTTCCAGCAGGACACTACTCCTTGTCATAAGTCTGGCATCGTCCTCAGATGGTTCGAAGAACATGCCGGAGAGTTTACCTTGCTTCGTTGGCTTGCACAATCGCCAGATCTCAATCCCATTGAGAATTTGTGGGATGAGATCGAACGGGCCATCAGGCAGCGGGATCCAGCACCATCAAATCTGCAGGAATGGGTGCCTCGAAGAATGCAAGCAGTAATAAGAGCGAAAGGTGGCCCAACACTGTATTAAGGGGGTGATCATAATAATTTGGTCACTCAGTGTATATGCCTTATACTGAAGAACTCTCAAAGTCATCAAATATATTTACAATTGGAAGGCTCATGATGTAGACAGGATCCAGAATTCTGGTATAAGCGCTTCACCTGCTTGTATCTAGTCCTTCCAGAACAGATTTGCTACACTACGCACACACCACAAACACTGCCACACTTCCCCACACAAGGAATAAAATTACATGATATCAAAGTCACATTACACTACAGATCCCACACTCTATAGATCTATCAAATGCCTGCATACACTTTACGAAATAATAACTTCCTAAGCAAAATCTACCGACAACAAAATGAATGTCGTAGAAAGGAGCTGTACGGAGCAACGCCTGATAAACACTCTGGTCATGCATTAAACTCATAAAGATCGACACCTCCATGCAGCCTACACTGAGTACAAAAAGGCCTTTGATAGTGTCCCACACTCATACACACTAGGATTATATAAAAACACCATACGTATCACATGTATAGAAAGCACGACGTTGCACTGGAGAAGTATGCGATAACACACTGAAACCATAGTGAAACAATAGTGAAACCATAAATGACAATATACAGATTTAAAAGAGCATTTTCCAGGGGGACTCACTGATCCCGCTTTGGTTTTGTCTTGCATTATATGCACTTTTAAACAGACTGAACAGAATACAATAAAAACAATAAAAGCTGCAACTGCACACAATCATGGATCAGATGAAAGTTTATGCTTCCAATTGCAGCAATAACATGATATTGTGGCAACCCGTCCCCTCTGTTTGTATTGTTCTAACTTTTAACGAACAATCATAATTCTCGATAAAGATTATTAACAGTTGGGATGATTTTATAACTTTTGTTATAAAAACGGTTTATAATTGAAACCGTTGGAATTGTTAAACAATACGTTCGTGAAGTTGAGGTATTTTATTTTCAGAGTTGTTTGACAGCGGCGTTAATTTACAGTTAGCTCTGTCAAGTCGAGTAGAGATCATCTTTTCACCTTGAAACCCCCCCTCCTCCTCGATAGCGAGCTCTGTGCCGTGTCTATCAATTCTTGAGCACCTATTAAATTGTTTGACCAATCAACGATGATTATTCTATCGTCAGTGAGCGGCGTCTCTTTACAACTTTTAGAGGGACTAAGAAGCAGTTGATGACGAGATCTACAGAGAGAGAGAGTTGATGGTGAGATCTACAGCGAGTTTGATGTTTTGAGGTTTTGTCTAACAGAATGGGAGAAGAAGAGACAAACCATGAAAAAGTCGTGTGTTGTTTTAGAGTGAAACACTTTCACTAGAAAACTACCTTTAGTTAGAAACAGTTTATTACCCTTACCAAGAGAACAAATAAAAAATAACTATTATTATGACTATTGTTATAATTTAAGCCAAATGTTAGTTAAAAACTTTCGCGGAGCCCGACGTAGAAGAGATCACGCCACCCCGCCACTCACCGCAACGAACAGCGAGTGACGGCGGAAACCAGGAGAAGAACGGGTAATGGTGCACATCCTTTTCTCATTCTTTTTATATCACAAAGGTCACAAAGAACATTGATTTGTAGATATAGTAAATTGTGAGAAATCTTGTTCTATTTAACTTTCATTTAAAAAGGAGAAAAAGTGAATAATTTATCAGTTTAATACGCTTGAAATTATGTATACAGTGCATGAGATGACAATTAATTTGTAAAATAATAAAAAGATTTCTAAAGAGCCTTTGAGAAATAGAATAACATTAAATTAAAAAGTTAAAAGAAATTAATCCTCAATTTTATAACTTAAGTGGATAAAAGTAGATTTCAGATATTGCTATTAGTTAACAATGAAGAATTTAATATAAAGAGTGTGTAATAACTTGACAACCCATTTAATAACTTACCTTTGAAGATCTTATAATTTTATAACTATGTATTATATTTTTATCATAGAATAAATGTGTGTGTTTATACTTAAAACTCTTGTTTCCATGGTTTCTCTAAACAATCTTTTCTTAACCCTATAAACCCCGGTGAACTTTCACAACCGGGTCGAACCAAACGAACCTCGGCTACCCGTTTATTTTCACAAACGGAAGGACGGACCAGACTCTAACTAAAATTGGTGTTCTTTTTAATAGCGCAGACGACTGCATTAGATAGGGTCTGGGGCCCGTACAATTGGCGCAGTGGCGACAGGATTTTGTTTTAAATATTAGTGTTTAGAAATATAGCGCCATCCTGTATATTGACGTAGTGTCAACAGGATTGTCATTATTGAAAGATTATTGTCATTGTTATATATTGAGATTTTGAAAACTGTTTGGAGAGACAATGGGAAATGGTGTGTGTCGAGAAAAGAAATGATCCTTACAATTTTGCTTTGGGTAAAATATTTAATTGCGGTGATTTATGGTATTTAAAAAAGTCTGTTGGATCTTGCTTAAGCAATATTAAGTTTTAATATAAGTTTTGGGGATTTTTATGTATCAGATCATGGCGAATCAAGGCAAAAGGGAATGTAAAGAGAGAAGGTGATATGAGAGGAGCGGTGTTGCTCCCCCCTCTGAAATTCAAGCAGGTGGCTTCGATTTCCTATCTCGGCATGAAGAAACCTAAGGAAAAAAAATTTTAATTAAAAAACTTTTAGCCTTTTAGTAGTAGAAAGTTTATCTGACAAATTGAGAAATGGAGGTTCAAATAAATCAAGAATATTTGCCCCTATACCAAGAAATACCCTTATGTAATGGGAAGGGGGATGTTGAGGAATTTTTTCGTTGCATAGAGGAAGTCGCCCTCGCAGGAGGGTGGGGAGAAAAAACTACGGTGAATATGGCTAGGTTAAGGTTAAGAGGAGATGCATGTATGTATGTTAGAGAAAGTGGTCGAGTAGAGGATCCTGAAAATTATGTGCAATTTAAAACCACATTAATTAATAGATTAGGTAGCAGGACATTAGAAGAAAGAGAAGAGGAATTTAGAGGCTGTAAGCAAAAGGAAGGAGAGGAGATTCAAGCATATGCGACTAGATTAGTGGCGTTAGGGAGAAGATTAATATCTCCTGTGGAGAAGCTAGAAGAGGAAGATGAGGATTTGGTGGAGGGTAGGAGGGAAATGAGCCAGCTAATTCTAATGCAGAGAATAAAACAGCGTTTTGAAGAAGGTATACTGCCAGATATTAGGAATGATATGATGTTTGCAAAGTTGGAGACGTGGGAACAGGTAGTGGGACTAGCGGAAAGGATAGAACATATCCATAATAAACAAGAGTCTGCTATGATAGGAATGATAGAGGAAAAAGTGGATTTGGTGGAAGAAATGGTGGACAGAGTGATACGTAGAAATGAGAAAAAAATAGAAGCAGTGGTAAAGGCAATGAAGGATCATTTGGTACAGCAACCTGGAGTCCATCAATACAGAAAGAAGAAAAGAAAATCTAAAATAATAAAAGGGAAATGTGAGTCCACAAACAGTAACAGAAAACGAGGTAGGACCCTCCTCGGCTCAGTGAGGTCGAAACGGAAAAATGTAACAGAGAACATAGGAGAAAAAACTAAAAAACGTTTATCGGAGAACGTTAGTTGCATTATGGTAGAGGCATTAATAGCAACTTTTAAAACAAAAATGCTCGTTGATACGGGAAGTAAAGTTACCTTATTGTCAGAAAAAATGATCGATAAATTAAAAGAGAAGGGACATGTAGTGAAAGCTATTGAAAAACCTAAACTAGAACTCATGGGAATCATGGGATGTGGACTTTCTACTTAAGGAGCGTATGAGGTAGCTATGAAATTAGGTGATCGAGATTATATGATTGAATGTTATGCTTGGGAGAAGCAATGGCCACTTAAATGTGAAGGAATTTTGGGTCAAGATACGTTTGTGTCTAGAAAATTTGCTATTGATTTTGAGGAGCAAGCCATTAGAGATGGTGATAATAAAATAAATTTTGTAGATGATGAAGAGGAGTTAGGCAATAATTTTTTAACGTGTAGGAAGAAAGTTGAGAAAGATTATATGGAGGTGGTGCCAGTGCACTTGAAAAAGAGAGTTATTATTCCTCCATTGTCTGAGATTGTGAGCGAAGGAGTAGTGAAAGGAAAAGGATTAAATTGGAGACAGGGTGTAATTGAAGCATATGATTTAAGAATACCTGGATTGAAGACTGCCAATGTATTGGTAGAGGTGACAGATAAACATACTGTACCTATTCGAATAATAAATTGCTCCCAAGAAGAATTATCTCTAGATAAAGGGAAGAGAGTAGGAAGCTTACTGGAAGCAGAACAACCCCCTTATGTTATGAATCATACAATTGAGATAAGGGATGAAAAAACGAAAAAGCCATTAAATAAAGAAGAGTATTTAAATCTCTTTAAACTAGATCATATGGAAGAGAAAGAAAGAGAGCAACTTGAGGAGTTATTATGGAAATTCAGAATCTGCTTTGCGCAGAGTGAATTTGATCTGGGATATGCACATGCTTTCCATCACAGTATAGATACTGGAGATGCAAGACCTATTGCACAAGCACCGTACCGTATTCCGTACGCACAGCGAGAGATAATGGATCAGATTATTGATAACTTACTGAAAAATGATGTAATTAAAGAATCAACGTCTCCATGGGCAGCACCTGCCCTTTTAGTCAAAAAAAAGGATGGAACCTTTCTGTTTGTTGTTGATTATAAGAAATTAAACAAGGTGACACGCTTTGACATTTTCCCTTTACCGTTGATATCGGAGACGCTCTCAGTGCTAGGTAAAGCTAAAATATTTAGCGTGCTGGATGCAAATCAGGGATATTTTCAGCTAGGAATATAGGATGGATATAAGATTGGATTTGTAGTCCCCGGAGGTAAATATGAGTTTAAACGATTACCCATGGGATTGGCTAATTCACCGAGTGTTTGGGAGAGGACTGCAGAGCATATTATTAGACAGATAAAAGAAAAGTTTGCACTTGTCTCTTTAGACGATTTTTTGCTTTATTCAGCTGATTATTTGCAGCATTTAAAGGACCTAGAGTTCTTATTTGAACGCATAAAGGTGGCAAATATTAAAATGAAGCCAAAGAAGTGTCAGTTTGTGAAGTCAGAAGTCAAGTTTTTGGGCCATATCGTCTCTGAGAGCGGTATTGCACCAGACCCTGATAAAATACACGCAGTAAAAGAATTTCCTAGGCCAATTACAGTTAAAGAAGTACAATCCTTCTTAGGATTAGCGGGATATTATCAACGTCATATAGATTCATTTAGTCATATAGCTAAACCTCTTTCGAATCTGACGAAAAGAGAATTTCCATTTGAATGGACAGAAGTAACAGAAGCTGCATTTCAAGCTTTAAAAAATGCTCTTATTACAGCACCAGTTTTGAGGAGCCCAGACTTCTCTAAAGAATTTATTGTATCAACAGATGCAAGTGATTTGGCGCTTGGAGCAATTCTATCACAGAAGATAGACAGAGAAGAATTTCCTATCGCGTATGCGAGTCGTCTCTTAAAAAAGAGCGAAATAAACTATAGCACAACTGAAAAAGAGTGCTTGGCAGTTATTTATGCCGTAAAACAATTCAGAGTATATTTATAAAGTGATCATTTTAAGATTGTCACAGATCATCGACCATTGAAGAGGTTGTTTAATATAAAAATGCCCGGGTCGAGGCTATCTAGATGGAGAATGACGCTCCAAGAATTTGATTTCGAAATAATACAGCATACATGGCAATGCTGATTGTCTCTGTCGTGCAGTCACGGAGTATGAACCAGTTATTTCTCGTGAATTAATTGCAGAGGAGCAAAAACGAGATTCAATATTAAGCCCTATTATTGAACGATTAAAGTCCTATGGTTCAATGGACTCTGAAGGTTATTTTCTAGATGATGACATGTTATATAATTTAAAAGAAAGCGCGTCTAGGAGAGAGAAATAGGAAAGAGTAGTAGTACCGGAAAAATATAAGAAATATGTTATGAGATTATATCATGATATTCCAATGAGTGGACATATTAAAGCAAAAAGAATAAGAAAGAAAGTAAATAAACAATTTTATTGGAAGGGGATGAATAAAGATATTCAGGAATATTGTCGTAGTTGCGAGAGTTGTCAGAAGAAAACAACCCCTCTGAAAAGGAAGGAGCAGCCTTTTCAAAAATTTCCTAGTGCGGAACGACCTTTTTATCGAGTAGGTGCTGACCTCGTGGGTCCGTTTCCAATAACTGATAAAGGAAATAAATATATTCTTGTATTAGTCGACCATTTCAGTCGATATTCGGAGGCTATTGCACTCCCTGATCAGAAAGCTGAAACGGTGGCGAGAGCGTTAGTAGAGACGGTGTTTGCTCGTTATTCGATCCTGACACAATTACTCACGGATAGTGGAGCAAATTTCACTTCAGCATTAATGAAGGAATTATGCAAATTATTGGGGATAAAGAATTTATTTACTACAGTGTATCATCCGGCGTCGAACGGAGCTGTAGAACGCTACAACAAATCAATGGTAGCAATGTTGAAGCATTATGTTAATAAGCAGCAATGTAACTGGGACATTTCTTTGCCATACATTAGCTTCGCTTATAACTCGACTCCCCACAGTGCAGTGAAAGAAACACCTTTCTTTTTATTCTACGGAAGAGAGCCTACTCTACCATTAGAAATATTAACGACCCCTAGGCGTGTAATCTATGATTTAGATGACAATTATGCTCATGAAGCTGAACTTAGACTGCAAGATGCCTACGAGATAGCGAGTAAAACTCTCGAGGAACAGCAGCAAAAACGAAAAAGTTATCATGACCCTAAGCAACGACCTTATACCTTTAAAGTCGGTGATGTTTATTTGCACTCACCTTTAGTCAAAAGAGGCTTAACGAAAAAGTTAGCTGATAATTTTAAAGGACCATATGAAATAATGAGACAGTTGTCTCCAGTGAATTTCATAATACAAGAGGTCAATGGACATGATAAACAGTTAGTTCACGCTAATAGACTTAAACCAGCACATGGAATGCAAAGGCAAACAGAGAATCAATCTTCTCAAAATCCTGAGTCTGAACATAGACCAGAAATAGAAACAGAAGATCTTCACCTTCCTAATGACAATTATACGTATTGGCAGAGGAACCTGCAGATACCTAGAGGAACCAGATACCAATTGTACCTCCACACCCCGTGGAACCATTAAGACGAGAGGAACCTGTTCGTCCTCCACATGGGTACAATTTAAGGAGCTTAGGCCCTGTTGCTGAAGAAGAAAGGGTTAAGAGTTCCCCCCGTGATTCCTTAATCGTTAGGCGAGCACAAAACGCAAGAAATGTAAACTTGATCGACGTAATAGAGAATCATGAACCAGGGGAAGCAATCAAAACCTTCAATAGGGAAATAACCCTAGAAAGTCAGCGAGGGGAAGAAATAAACACAAAGATGGGAAAGATAGAACAGATATTAGAACAAGTAGTGGGAGATATGCAGGAAATGAAACAAGTGGGAGTACAGGAGAAAGAAATAAAATACAAAATAGAAGAACTAATAAGAGAAATGAATGAGACTATAGCAGAAGAAAAAAGAGCAGAGCGAGGAGTGGAAACGTCTTCTTTCCCCTCCCCCACCGGTGATGCCTGCTCATTTGGTGTACAAGCCATCTGTGTCTGTTTCACAGAACGTGCGACAGAGAACCCACCCTCCTTATGATTATCATAATAAATCTGAAAGTCCAGTAGTCAAGGAGACCTCAATGCGGTCTACCCCTCAGGACTTATCCATTATGCATCCAGAGTATGCAAAAATAAACAAACGACCGGCGATCGTTCCAAACATGAACTCGTATTATGGTTATAAGGATGACGCAACACTTGTGTAGAAAAATTCTTGAATTTAACAAGACAAGGAAGCTTGAGTTCTAACTCATGGAGTAGAAGTCATTGTTTATTGTATGGACTAGGGTAGTGGGATCGTGGGTGTTTTGCTAACTATCCCCTATCCTCCCTCCTTGTTCTGGAGTTGACCGGAATTTCTGGGGAAATTTGCATTCCCGTCCCCCAGTTTGAGAGGTTGGTTCAGACAAGAGTGGGTTTATCTTTCTCTTAATCATCTAAGTATTGGCGTATATTAATTGGCGTTATAATTTGTAATTTGAAATTTTTCTCAGGGATATGCAACTTTATAAATCTCGCTAACTTTTGTCGAGATTCATTCTTTTGCGTTCGGCAATTTATTTATTTTTGCCAGCTTTAGTTTATCGTTGTTTACGGTGACTCTCAGTGTCAGGAGACCTGAGGTCCCCGTTTCCTTCTTCTAAGGATAAAATGGCGTCGGAGGAGAAATCAGGTGAATATGATTCTCTTTCCCACGCAAGAATTCTTTCTTGACCGTGTCAGTTGGAAAGAAAATCTCTTGAAGTAAAAGAATCGCGGAGTGAAAAAGTTACACTCGTAAATAAATCTGTATCGACAGATGGGACAGGAAATGGCGACTCCTTTTCTAATATTAATTATAAAGGTTAATATTATGTTTAAAGGATTATCTGTCTCTTTAGCGAACACTTAATCGTGTAGCAATTTAATCAACAGGTTTCAATTTGAAGCGGAATGAAAGCGATGATCGAAGGAGCTTTGAATTACGTTCGACATCCGCCCATAAGTAAACATGCTACGAGATGCTCCGTATTGAAAGCAGAGTAGGAAATAATAGATAGAAGGAAAAGAAAGGGATTACCCTTTCCCTTGATTCTAACAGATATTCTTACTATGAAAACATTCTAATAGCCACTTACCATTAGAATTAATTACAAACTTAACCTAATCAAAGGAGTATAAATGTTACTTCTAAATAAAATCAATATATTAAGATGGAATAATGTTTATATTCTAGTATTATTGAGGACAAATAAAAAGAAATATATTAATTATCCTATGGCATATTAATATTATAAGGTAATGATAATTAAATAGGTTATGTATCGTGGGAATAAACGTTAAGCATTATTGAACAATAATAATGACCAGTCATGTGCTCTTATTGTTAAGAAACTGCGATCTCAATTTTTAATTGATAAACGGTTGAGCCACGTTTGAATTTAAAAGGATTTTATAATAAAACTACTTTTTAACTGATTTTAGTTAATGCCAAGAGTTGAATACCTTATTCAATATTTTATTAGTCTTAATGCGACTAGCTTTGTAACTTTAAAGAAATTTAAATGATTTATTAACAGGAATAAAATTATTTGGGAACCCCCCCCCCCGAATCATAGAAACATTTGATTGAATCTCTTAACGCATCCATTGATTAGAATTTTATGATTTTAATTAATCAGTAATTAATAAATGTATTGACTCGAGGCTTGAGACATGAAATAAGAAATGATATTCTGAAATAGGAATTTGTCTTACCCAAAATATTTTGAAGAAACTTGATGGACGCGGTGATGTTGCTTTTGTCAGTCACCATGCGTTTTCTTTTGAACAAAGGAGTGAATTTTTTGACACGAGAATGCAGGAAATTGTTGACTGTAATCCAGTTGATGTGGCACATAATAATAATTCTCGTGAATTATGAATTTTGGTATCCATAAAAAGAGCACGATTGGAATTTGACAATGTCACAAATTCAACGGAAATGAACTCGATTGAAGAAGGTTCTTTCTTAGAGAATGATAGAGAGATAGATAAGGAATGTCAAACTGAACCCTTATCACCACCCGTGAAAGGAGGTCAACCATCCTCCCGGGTTAAGATCATTATGTGAAATGGGGAGAAGGTTTTCCTTTTCATTTCTTTGTGTGATGTAAATAAAAGTAAGAAATACTTTCAATGAGATCCAATTGATTTAGGGGAAAAATAATAAAATTTTTCTCAAATAATTTTAAGATATTACATTAAAGGTGGATCATTACTTTTGATTGAGAGTGGTTGAACGAATGAATTTAAAATAAACAGATGTTCATATTTAAATAATAATTATTGATGAGAAATGAAATAATTAAAGCTTTTGCATCGTTTATTAACATTGAATTGATAAGAAAGAAGTTAGTTGTGAGTTTTACGCACTGTTATTGGTATAATGGTTATTAAGTTTGAATAGTTTTATTCATTAAGTCATTTTACAAGTTGATGTTTTGTGACCAAAAATAAAACAATGTGGTATGGAATGAGTGAAGTATTATGCATTATTACTTGAACAATGAACTTTGATGACGTAATTGACTTTTACGAGAGCGAGCGAAGAAGGCGTCTTCCTCTTTTTTCGGTTTTTCTTTCTATTTCATGACGACACGAGGAAACGAAGGAAGCATAGCGGAGCGACTCGTGACGACATCGAACGATTTCAGCCATCGGAGATGAGGAATCACCCCCTCCTCTTCGCCATGATTTTCCATTATCGAGTGGATCGATTTCAATACAATTAACCATGCGAGTGAGATGAATGAAAACTTAGTGCCGACGATAATTTCTTCATTTCTTTTTCAAATGGATAAGATGAACACAGGAAAACTAAGCGATTTTTCAAGAGATCATCCTCAACTACTACAACGGAACAGTGAACAATTTAGAACTGTGAGTGAAGGTGAATTACGAACTTTCAATCTTGCAAGCCTACAATTTGGATTCTAGTGCATCGATAACTTTCGAAACCATGCGAAAATGAACTGTTAAGACATGTAAGTCAATTATTATGAACTATATTATGAACTTTCATGTGATTCTTCGCATATTCAATTTAAATATTCATGAACTTTTGAAAGTCTAACAGTGATTATTTTTCAAATAATTCTTTTAAAGAGTTATGTAAACAATAAAGGCGCATTGCCCAGATTTTTCGGAGAATTCTTGTAAAAAAAAAAAGAGAGATCACGCCACCCCACCACTCACCGCAACGAACAACGAGCGACGGCGGAAACCAGGAGAAGAACGGGTAATGGTGCACATCCTTTTCTCATTCTTTTTATATCACAAAGGTCACAAAGAACATTGATTTGTAGATATAGTAAATTGTGAGAAATCTTGTTCTATTTAACTTTCATTTAAAAAGGAGAAAAAGTGAATAATTTATCAGTTTAATACGCTTGAAATTATGTATACAGTGCATGAGATGACAATTAATTTGTAAAATAATAAAAAGATTTCTAAAGAGCCTTTGAGAAGTAGAATAACATTAAATTAAAAAGTTAAAAGAAATTAATCCTCAATTTTAGAACTTAAGTGGATAAAAGTAGATTTCAGATATTGCTATTAGTTAACAATGAAGAATTTTAATATAAAGAGTGTGTAATAACTTGACAACCCATTTAATAACTTACCTTTGAAGATCTTATAATTTTATTAACTATGTATTATATTTTTATCATAGAATAAATGTGTGTGTTTATACTTAAAACTCTTGTTTCCATGGTTTCTCTAAACAATCTTTTCTTAACCCTATAAACCCCGGTGAACTTTCACAACCGGGTCGTACCAAACGAACCTAGGCTACCCGTTTATTTTCACAAACAGAAGAACGGACCAGGCTCTAACTAAAATTGGTGTTCTTTTTAATGGCGCAGACGACTGCATTAGATAGGGTCTGGGGCCCGTACAATATTACAAACAACTTTTCAAAAGTAATAAAGTAGGAAGCATAAAAATTGACAAAACTGCAGTATTTACATAATGTTAAAGTGCATGTAAAATAATGACCTTACAACATGCAAAATCGGTGAATGGGTTAATCATAAACGTAGGTAGGGCAGTTATATCGCATAGAAGCTATATACACTGCTTTGCAATGAAATTGCCCCACCCACAAGGAGTTATCCGAATGAGCCAAAAGTAGGTATACAGCAAGAGATACATTTGAACACACCTTTATTACGTTATGGAGTCAAGACGTGCACTCGTTTGTACAGGGTGTCCCAACGGAAATCGGCATCACTAGGTTATGACACCACCTCTAGCGGCAATACATTGTTCCAGCCGCAAGTGTAAGTAATCATACAGGTGGCGAATGTCATCTTGGGGTTCGTCTGCCCAGGCCTAGTGAACCTGCTGTGTCAGTTCATGGAGATTGCAGAGTGATCGTAAACGACGTCCCACTATGTCCCACACGTGTTCAATTGGCGATAGGTCTGGGGACCTCGCGGGCCATGGCAAACTGTTGCCGATTGCGATCTGGCGTTATCCTGCTGAAAGACTGCGCTGGGTATGGTGTGCAGAAAGGGCAGTAATACAGGCTGCAGAATCTCTGTGACATACCCTGACAGCTGCACGGTGTCTTGGATGGTGACTAAAGGCGTTCTGGTATCGTTGCCGATGGCACCCCAGACTATAATCACGGGTGTTAGTCCACGATGATGATACCATATGCATTGTTCATTGGCACGTTCCAATGGTCTGCGCCACACCAGTCAACGTCTGTCATCGGTGTCCAAAGAAAAGCGGGATTCGTCGCTGAAGACCACCGGGCGCCATTCCATTCACCAGCCCACTCGTTCACGACACCGTTGCAGTCATATCGCGTGGTGATTAGGTGTCAAAAGAAGACACAACAATGGACGTCTGGCTTACATTGTCGCAGCGTGTAACCGGCGTGCTATTGTCGCTATTGTCACTGGAGCAGTACTGGGAATAGTGATGTAGTCGCGCATTTGCCGCAGGGTGATGGTTTTGTCTGCTAGCACTGTTCGAAGTATCCGCGTATCAGTACGAGCTGACGTGCTTCTCCGGGCCCTAGAGCCTGGTCTTCTGGCATGTGTCTCGCGACACATGGACAACAATCCGTCTGGTTGACCATCCAGTTTTGGAGAGGCCAGTAATCTGACCTCGTTCAAAGTCCGTTAATTACGTGAACGGTTGTCGTCGTCGTCGTTGCGGCATTGAGACCGTTGTGCGGATTACAACTGTACGTTCACGAGGCAGTTGCTTCCTCCCTACTACAAGGAACGTCTCGCACAGTTGTCAACTGATGAGCCTATACAGGCACTCGGATACCTTGTATCAACCCAATTGGTATGTCCCGTGAGCATGCATCTAATCGTTTACTAGTCGGAGGTAGACGAACCCCCTCCCCCCCCCACTAAATATGGATAAGGCCAGATAACTCCTTGTTGGTGGCAATTTCATTGCAAAGCAGTGTAACTAACGCAAGGTTGTTGCATAGTTAATTTACGGATAATATGAGTAATGGAGCAGCAGAATAGAAACACTCCGAGTTCTTTGGGAAAGTGGCATCAGAAATAGACATGGGGCCAGTGAAAGATCAGGTATACCTTTGAGAACATGTTACCGAATAACATGTTCAGGTAGACCCAAGATACTACAGGCTAATGATCGACACCGTATTGCACAGTTGGCCGTTCACTATCCACAGATTTCGTAAATGTGGTCTTGCCAAACATGGCCCAACAGATTTCAATGACTGGAGACGTCTGGTAGAAGAAATGTGGGACAATATATCGTTTGATCTGTTGGAGTCGTTTTTCAATGGCAGGCCCGGCAGATTGCAGGCGAGCTTGCAAAAACAAGGAGGGAAGATCAAGAAATGATTTTGTAGCACGTATTATTTTCAAATGTTGCCGGTACATAATGATACTTTACTTGTATGGATGTCATATTTCCTTATATTAAAACGCTTGTTTTGTTTTTGCCATTTTTTATGCTCCTACTTTACACATGCAATTTGTATTGGACATATGCATCAGCATTCACACTGATAATGGAGTGCTCAGGGATAGGGGCTTTACGACGTTAGAAGAACAAGATCACATTGCTACTATGGAAAATGGTGAATTTTACAAATATCTACGATTTAAACAAACAAGCTTATGGAGCAGAGCAGATAAAGAACACACTCACAAAAATTATCTCTAGACTAACGCTAAATATTAACTGATTGTATAGTGGAATTTTACTTAACTACAACTAAATAAAGATACTATGTCTCGTGGCCACAAAAATTAGAATAACACTTAATTTATTACTTCATAAACTAAATTCCCCTTTTATCAGGCTTAAATAACTGTAGGCATGGAAGGTTTAATAAAGTCAAACAAAATAAAAAGGATTTATTAACATTATAAATTAAATTAATTAAAGGAAACTTACACCGTTTCCAGAATGCATAAATGAGATAATAAGAAATTTAAAAGGCAAAATAGGATTACTTAAATTAAAGTCCCTATCCCTATTAATTGATACCCCGTTATGCATAACGTTAAACTACAAAGCTTGAACTTAAGCTTCTCTTCTACGCATATTTTTTTTTTAATTTATTGATTGTAATCCAATACGTCCATGATCGTATTTCACTGGTGGTCGCCCATCCAGTGACTAGCCGTGCCTGATGTTGCTTAACTTCCCTGAAGTTGTGTGCTCAGTGGAAGCCTACGAGGCCACGGCCTCCTTAAATTTATTTATACTTACCAGGATCCTTAATTTAATTGTCACTTAACTGTCACCATTAAGAAGTTCTGTCCAATACTTTGTTCGGCGGTTAATACACCACCGTCTCCGAAGGTTTTCAACATTCACCACCGCTGCCGCCGTTCGTCTGATTCCCGTTGCTTGGTTCGCCTGGCTCCCGACTCACTCCGCCGCTAGACCTCCATGACGTGCCCACGAATCTCCTCGCTGGCGTGGCCTCCCGTTGGTTCTCTTCTTACCAGTGGACAGCCGGTGGCTTCCACGTCCTATCTCGGGAAAACGCTGTTGCCATCCCCGCTGTCGCTTGTCGTTTTACAGGCTCCTTTTTCTCATGGTTGCTTGACTTCTGCACCGTCGTCAATTAAACCATTTATTCGGCGTCGTACCTGTCCGGCTTCCACGCCGAGGCGAGCCGAGACTCGGCTGCCCGCCGCGGAGCCGAACCTTGCTACGCTACCTCTCGCTACACTATCACATTGAAGCACATAACTTAGTTACTTTCCTGACAACCTGTAGTCCCCAGATCGATTCGTCGAGTGTCTTGAAATTTTTTTTCCATCACAATTTCACCTCCACGAAAGTCCCGCAGCAAATGCAGTAATAATAATAACTTAGACTATCGGTGTTTCGTGCGCTCGCTCCCACACCCGCTTCTTTATCTCGATGACTCACCCCCTCCCCTTTTCTTATCAATTTAATATTCCCGCCAAAAAGAACAAAGACAAAGGGCCAGGAACGAGGCCTAAAACACCGACTGCCCAAAGTAAATTTCTAATAAAATAAACCTTACTAAATAAGTTAACTTGACATTTATATAATTTAAATCAAATAATATAAAATACTTTTAATTGATAATAGAATACGAGTGGTCAATCTTCTGTACCGCCAGTTTTAATTCCTAATAAAATAAACACATGTTTGGATATATTGTTCCAAACATCTCATGGTATATTACAATATGTCACAATCTTCATAGACTAGACACAATACATAAAACACATTTAAATTTCAAAAATTTAATCAAAGCCATCAACACTTACGCTACCCCAATATTCTCATACTGGAGTCTATCACAAAGCAATGTGACATTTTTGACCTCCAATATTTCTAGCAGACGACACTTCCTAATAAATAATATTCGAGTTTGTTTGGCGCTATCTATTGCGAACAACAAGCCAAATTTGGTAGAGGCAAGCGAGGAGATCTCTTGGAGACAGGTGCGTACGCGGAAGGGACGTTGGCAGCGCAAAAAGAGGCGCAAACGTGAGATGCGAGAGTGGCAGATTCAATTCGGGGAGAGTGAGACCAGGAGCGAAAGAGAAAAGATGTCGAGCGGTAGCTGTCGAAAATTTCGGTTGCAGCGAGACAGGAGTCCGCGAATGGCATTAGAGGCCAAGGGATATATTGAGACAAAAACGATAAAGCAATTCTGAAGCCTTGCTCGACTGCATAGGACAGTATTGCTTGTGTTCACGAAAGTGAGTAGCAGGTGAAAATTGCTAACTCTTTTCTTCCCATAGTGTTTTTCGCTGAGGATTCCACGCCGGTCATCAATGGAGAACTTTCGTTCAGGCAGAGCTACTCGCACATGGTGGGCTCAACTGATTTACGTTGGAGAGAAAGCAGCTATCCACTCCGCTTCTATGGTTCCACGCCGGAGTCACCTTGAGCTCAAGATTTTTCTCGCCATCGGTGTCCAGGACATTAGTCATCGTGTCCCACGTGAAATTGCGTAGTTACCTGGCTGTGTTCCCTACAAACGACGAAACCAGTTTCTCCGTGGAGGAACAACCCATATGAAGATTGACTATTCTTATATCAGCCTACATGCAGGAAAGCCTCGGCGCATTCGCTCCGTATGACGGTTTTCCTGTTGGTTCATCTCAAGAAGCAAACGCTTAGCATCACCGTTTTCCTAGAATTCAGCGATTCATTTCGTGCTTTATTCTCCAGCATTGCTGGCACCCATAGTCCCAGCTAAGTTTACGCCAGTAGGCAGAGCAGTCCGTCCTCAGGTATGAAGACCGGAAGCATATAAAGATTAACTTGTTGTGGAGGTCGAGCTGGCTGTTAATCTTCGTAACCCATTATCTTTATTAATTAATCAATTTAACTAATGACAATCTGGCCCACTCATGAATGGCCCACTCATGACCTAATTATACTTGTGCATGTAATGCTTTGTTTGTAATAACAGAAATAATTCCATTATCGATTTTCTACGTGTTAGTAGGAATCAAATGAGCTTTTGCTTTTTTATTTGATTGTAGGTCTCTTTTTGTTCAATTAAATAAAATCTTGTTAAATTTTGATCATAAATTATGATATAAATATAAATGCTTGCTGTGTCTCATATAGTTTTAACGTAATTTCCACTGCGCTGGCACTTTGCTATGTGACAGAGACACACAAGGATCTTGACGGACCTGAAAGGAAACACAAACTGCTTACAAATCACAGTAAACAGCAATCACACAACATTAAAAAAAGACTGAATCACTCAGAGAATTATTGCACAAAGCAATCTGCAAGGCTGATGCAAAATACACACCATTAAATCAGAACAGCGTGCAGAAACACATAACATGCACTAAACTTCAATCGTAGTCCGGAAAGCAACTCCATGGTAGATATCCTTTTGATATATTCCAGATTCTGTTTTAGAGAACACCATGCATAAACTAAATTTTGACAAAGCGATAATCACTGATAAAAGACAGTCTTTATATACAGATAAGCAGAAAAAAATGATCTACATTACTGATATTTCCATCCCAATACTCATAATTTACAGCAGACATACACTGATCTTGCACACGAAATGAAACGCCTTTGGAGAGTTACAAGAGTACACTATGTTCCTGTCGTTCTTTCTGCTACTGGGGTTTCCACACTTATTACTTAAAACCTGTCAACACTGAATTTAAACCCACACTTATACTAAACCTTACAGAAAGCCACACTTTTAAACACTTGTCACATAATAAGGAAATTCTTGCACCCAGAGATTAATACTTCCACGACCACATAATTTTTTTCCCTTCTTTGCATTTGAGTCCCTTGGACTTGGCTTCCAGACTTGATTCGAGTTTGGTTTTTCAAAACACCAATAATAATATTTTTCTATACAAATAAAGAAGAATGTTTGTGGGGTTGTTTCTTATACAAATCTACACTTTTATTCCGATATTGATGAAATTTTGCACACTTGACCTTCAAAGCATCAGGAAAGTCAGTGTCTACCTCAGATTTCGAAAAAATAATTATTATTGATAAAAAATCGATATTCATGGTTATGGCAAGGCATATTAATGAGAAATATCTCATGACCAACAATGCAAGGCAAAGTTTGTGCAACAATAGGTATCAACAATTATGTCAACACGCAATGCACCACCACTATGCAAGGATCAACAATATATGTGTCATGACCAACAATTCAAGGCAAAGTTTGTGCAATATAGATACGAGTTTCAATTGGTAACAATGCATAGAATTCCTGTTATTCAGGCTCTTCTTAGAATTGATGGTTCTCAGAATTTAACAATTTTTTGAAAATCTTTAAAAAATGATCAGTAACTGGAGATAATTGAGAGTTAGCAGACTATTGGGGAAGAGTGGAAAGACGACAGAGGAAGCACTCCTTTAGCTCCGTGCTATATCGAGCAAATGATAAGCATGTCAATAGAAGAATTGGCGACTGCTAGACTACACAAATGGCCAAGTTATGCTTCAAGACTTCGAGAGAAGGGTGGGAATTGCAACAACATCTAAAGTAAGATCATGTGAGTAAGAAATTATTTATTCTAGCAGTGGCATATTTGGAGAGGCCCATCCATTGTGAGCCTTAAAAAAATTTTTTTTCGAATTTTCATTATGAATTCTTACTGTATTAATTCTGAGCGTTTTCATGTGTTTATTTTTAAGATATTTCAAAATTTAATCAAAAAAACAAAGAGACAGAGCCACGCTGGGGTTATCACCTAGCTTATTTTGGTAGCACAGCAGATCCAAACATTTCATAAAAATACATTTTGAGTATATTCTGCGTGAATGTGAATATTTTGGAAGCTGAGATAATGTGATGATTGAACGTTTGTTTCCAAGAATTATTAATAATGAGCAGAAACTGATGAAGCAGTGACAGGACATAAATAAGGCAGCGTCTATTGAGGAGGCAAAGGAGTCAGACGTGTCTCCCTTGAGCTCCCTATCAAACGTCCAGACGACTGGCAAAAATTTATGTGTCTGGAAAGGAAAGAGAAAGAACCAGTATTGGTCAGAGAAAATCTGCATCTAAAACAGAAAAATCTGTACAATCTATACGGGCATAGGAAACATCTGAACAACGGCAGTTTCGAATAAAGCAAGAGGATATAAAAGCTTCTACGTCACAGGCAAGAAAAACTTGGGTCTAATGTATCCAGTGATGTTCCCTGGTGGCGAAGATGGATATCATTTTAATCTGAGGGAAGTCAACAAGAGCTAAATAAAGTCCCGGTATATCACCTAGAATTCCTGTTTTTCGATTTTTTTCATAGAATGGGTATTCCCTTTGCTCTGTGTTGTATTCATTGAGTTATTACTTAACCAATTTGGTGTTACAATTTAACTTCTTGAGATTGTTCAGTTTACCTACATGTGTATTTATCCCGAGCAATGCCAGGTCCTCTGCTAGTTATAAATATTACTGCACCAACGGAACAATATCTTGTCGTGGTAGAGGGGCTTGTGAGCTCTAGTGATATTAAAGGCTATGCTGAATAAATTCAACCATATCAGACAGGTTTTATTGAAGGATCCGACGGAATCTGCTTCAAATTACCCATTTCAACATAGCGAACACTAGCAATTCGAAAATTAGACCAGGTCGATCTTCGCCCGGGCCTAACAATAATCACATTGGATGATATGGTTCCTGCATCTTAATCGAAAAATATGCCACAGAGTTCAGTTTTATCAGGGACTATAGACATTTCTAGGCGACCAGAGCATAGAGCTATCAAGTTACCGGAAAATAACTGCAAACGGCGGAAAATTTTGTCTAAGGAAATAAACTCTTCTTTTATGAAATGATTTTACCGAACAGATTCGCATCAAAAATTTTACTGACTCAGATGTACATTTCGGATTTCAAAAATCCATCATCAGTGAGTGATTTACAATACGGGCAATACCCATATATATATATACAGAACTAGAAAAAGCCTAAAACCAATCGAACAATGGAGGAAAGAGATATAACATCTCACTAGCACCAAATAGCCAATCAGAGCAAAGCGAGTCTGTTTTCCCTGACCTTTACAAAAGTCGTCAACTTAACAAAAAAAGCTGATAAAAAATAAAAAACATCGAAATTCATAGAGCTTTAACCAATACATTATAAAAGCGATAATAAATAATACACAAAAAAAGAAACCGCCTATGTAATACATGAAATAAGAAACAAACACCAAATTGAACAAAATAAAATAAAGCGATCACACCTGGGAAGGGGGGGGGTAGTCTACTGCATGAAATACATGATTTATTTATTTCGTCAAGTATTTTGTTAATGGCATCCATGGAGATACTGGCTTGGGGCCCTCATCCCTGTTTAATAGGTTATTAGTTGCTTTATTTTTAACAATTTCAAGAGATTCAAGAAGATACAATAGTTTATAATTACTACAACTGTACACCACTTCAAATAAATCATTTGCATAATCATGTTTCTCGTTTAGTACATGGTCGGCGAAAGCGGATACTCCTATATTAGCATTTCTAATACAGGCTAGATGTTCTTTTAGCCTGTTTTTAACACCACGTTTCGAGGATCCAAGATAAAAATGATCACATGACTCACATTTCAATTTGTATACCCCCGCTTTTTCATCTATGGGGATTTTGTCCTTTATAGAACTCAAATAGCTTTTTATGGGTTCTTTGGACTTCGCACAAAGCCAACTAGAAAGACAGGCCCTGACGCGGAAAAGTCACCTGACCATAGAAGTCCGAATAACAATGTAACATTCATTGTTTCCAACTTGGATTTTAACATTATGTATATTTTCGCTTGTTTAAAACAATGAAAGTTGGATTGTTGGTCGGACTGCTATGGTCAGGTGACTTTTTCGCGTCAGGGCCTTGTATTTTTCGTTGGCCTCGGACTTCGCACGATTGACGTAGCAGTTAGCTCCACCCCTTGGCAATGATCTATCTTGGTTTCACACATGTCGTTGCTAAGCATTACATATGCTGAATCTGACACAAGTTTGGCTACACAGTGATCAAAATATCTGTAATAAAGCTATATTTTATTGCTACGTTTCTTATGACGACCCAAAATTAATTTGAAAAGGAGAAAATGATTTAAACTTTTCCTAGCAACGGCTGGGTGAAACCAAGATGGCGAACCACTAAGGAAGTGACGTCTCTTCGTGCGAGGTCCATACAAGATTACGATTAGATCAATCTTGAAGTTCAGGAAAGTCTTACATGCTAAATACTAATTAAAGTTCGTAGCACACTCTTTTATAATGGTTGCACTTTCATCTAGGGAAAAGAAACATATCAGAAATATGTTGCATTAAATAACTAAACAAATTGGCTCAAATAATATTTTATAGATAAAATTGCAACGTCTGAATTCACTTGAACAGTTCGGTTCAATTTCACAGCTTATGCTTTGAACGAGAATATCATCATTTAAAAAGAGAAATCATTGAAAATTTCCATTTGTTAAAGGAACTTGTTAAATTGAAAATTTTCACTTAAAAACTCATAGAAAAATAAGCAGACTGTTCCATTAGAAAAATCTTCTTAGGGAGAAGAAGCAATTGGCAACAGGAAAAAAAATACTGAAAAACAAAGGCGTAATTTTTTTGAGCCTTCTTAACGCATTTATGAAGTTAAAGCTGCAGCTCCAAATAATTTTCCAATTTGAGCTTCGCGTTCGGTCTGAAGATGATAAATATAAGTTTATGAGCTTACGGTTTGAGGCTTAAAGTCCGTCGAGTTCATTGGCATTGAATCCCACGCTGCTTACACTGAACGCTGAGAGACCTTGCGGGAACGAACCTGTGGCGACCCGCCCCCCTCTGTTTGTATTGTTCTAACTTTAAAGAAAAATAATGATCTATTATGCAGATTATTAACAGTTTGTGACGATTTTATAACTTTGTTATAAAACAGATTTAATTGAAACCGTTAAAATAGTTAACATATTTTAACTGAACGAACGTATTGTTTATCATCGGAGTTGGTTGACAGCGGCGTTAATTTACAGTTAGCTCTGTCGAGTTGAGTGGAGATCATCTTTTCACCCTATCCCCCCCCCTCCTCCTCGATAACGAGCTCTGTGCCGTGTCTTTCAACTCTTGAGCGCCTATTGAATTTTATCCAATCAGCGATGATTATTTTACCGTCAGTGAGCGGCGTCCCTTTACAATTTTTAGAGGGATATTAGCAGTTCTTAGCGAGATCTACAGAGAGCCTGACGTTTTTGAGAGTTTTTGAGAGGAGCCTTGTGAGTTCGTCCAGAAAGATGAGAGAAGATGAAGCAAACTACGACAAAGTCGCTATATTTTCCAGAGTGAAGCACTTTCACTAAAAACATCCTTTAGTTTAGTACCAGTTTATTATTCCCTACTGAGAATTCAATAAAAAATGACTATTATTATGAAAATTGTTATCAATCAAGCCTACAATTAGTTAATCTATTCGCGGAGCCCATCGAAGAAGAAATCACGCCACCCCCGCCACCCACCGCTGCGAGCATCGACGACAACGACAACATGAAGAACGGGTAATAATGTGTATAGTTCCTCTCATGTTCAATATCATATGGTCACACAAAATATTAATTTGTTAAAATGTTATTTTATGAAAACCCCGTTTTAATTGATTTTTAACTTGATGCGAGAAATGAAGTAATAATTTGTAAAGATAAAATGAAAAATATTTAACAAGCAGTGTTTGAAGTAAACAACTATCTTTTATAAAAGTAACTGAGAGAAGTTTAAGTAGTTATATTTCAAATAATAATGATGAACGCGGAGATTTAAGAATTTTAACTTTCTTTGTTAGAACATAACTTAATAAACATTAATTCCAGAGATTTTGAATATTAAAGATGTAAAGAATTTACCTTAAACATTTGTTTAAAGATTTGAAAGTCCATTTCATTTAAACTTACCTTTGAATAATTTTTACCTTTCCATAATTGTATATTATGTTGTTATCACTGAATAAATGTCTGTATTAATAAATAAAACATAGTTTCAATTGTCTCTCTAAATAAAAGTATTGAAACCCCGGCGCACTTTCCCGACCGGGTTGAACCACAAAAACCTCGGTTACCTGTTCAGAAATACGAACGGAAGGAGCGGTCAGGTTCTAACAGGTTCTCATTTTGAGAGTGGAGATTTTTGGAGTAAACGACTGCATTAGTTGGGGCCTGAGCCCGCACAAACCGATGATTCGACTTTTTTCCATGCAACATAAGACGTCGAGGTTCTCCGGCTGCATTCTTTCATGCCGGTAACAGAGTTCCAACACTCACAGCAATATGCGGTTAATATGACCCACTTGTGAGAGTCCTATGATTCTTCCAATACGACCCATTTAAAAGAGTCGTTGGACACGGATGTCAATAAGAGTTGTTTGACCCGAATTTCTGAGTCGCTATTCTCGGGTCAATTGACTCGACTGTACAAGTCTTAAAACTCATTAACGGAATGTTTACTATATGCGTATAGCTATTTAATATATTTTCACAGCTACTTACACATTTATATAGTCATATTTACACAAATTTACACACATGTTTAAAAAATATACACAAGTTTACACACGGGTATATACCTATTCACACAAGTTTAATACGTCTACACACCTATTTACACAACTTTACACTTTTGTACACATCTATATAGAATATTTATACAACTTTATACACATTTAAACACACACATACACAAATTTACACACGTGTACACACCTATTTACTAATAGTTACACCTGTACAGCTTATTTACACAAGTTTACACACATTTATACATGTATGTGCACAAATTTACACACGTGTATACACCAATATGCACAGGCTTACACATACTTTTACACAAATTTACACACGTGTTTACTGATATTTACACAAGTGTACATTTGTATACCAACCTGTATTTGTATTTTATCATCTTTATAGTCAAAATTCGCCAGCAGAAGACAGAACTCCAAGCTTGTATGCAGAAAAAAGAATTTTAATTATAAATCTGTTGCTAAATTCTAAAATAAGGGTCGCCGTGTTCATAGAGTTGACAGCTCTTGAACAATAGGATAAGAAACAATAAGAAACGACATCTTTTAAAAAAATTTTAAACATCAATTTTTTTTATAAAGTCATTTATTGATTTAACAATACATTCAATTATAATGTACAATGCAATAAATTCACCATCACCTAACAGAATTGATTTGCACAAAAATCAAGGGATTATTTATATTGTAACCATTACATCGTTCTCATTATAAATCGGCAAGATTCCTTTTCCATTCCTTTGGGTAGACTAAATGGAAACTATCACGAGGAGGCTGACGAGGAAAGCTCATACTAGTATCCTTGGCAATCTGAAATACAGAAAAAAGGATGAGCTTTAGATCAATGATTTACACTCCCTACAATAATGGAAAGGGAAACGGAGACATTTTATTTTAGTTAATATCATATTCGACCTCCGTGCTGAAATTAAGTCAGCCACCCTTATTACTTTCTATAAGGCTCCGATACACAGCTTTCCGGTGTTTAGATCCATTCTTGCTGTCTTGTTGTGAGAAACTAGCCATGTTGTTAGCAGTCGATAATAATGAATGTTGTTCAGTGGAAATGCGTTTCAGATCACAACGAGTAAATAAAAAATAATCGTAACAATAATGAATAAGAAAATGTGTTAGCAAATAAATTTGGAACTATTAAATAAGTATAATTTACGTTAGAAAAAAGTGTAACTTACTTAGATTCCTATTTTCGTTCAATTTTTCTTGAACTGGTAAAATTTGAAGGAGCAAGACGAACAATGTTGGAGAATTGCTTGAACAACGTTGGGTTTTTAAGGGAGACTGTCCTCGCACTCTTAGTTGAAGAGACTATCCTTTCTGATAGATAATCTTTAGATAACTTGTCCCATCCATATTCATATTAAAGAGTAGTATTAGTTCTAATAATTTTGTATTAATCTTCTTTCTAACACGAACGGCAGAATCATCCAGTATCGCTATCCGCCATGTTTTCCAACTTGATTTCGTATTTCTACCGGAAAGGATTCCCATTTCCTATGACTTGGCTCGTAAAGCTGTGTATGGCGCTGTTAGATGAGTCGGGGGTTCGTAAACACTTGAAGATGGATGGTACAACTTATCTACGAAGTACTGTATTCTTATAATCGAGTCAGAGAGCTATAACCTAATAAAATGAGTCCTACGGTCTGGAAATTGCTGTGAGTGAAATGAGTAATGTAGCTTGTAGAAGAGAATTCAAATAAGCTAGGCAATATAGGCGGAGAAACGTTTATGACAGCCTCTCGCTGCACGGTCGCACAGCTCGTCGTATAGGTAATTCCATTACCGTTTCAACTCCGACTGTGCTCGCTTCATACTTGTTCCCAGCTTGACTTTCCGCTTTTAACATTGCCTCCCGTTTCGAACCATCTGTCTCCTTATCTCCACGCGTAACATCTCTTTCTCCGTCTCCTTTACTCTGTTAGGTGAGGTCTCTCCTCCAAACTTTCTTGAATCCAACTGTCTCTTTGCTTTTTTCCAGAGACATGTGTAAAAGGAGACTTGGTACAGGGAAGAGGGAGAATGGGAAGCGAAGTGATGCTCTTTTGTTGAAATAAAGATACATCTAGCGATCCTAACGTCTGGGACAAAAACGTTAGTCCCTTTACCTTAAACCCAGAGATCGTTAAAGAAAGTATCTGATGTAACCTCTAACCCAGATATGAAGAGCACACTTTTACTTTCGATATAAAAGCGACTAACTGCCTGCCTACAACTGCTGCCAGTACAAGCATGATGGAGATATAATACATCTATATCGTGTGTGCAAATGAATTTGTGTTGTTTTTATAATATTTATTGATGGCATTGGCAATTAGAAGGTATTGTGGAACAAAACATGCAGAAATTCCAATCGGAAAGCAAGGATTTAAAGAAGTTAATTCAAAGAGGAAAGTGAAAATAGAATGGAGAGAACATCCTCCTTCTTCCCTGGAACAGCCACCAGTCACGTTATGGAGGGGGTTGACGTATCAGCCGATTAACTCATGTCCCAGACGTTGCAGAGCAGTGGCGCTGTTTTTATCAGGTTGTTGCTAAAGTTTTTTCCGGATTTTTATTCCAACACAAAAACGATTGAACTTGAATGACAGATTCAGCTCATGCAGATGCCGGGCAATGGTTGAAAAGTGAACCTTGAACTGTTCTGCGAATTCCCTCGTTGTTACATTGTGATCTTCATCAATTGCTTGGCGGAGATCACCATCTGAAATTATTGTGACCAGAGAGGTGCATCTTGAAGTGTGCTATCTCCGCGTCTGAACCGGCGATACCATTCTTCTATTGTACGTAAACTAACAGTGCCATCACCTAGACGTTGGCAAATGTTTCGGTGACATTGCGCAGCACTGATCTTTCCAGAATACTCGTAGAAGATTATTGCTCGAATATGCTCGGGTGAAAAGTCCATTTCAGACCGTTGATGGCACGCACAGATGTATAGTCAGAAAGTTAATTCTTGAATGTAATATAGCAAAGATATTCAGGAATCGAATGCAATAATTTGTTTGAAAAATATGAACACCACCTTCGGAAAATGAGCCCTTGTTGGGCACGGGTTCTAGAACCGGAAGAAACTTTTGCAACAACCTGATATTAACACTTAAATAGCATTGAACCAGTTACGAACTTCACTTCCCGTTCTCCCTCTTCCCTGCTTGGTATTTGACGATTGGCTCCTTGAAATTCTGTAATTCCGGTTATATGGCACCCTCTGAAAGTCCGAGCAAGATCTACGGAGAATGTTCATTGCGACATCATACAAGAAACTACGGTAAATTGACAAATGACGTAATAACGTTTTCATTACTGCTACCCCCCCCCCTTCATCCGTTCTTGCTGCAGCCTTCCCATGCTTTTTTGCTTGATATCTGTTTTAACTATTGTATTTTATCATAGTTATTAATCCAAATTGTTTAAATTCTGATTTTAGGGAATAAAATTTCGATGTATGAGAAACACTTCGAATCATTTTTCAAGTTCAGATTTTATTCCATCAAAAATGTAAAAAACATAAACATCAACACAATATGCGGTATTCACATGACAGGTCCAATAGAAATTTTAATAATTTCCCAGATTCATGTAATTAATTTTATATACAAAATTATTTAGGATTATTTGCCCAGTTTATGAATTCAACGTTTAAAATAATAAATGTTTACATAAATATATATCAAACTTTTATAAGAGTCTACAAAATATAATTTATAAAGTTTTGCTTATTGTTAACACCTTTTTTCCAGTAAATCCTCTCTCTCTCTGATGGCAGTAACCATGTTCCACATCTGAAAAATACACGAGATATTATCAGAAAAAATATAAATAGATAACAAAATCTGCATTATTAAATTAGTTTTAAAAATAACACTGGCTAAAAAAAATAAGACGGAATGAAATGATCCGTCAGCAAAAATACCCTGCTATTAAAAGGGCTTAATGGCTATATAAGGATAAAATTTTCTTTAAAATACTAGGCAGGCTACTGAAATTATAATAATCAATTTTATCATTTAAAAACTAAAGTATAATAAAAAAAATACTGGGAATTTTGTATAAAAATTCTTTAAAAATTAATGATGCAATAGTTTAAAAATGATTCTATGCCAAGAAAAGAGGGTACTGGTTTTCAGAGAAAATTCTGAATTCCATAACAGCCTGCTAGTATAATAATAGCATGCCATTTTAGTGGAAATTTCATAGATATGTACAAGTTTTAGAAATAATCAAGCAGAAAAGAATGAAGCACACGATACAGTTTTCAAAAATTAATAAGTTCATTAAAGAAAACTTTAAATTCTGGTCTTAAATTACCTTTAAATGATAAGACCATAGTCTTTAGATAGTAGATGGTCAACCAACTCCACTGAAAAATGAGGCTAAAGTTTCTAACTCCCGATAGGAGGTAACTCAATTGAAAAATGGCGCTGCATGTACAATCGGACTAAAAACGCATGCAGCGCCGCCCTATCGTGAGCTAGAAATTTTAGTTTCATTTTCAGTTTCAATGCAGCCGGAATTATTAGCATAATACTGCCGAAATTGCTCTATTCTACAAAATCTTAAAGAAATAATTGACAATCCAACTACTGAATGCATTACATTAATTTTGGGCATCAACTAAATAAATAAAATAACTTCACAAGTTAGGAAATTCAGATCACGCTAGGTGCCGCATAGATCGCAGAAAGTTCATTGGAAAATGACGGGAGTTGAACGACCATTTACTTCTATAGACCGTGGTTAAGACACATCAATACAAAATGCTTTCTCATTGCCATTGGTATTTTTGAACGGAACATTTACTCCTTCACCTTGACGGTTTTTACAAAATTTTGTAGCACAAAATCTTCCTGATATTTTAAATTTAAAAGATGTCTCTGAATATTGGAGATCAGAAAGAGAGAACGAAGAGAGCAGAGCAAACGAGCAAACTTCAGGCAGTAACTGCTAGGCCAGACACTGTTAAAGTAAGGCCAGGGAAGAGGAAGAACCATACTCTGTTCAACGAAAGAAAAACTGGGCGTGTCTAATTAAATTCCCAATTTCAATTGTTAGACATTGTTGCTAAATAAAATTAACAATGTTTAATATATTGAAATTGGAAATTAAACTGGACACGCCCAGTTTTTCTTTCGTTGGACAGAGTATAATTGTAATTGTAATTCTTCCCTGGTAAGGCCTAGTAACTGCCACAGTCAAATCAGGTTGCGCAAACGTGACTTTGCCAACAAAAAGTAAA
The DNA here is from genome assembly GCA_023313115.1 of Rhysida immarginata. Taxonomy (NCBI): domain Eukaryota; kingdom Metazoa; phylum Arthropoda; class Chilopoda; order Scolopendromorpha; family Scolopendridae; genus Rhysida; species Rhysida immarginata. The sequence continues at coordinate 484,347 of JAHWFO010024642.1, read as the reverse complement.
CAAACAACCAGGCAACTCACATTTTCTGTTCGAAACTGAAACTACTGAAACTATAGTGGCTCCATCTGACACCGACGAACTGAGCAACCTTGATGAGCTCGTTTCATGCTGGGAGCCGTGAAACAGAGCTAATGCCAAGTCTCATTTTACAAACGTCTCTGCTTTTTTCCCATTTACCTTCGTTCATTTTTGCCAAAATAGAATCTCTCGCCATTCTCCTGTCGTCTTCTTTCTCGCTTTGAATCTCGGGAGCTCTCTTTCGCCAGAAGACTTTCGTTTTGTTACAGCGCGGTTTCGTTTGCTGTAACAGTAATCCTGAAGAAAATTAATAAAGCCATCCAGTCTATTCCAACAGAAATATTAGCTCAGACAAATCAGCTAATGTATGTGTCAGCTTACGTATCAAAGAATTGGGTTTAAAAATATAAGAATGAATCAAAATAGATATAACTATTTTCTCCTTACATTTAACAGGTGCTTCATCCATTTTAAAGGCAGTGATAGACCATCTTCACCCCCCCCCCCCCCGGCTGCTGCGACCATCATACAGCAGTCGTGAATCCTGGTCCATCCATATAGGCCCTGAATGGACGTATTGCATCCCGATTCATAAAAAAGAAATCACATACGAACAGTTGGTACAGTGATAGAACGAATTCCATTACTCGTATCAGTATTAAAAGTTACTGCTATTCTTTTATTATTATCTCTTCCATTATTAGCCGGAAGTTATATCTTTAACAGATTGAACCTAAATACGACTAGATTCGAAGATCAAAAAACTCCGTGCAGATATAAGTAACCTGAAGAATATGTGACAAGGAAAGACACCAAGCATTGATAATAAGATATGAACTGGAAAAGAAGAAAATTGATAGTGGAAGAGCTAAAACAGAGAATTGTGGCCACTAAGCAGAAGATCAAGAAATATGATAATCGAGCAATCTAGTTCAAGCAGAATTCACAATTCCAAGAAAACCAGCATCGTTTTTACAGGGAACTTGAAAATGAGCATGAGGCAATCCTAAAAAAATACAGACAAGAAGAAATTTTGGAAGAATATGTAGGAAACCCATGGAAAGCATAACGTGAATGCAAAATGGATCGAGCAAGTTGAATAAACGAAGCTCATCATGGAAGATACCTTTCGTGCAAACTAGAGCGCCCCTCGACCTGATGAGCTTCATGGATTCTGGCTGAAATCACTAACAAGTTTACATTCAAGGCTGAAGCCTGGTTCCCACATGCGTAAAAACAAAGGCAGAAACCACACGACAGAAAATTCTCTAACGTCACAATGATAAGAGAATTTACTGTAGGGCAGAAAGAAAAGAGCAGGAAATGTTGTCAAAATTTCTTTCTGCTTTGTGTTTTTTGTTGTTGTTTTATGCATGTGGGAACCACGCTTGACTGTCCACTTCAATCAGGTTCACCAAAAAATGAACAATGGTTAGCAACTGGAAGGACATTTATAATCCAAAAAGACAAAGACAAAGGAAATGAACCTGGTAACCATAGGTCTATAACTTGCTTACCAACAACATGCAAGCTACTGACAGGCATAATTGAAAACCAGATCTATGAATACTTGAAAAGTAAAGGCTTGCCGCTTGTAGAACAGAAAGGATGCTGCAGAAATTCAAGAGGGACCAAAGACCAACTTTTGTTCGATAAATTTATTTTGAAGAACTCAAAACAGTGGCATGGATATATTACAAGAAGACATTCCATGTAGTCCCCCATAGCTGGATTGAGTTAGCAGAAGTATTCGGAAATTTATGAAAGCTTCCCTGAAATGTTGGCGAGTGAAGCTGCTGGCTAAATGTGCAGAATTTGGAGAGATCAAAATAAAGCGTGGAATTTTCCAAGGTGTTTCATTATCACCATTACTCTTCATATTATCGATGGTCCCATTGACGATAATTTTGAAGAAGACAAATTGTGGATATGACCTGGCGAAAAAAGGAATTAGAATTTCACATTTGTTCTATATGGACGACCTGGATAAACGAAAACTGAACTGAACTCTTTGCTAGGAAATGCAAGAAAATTTAGCAAGGTTTCACGACTTTTTCTTAAAGGAAATTACGGCGACTGCAAGGTGAGGTGAAAGAGAAAGGAGGAGGCGATATTGTTGATAAAAAGCTTCAATTTAATTGTGCTTGTCATAGAAATAAAGTTACAAAATGGAAATTAATGAATTTAAATCTCAAAACGTAATGGATGCAGGGCTTGGGCATATGTGCGGGGGCTGTTGCCCAAATATCCCAGTCTTGAAGTCCACCTGGCTTTCACGGTAACGAGATACAGTGCCGGGTCGCCTCTGAACCAATCTTTTCGTGAGTCACTCCCGTCTCCTGTCAACGAAACTTCGGGGCCTGGCTGTACGACTCTGCCGGGTGCTTCTGCGTGAGACAAAAATTTGGAAAACTATAATTAGCAGAGTTGAATAATACCTTGCTAAGTAAAGAGTTGTGGAAACCAATTAGAAGCTTAAAACTTAGGTCTGTAAGATTCTTAAGAAAGGAGCATGTAGTGAGAGAGAAAGTTACACTTGCACTTAACCGTCATAATGCAATCCAGAGCTATTACTATGAGTACTTAACACAACACATTACCCTGTAGTGGATACAGCGCAGCAAAGCGCGGCTCTCAGAGCGAGATCTCAACGCGGAGCGTGCTTGCGGTGCCTGTGTTCTCCGAACGGGCTCAGGTCGAGTCACTGATGAGGTCGATCCTCTTCGTGATGTTCCTAGAACTTTCGGCTCGGTTGGGGTGGGCTATGCTGGTATCCTTCGGTGTGGCATCTGAGTATAGACATGGATCTGATGGTTCCTCCGCTTGGGCTCTTACACTGCCTGGCTCGCCTGAATCGGCCAGCACTGGGCTCCGTGACGTTTCTGTTCCCAGGTTGGAGAATCCTCCATCTTCCTCTGCCTTTGGTGAAAAATCATCAATTAAATTTATGTCGGAATTGGGTTGACTTGCCTTCGTGCATTGACGTCTCGTCACTGATGGGGCAGCTGGGTTCCTTTCCGGATGGCCTTCTCGATGCAGCTCCAAATAGTAAAGCAAGGGCTTATCAGCATACCTTTGATTCCTTCGAGGTTGATCTGCGAGGTAGCTCACCTTGGCTCTCCGTGGTTGAAGTCTGCTTTGCCAGGTACGATGCGTTTCGGTTATCCTCCGTGGGTAACTGTTCCTCCACTCCTGCATATGTCCATCCAATCGGGTCCGGTCTGGTCGATTTCCTATCCTCCCATTCGACTCCGTTGAGGCTCGGTCTCTCTCTGCCTTTTCCTTCCTCCCCGTTTTTTTAAAGGGCGAACTGATTTGCATTATTTCGTCCTCGACGAATGAGCGGCTACCAGCTTTCTTCTTGCGTCCATGGACGCTACTAAAAATTTGAGCAGGAGGAGAGAAGTGGCTGACGTCATTTTCAAACCGAAGGGCATTACGAGAAACTCAAAGAGCCCTAACCTTGTTTAAAACGCCGTGAGATGTGTCTGGTTTGAGTCCATTCTTATCTGGTGGTATGCGTCCATGATATCTAACTTAGTGTAAAAACGAGCATTGGCTAACTTATCCACTAATCCGTCAATTCTAGGCACTTAGTATCTAGGCAATCAGTTATCCTTAGTAATTTGATTTATTTTTCTAAAGTCCACGCACATTCGCAAACCCCCATCTTTCTTGGCCACAAACAGAACTGGTGAGGCAAAATTGGACGTAGAAATTCTAATTAATTTTTTTTCTAGCAACTTACGTAGTGTTTTTTCCACTTCGGCCTCCTCGTTCTGTGATAACTTATACAGCGGGGCGTTGACCGGGCTGGACAGTGTTGTCAAGTCGAGCGAATGTTGCACTTGTCTTTTGGGTGGCAGACCTGGAGGCAAATCATCTAGAAATAAGCTTTTGTACCTTTGAATTAAAGCCTTAAACCTAGGGTGAATATCTTGCAAAGCATTATTAACGTTATTATAAGATACAGGTTCTTGCCTTTTTACGAAGATCGCAAAAGCCGGCACCTCGGGTTGCCTCGTCAGGGTATGCATGAACTCGACGGCTGACATTTCTTCCAAGTCGTCGTTTTTTGAAGTCCACCTGACCAAATAGAGAACTTTGCCTTTTCGGTTAACGGAGCATGTTTGCGAAGCCCAATGCATTACCGGCTGCTCTTTTCTTAACCATGGCATGCCCAAAACTGCGTCGTAATTGCGTACTGGCAATACGTTGAATCCCGCGTAGCCCTGATATTTGCCACTGACACAGTGCCTCAGTCTCCCCGATGATTCCGCATTTCTGGCCGGTAATTAATGATGCCTGCTTCTTCTTGTCCGTGGCCCAAAGGATGATTTTATTTCTTTGAGCGAAGTCTTCATCCAAAAAGTTTTCTTCTGCTCCGGTATCAATCAAAATTTTCGCCTCCACATTGGCGACCTTCCCCTGGACGATTATTAGGTTTCGCCAATTACCTTGGTCGACGAAGTTAATTTGTGGGCTTTGTTTATTATTAGCCACCTTCCTCCTACAATTTTTCCTGATATGCCCTTCTGCGCCGCACCGGTAGCAAATAACTTTCTTCTTTCTCGAAGCGCTACGGCGGGTGGTTACCGCGTCTAGCTCCATCGGGATTTCCTCCTCCTGCAAGTGAACTTCCGGGTCTTGTGCCTGGTGCCACTGGTCCAAATAATTTATCGCCTCGAAGACGGTTGAAAATTTTTTCATCCTTAATGTTATTCTTAGGCTAGGGGGCAGCCCTTCAATAAGCCACAGCAGCTTATCATATTCCGAAGCTAGCTGTATGCCCCCTAAGAGTTTACGAAATTGCAGCAGATAGCTAGGCAAGTCATTTTTCTTCATTTTTAAATTTAGAATATCTCGTCTCAAGGTAACCTGAGTTTGACCCCTGGAATAGGTCAGCTGAAATTGCTATTCAAATTGCCTCCTTGTGAGAGCGGGTTGTTGTGTCATAAGGTCGGCCAGCCACTCCAGTGCGTCGCCTTTCATTGCGCTCGGCAGGATTCTGACGCAATTATCTAAAGCCAAATTTTTGCACCTTATGATCATTTTGAAAGTCTTTAAAAATCTGTCCGGATCTTCACCTTTCTTCCCTTCGAATACCGGGAATGGCATCATCTCTAACACCTTGAGATCCATGATATGGCCTCCAAATACTACTCACCACTACTAACGTTTTCTTTCTATCAGTCCAAATCCTGGTTCCACTGTCCTTTGATTCTTTAATCCTTAGCACCTCACCCTCTTTACTTCTGATGCACAGTCTGGAACAGTTCCTAACTGAGGTAAAAAAAAATAGAAAGGAAACGATTAAACGTAGCACAATTTTCACTCAATACTGTTTATCATAACACAGTTCTGTAGTGGAAGCGTAATAGTCCATGGCGTTGCACAGCTTGCGTACCAAGCACCTCCCCCTCTCTTTCACGACTTTTTCTTAAAGGAAATTACGGCGATTGCAACAGATGGTTGGTTGCTGCGTAAATTTTAAAGTCCAAATGTCACTTATTCAAACGTGGGCACTATTCGTTACGGAGTGGGTTGTCCTATCCTCCCGCTGTTGGAGCTGGAGCAGATGTTATTTGCTCCAGCGAACACCCTTAAGTAGATGGCTTAGCAGGGTGCTCAAACGCACATGCTTAACATGTTTATACGTGAAGCCTCTTATTGGCTTCTACACGTTATTAAGCGCTTCAATTTCGAGGCTCGTTATTCCACCGGTAGGTCATCAGAAGTCTAATGGGAACGAGTATAGGTGTGCATAATTATTATTATGGTCCCCTCTGATGACCTCACAAAGGCGTTTAGATGACGTGAAACGCCTTTTGAAAACTAAAGGACCTAGCCGATACCATTCTAAGAGGAGGAAGGACCGCAGATGTTAAGATCCTTTTTTCCACACAGATGACGTTGTGGAAAAAATCCCCCTCGCTCTGTCCACTCTAGCTGTCCAGAGTTCTTTATTTAGAAACATAATAGGTATCGCTAGATCTGAGTTTAGTGGATCACCGGTGGAATCATCCATCAGGAATCGCACAAAGGAATAAGAAATCCTTGGAAGACGGTAATGTAGGCACAGACGATTCCAAATGGATGGAGCAAACGAACACTCGAAGAATATATGTTGGATTATCTCTTTGATGCCACAATGTAGACAGCCAGCAGATCAAACCACCCTCCACAGATGAAGACGTTGGAGGGAGTAAAATCCATGGTGCAGCAATCGCCATTGACAGGAGAACACAGTTCAATCAAAGGCAACAGTTTTCATTGCCTTTAAAATAGCAGACCACGCAATCTGGGCAGAGGCGAAAGATGTCGGTGGCCTCGCCCTGGTCAGACTGCTGGAAGAACTAAGACAGACGCAAATGACCCCAGTCTTTGTAGTCTAAATTGCGCAACGCTGGTAAGATTGTCACTAAGTCCCCTTGAAACAGATGGTAAAAACTTGGGTGACGCACATTAGTAGTTATTGGCAGCAAGGGTGGTAACGGTATCCTATTCACTTTAAAGAACACTCGTAGATACATAAACACAAAGTTCGCCCACAAAGGGGGGGGGAAGAGAAAAACACGAATCATTGCAGCAAGGATGACGCTGAACAGAACTCCCCCACAACAATTAGCAATAGCACTGCGAACTTTGTGGAGCATGTTTGCTGATGGTAAAGTGAATAGGCACTTAGATGACAACAATGATAAGATATGAGTCTGCACAAACCGCACCTTGACAAGCATTGACGTGGAAAAACAAAAATTCCTGTCAAGGCTGGCAACACATTTATCCACCACTTGCTGCCAAAAGGAAAAAATAAATCCAAGCACTGTGATCTGACCACACCGTGTTATTGGGAATGACTTGAGCTTGTCGATCGCAATTACCTTTGACTTAACGAGGTTGATGGTACTCTCCATCGAAGTACTGAAGAGATCGAAGGTTTCTTTGTAAATGCTCAGGGAATATGAGTCAGAAGCAAACAACACGACGTCGTCTGCGTAAGCTAATGTCCTGATGTTGATAGACGCGGCTGGTAACTCATATCCCCGAACCTCCGGGTGGCGGTTCAAGAACTGGAGTAATGGCTTCAAATAGAAGATGTACAGAAGAGGCGATAGAGGACACCCCTGCCTGACACCTTTCAAGAGTTCGAAGGTAGACGAAGTGGAGCCATTAACCGCCACACATGATGTGGCCAATGCATACAGTGCAGAAATAATCACAGCAAATGACTGAAGATGAAGCTGGTGAAACACTTGGAATAAAATTTCGTGATTCACCTTGTCAAATGCTTTTTCCTGGTCGAGACTTAACACTGCAAGAGTTTGTTGACGCACTTGCGCTTCTTCCATTACACACCGAATAGTTATAAGGTTGTCAGTCATCTTGCGTGTTGGTATTGAGCAGGATTGACCCGGATAGAAAAACTCGTTGGCGATGAGTTTAAGCCGTTGCTGGAACACCCCAGTGAAGATTTTGTAGTCCGTATTGAGTAATGTAATCGGTCTCCACTGGGTCACTAGTTTTGGATCCGGACATTTAGGGAAAAGGATGATTTTCCCCACAGTAAAATCTGGTGTGATGGAAGACGGGTCTTGAATGATTGAATTAAAGACTCGCACCAGGAAAGGCCCAAGAAGTTTCCACGACGAATTAAAGAAGGAATAAGGTATGCCGTCTAAGCCCAGGCTGGACTGATGAGGGCCGTCTGCCGAGAGAAACTTCTTGACCTCATCTTCGGTGAAAGGACGTGTTATAAACGAATCAGATTCCACAGAAAAAGGTCTCAATGCCTCTATCCACTGCTTCGTGGTGTCTAACGGAATGATTGGATGGCTAAAAAATGATGAAAAGTGAGAGTGAAAGGCTGATAAGATGTCGGCATCAGATTCCACTTCCCCACCCTCCACCATTAAACGATGACAATGTTTATTGTTAGCCCGACGCCTCTCCTCAGCGAAGGCTGCCAATGACATGTGCCTGACGTCAGCCGCCCAGGTAAGTTTGGCCCTGAGTGCTGCGCCGGCAGCTTTCCGTATCATTAGAGCATTTATTTCACTCTTCACGTGTTGAATTTTAGCCTGAAACTCCTCCTTAGGGGTGGAACAACGGAGGAGTCGTAATATTTCTTGCAGCATGAGGAGGTAACGATGACGACGTCTGGCTGCATCCAATCCAATCTTCCGGAAAAATTTTTTGATTTTAGTTTTAAACTTCAACCACGATTCAAGCGCAGGAGGCACATTGTAGGGATGTTTTTCCACAAACTGAACGAACATTCCCCGATACTCTTCATTGTCGAGGAGAGAAACGTTTAGAAACCAGTTCTTATTGGTGACTTGATCTGCAGCAATTGCCGGAGAAACAAATGGAGGATCCCACGACCACAAGATGGCACTATGGTCGTAAAATGCACAAGGAATATCCTCCATTGTTCCAGCTGCACCAGCAAACACATTGTCGACCAAAAATAGATCAAGTCGCGATGCCACAGTGGGTCCTCGATGAAATGTGAACCCACTGAGATCACCACGAGAATTAACAGGCCATAGATCAAATAATGCATTTTGCTGGCACAGGCGATGCACATGTCCAGACGAAAAGATGTTGTTTCCGTCTGGATGACAGTTAAAATCTCCAGCAATCAGTACAGGAAATAATGAACACAGATATACTTGTAGGTCGTTGAAAAAGTCACGTTTCTCTGCACTCGTGTACGGAGCATACACGTTAAGCAATCGGAATTGAAATTTAGAAGATGTAATGTCTAAAGATATTACTTTGCACTCGCTGTCACACAAATAATTCGACACCTGAATGGAGGGGTTGAAGATGATAGTTGCAAACCCTTGCCCAAATGGTGACGAAGAGTTAATAAAGAATAGTCCTCGAGGAAATTGTCTGCGAAGGCCGGGTAGATCGTACCATACTTGTGATGGATCAAGTTTCACTTCTTGAAGCACAAGTATGTCCGGCCTGTACAGGGCAATAAACATTGATAAAACCGATTGCTTAAAAGACGAACCCAGGGAACGCACGTTCAGTGAGATAACCTTCATTGTGGAATCACGTTGCTGGCTCTCGACACTTCTCCGAAGGAGACTGGAGCTTCACGGATGATGGTGGAGGCTCCTTCGACTTCCGCCTCGGAGATCGAAATGAAGAAGTAGAAGTGCCGCGATGATGGCTCTCGCAGCTGTCTCGCTCGGTAGAAAAAGAAGCAGCAACGCCGTCCCTTCTGCTGTGATGCCGTCTGGTTCTGTGCTTGCGAGATTTGGATGCCGTCGCAAGCACGTCCCGCTGTATTGAAGCTAATGACCTTACATTCCCAGCTGATGATGACACCGAAGCAGACGTAGGTGCACAGGCGATCCGTAGTGGCTGCGAAGTCGAAGGAAGAAGGGCTGTCTTCGCAGGCGGAGGAAGGGCTGGAAATTCTCCCTCCGGAAAGATGGATTCGGATAATCCAGATGCGTCTACATCTTCTTCTGCAGAGCTCACCTCTTCGACCATCGAGATGTCGCTTGATGGCTCAGGGAAGGGGGCGCCATCTAGGATCTCCGATGGGGGAGGAGTGTGTGGTATCTCCTCCCTCGGTTTATCAGATAGTGGCGCTGGAGGCGGTGGCATCTCCTTCCTAGATTCCATAGGTGGCGGAGATGGCGTCGTACGCTGCCTTCGAGGTGGGCGTGAAGGCGTCGTGGCTCTGCTCGGCTCTGGTGACTTGGCCGGTGATGTCATCTTTGGAGATCGCTGGGGAGACACTCCTTTAGGCGATGATGGAGCTGCTGGTGATGCAAACGTCCTCTCCGGGCACTGATGGAACTTGTTGACTACTTTGTTGCAGTAGTCACACTTCTTCAGGAGAGGACAGTCTTTTCTAACGTGAGACGTCTTTTTGCAGTACCAGCAGCACTGCCTTTGACCCTTGTAAGACACGGAGACACGATCTCCGCGCATTACAACCTCGGATGGAATGTCTCTCTGTAAGTCCATGTAAACTACGATGTCACCCGTCTTCTGAAGAGGAGAATCGGGGTGCTGAGGGTACGAAACCCTATGCACCACACCGTAGTCGGACATGTATCCCTTGAGATACTTCTCGGTCATCAGCGGCGATGCACCCCGGATAACGACTGGTACATATCCGGGTTCTGCATAGCTCAGGTGGACTGTGGTCTGCCCAACCTTGATGATATCAGCAGACACAATCCGGTCTGCCACATTACGTTGCCTACAGAGCATCCTCGACTCAGTCGGGGTAAACCTCTGTAGGACTAAAACAGCGGGATCGCCAGACGAGAGAACAGGAGGAATACTCGTTTTGGAGTATAACTCCTTCATGAACATGCCGACGGAAAAGGGCCCGTCGGCAATCATATTCACCATGTTCTCCATGGTGGATAAATAGAGTCACAAAGAGTTCGGGGGGGGGGGGGGGCGAAACCTCCCCCGGGGTTACCGGGGGGAGGGACACTCACTCACTGGAAATTCACTCACACGCTCGTTGGTCGTTTGCTTGCGTGGAAAACTAAGTCCAAATGTCACTACACTCGAGGGCACTATTCGTTACGGAGTCGGTCGTCCTATCCTCCCATTCGGCTCCGTCGAGGCTCGGTCTCTCTCTGCCTTTTCCTTCCTCCTCTCCGTCTTTTTTAAAGGGCGAACTGATTTGCATTATTTCGTCCTCGACAAACGGGCGGCTACCAGCTTTCTTCTTGCGTCTATGGACGCTACTAAAAATTTGAGCAGGAGGAGAGAAGTGGCTGACGTCATTTTCCGCCCAACCTTTTACTGTCCCTGCTCGATGTTGCTTAACCTCCGAGTTTCTTGCCGTCTGACTTCTTCTTCTGTCTGATGGCTTCTTACTCTTCGAGAAGCGATCTGATACAAGGATATTGAAACGCAGTTTGGCGTTGACAAATGTGCCACTATTGCCGTTAATACCAAGGAACAGAATTTAATAATGAAGAGTTCATAAAGGTAATGGTACCTGAAGTAGGATATAAATATTAGGTATTTTGAAAGCTTCTGACTTATTGCACAACCGATTCAATGAGATCACTTCGGCCAACTGGAATACTTTGTAGTCTTTAAGACAATTAGAGACAGCTTTGCTGTATCGTGTCTGCAATAGCCTAATTGGTAGAGGTGTTGAGCATGACATTCGTACCCCCTGGTTCGAGTCTAGGTTACAGAATTTTTCCATTTTTTTCAAGTATATATAATCTTATGTTTGGAGAATTAACCAACTCCAGTTTTCATTTATTAATTTCTTTCACCAGGGATGTTTCTTATTGCATTACACTGTAATGTACTTTAAAATTTTTCAACAAATTCCTTTTAAAACACGTTTTCTGAAATAAACATAAAATTTGATTGCTTAAATAATTATTCTGTATTCTTTTTTTTTTTGATGAGCTCATTTCTCGTGTCTGATATGTGATGTCTTCATGCTTTGTTGTACGTGCCGGCAGTGCTGTTAGACAAATAAAATAAAGCCAGTTACAATCATCTTTGGCCAATACTACGATGCCAGCTTCAACTGCCACCAGGAGTAGTCTTCTTCACTTACAAGGGAACTACACGAAGGTGTATCTCACAGGTTCTATTGAAATATGTTACTCATCTAATGCTACTATTGATGCCTGCACAATAAGAAAATGCTAAATTTTATTTCTTTCAAAATAAACCGAGAAAACGAAAACATTTGAGCACATATAGCCATACAAAGACTCCATTGTTAAAGACGCTCTCAACTTCTTTCTTCACTAATCAACTGTACGCACGAATCCACTTCACCTGAAAGCACGCTATCGCTTCCAAGGTATGCTTGCGCGCAAAAATAAGGGCTCGTACAACTACGTGTATGTCCCTTGTAAGCCACCTCATGGATTTTGGACGCATGTTCATCATGATAGTCCTATCCAGCTTTTAGAAGACAACATAGCCACTTCTTTGAGCCAAGCCAACTGTTGTATCGTTATGGTACAAAGATTAAAGTTTAAATAATTAAATATGTTGTGAATCCCATAAAATCACAGGTTCGAATCCGATCATGACACTAAATATGTAGTTTAGTTTCACTGGATTAGTGTAAACTAACAACTTCAAATGGCCCAATAGAAAAGAATCCCAGGGATTGAGCAGACCATAAGTGACGTCCACCTCGACAAATCCAGTGATCTTGATATGTCGTCACGAGCAACCACATTAAAATGCGTTGGTGCATTACCATGCATAAACCACATTACATTTCTTGTTGCTAGTGGTATATCCTCTAGAAAGACAGATAGCGAACGTTCCAAAAAACAGACGTTTTTAGTAATCAGAATGTTGTTAAAAGATTTCAGTATTGTTTTTGTCGAAAAATTTTTATCGCCTTGTATCTTCAAAACAAAATGGCATTCCAAAGATCATCCAAAGACAAAAGATTCTTAGAATAACCCCAAGGATTGCCCTTGGAATTTTTGCCGTATGTTTAGTAAACACCCTGTATAAAGCGTATGAGGAAAATACTCAAGTCATAGTGGTACAAATGTCATAACGGCAGGTGACACCTGGGCAAGATATTCTGTTGGCATAATCGACTGGACTCAGGTGTAACTTGGCGATCTTCACCGAAAGACTGGAATACTAATGACAGTGCAACGGGTCGAACACCCAAAAACTGCTGTGAATCCACTGTATTTACCATGATAGCGGCAGAGGACTTCTGTAAGTGTAACAGACTATGAAGGAAGAATAGCATAGCTTGAATCATTAGATCTGTGAAAGTGAAGTCATTACTAAAAGAAGAAACTCGAAAGCTGAATACAGAAAGGAAACTTATCAAAAATCGAGCGGAAAACTGGGAAAGCAAGCCAATGCACGGTAATGCTTCTAGGATTCCGAGGGGAGAACCCATTCAAAAACTTACATGGAGCTGGTTAAGAGCAGGAGTGTTGAAGAAAAAACTGAGGGGTTCATTTTGGCAGCTCAAGAACAAGCTCTACCAAGGACCTAAAAACTATTAAGATAGCGCCTGACGATATAAACAGTTCCGAGAAGGATGATGTTTTTTGCAAGGTGTCCCGGAATTCGCATAACATCAATAATTCCGATGATAGCGTCAATCGTTTCCATAGCGGATTCTTCTATTCATCGGCGTGGAAAGCGAGTCGACATAATACTCTACGTCGACAACGTGGAAAACGCAGGGCGAATAGGAGACGAGATCGACGCCCACTAGATGAAGACGAGAGAAGGCGAGATCGAGGAGAAAAAGTTCGTAACCCGAGGATGAAGGATGGAAGCGCACGAGCGAGAAATGGCAACGATGGTCAGTCACTGTTCACAGCGGAAAATCTTACCTGCTGAGCTGCTGCTGATAAAGACCTCTCTTTTGAAACCACGAAAACTCCGGAAAGCATATTTCAGTTTTCAGCGTCAGTTTGGATTGCTGCTTCATTCTCATTGGCTGGAGGCATTGAGTTCAGCAGGAAAGCTAACCTAAAAAATAATGCTCTCTGTCATTTGGATTATATGATAAGCGAATGAATAAAAAAACGAGTCAAAGAGAAGGCCTAGAAATAAAAATATTAACATAGGGAGTCGTTAAAATGGAGAACCAGTGAGATGAAAATATACTACAAAAAAAAACAATGGGGGAACAGAATGTTGAAAAATAGCACAAAAAATAATATTTTGATACCGAAACAAAAAAAAGACCAAAAAATGTATCAAATTTTTATTATATTTAATAATATACATTAATAACAACCAAAAAAATACAAAAAAAAACCATACATGCTTCGACGTCAAAAACATCGATGTTTCGATGTTCAACACCGCATCGACCACCACTATTTGATACCTGTACATTTTTAGGTAGGCCAAATTTTAGTTAATTTTTTATTAAGTACAGTCATCAACGGGAAATAATCCACACTTGAATTTTACTCTAAGTTTTACCGTTTCAATATTAACTCTAAATGTAATATTAAATTATTAAAAATAAATATAACATTATTAAAATTATTAAATTTAAATAATTAAAATAAAAAAGCTATTAAAACAACACATTAGCATGAAATGTTATATTAAGTATTAAACACGTGTGGATTATTTCTTGTTGATGACTGTATAAATACAGTAGTCAATCGGCTTGGTCAACATGAAAATTTTTTAAGAAATATTTCCTAACGTGTGCACTTCCATAGTCAAGTAAGAAGTAAAAGTCTGCGTCGGTAAAAAATTAAAAACGTTTAGTAGATCAAATGTGTTAACATGGTGATCAAAATGTTTTATTTAGAATTAGCAAATTAGGTGATCTCATGCTTAACGTCGGTTCTTTTTTTTAAATATATGTTGCATTAAAGTGGAGATCATGAAGAGTAAACTTCATAAATCCCTGATTAAACTGCCCCTTACAATGAAACCGTGCAAAATTGACTGCACTGTATTGAAAATTACTCTGGCAAAACAGAATTTATTTGTTCTTTACGCTTTATTATTAAAATTCAAACATTACGATCATTTATTACATAATTTTGAAGTTTATAAAAATATTTTCAAACATTTTTTCTTATTTGTAAGAGTAGTAATAAAATGAAATCCTTGGCTGTATAAAAAGAAACTGCTTTCCCGAAATTCTTGTCATTATTGCCAAAATAATCTAGCACCACTAAAAATTTTTAAAGTTAATTTTGAGCACTCTAGTGTCGTTGTCCTAATGATATATTTTCTTGCACACAATAAGACAAGGAGTGAGGAGCCTTTTTTCTTTCTTGACCCTTTTTATTCCTGGCGTAATCCTGTTCACCACGGAAACTTCTTTTTGGAATTCTACCAGTTTGTTGACACCTTCTTGATTGTATTTTCGATCGTCGTCGAGCAATTGCAGTCGGCTGTACAGGAATTTTTGCAGCTTTCTTCGTTCTGATTACAATGTTTTTGCCAAAACAGGTTAATGCTGACAACAGTCCAGATTCGGTGCAGATTTTTCTATAAGTTTTCACAAAAGATCTCATTGCAACACTGAATTCTGCAGTGTTGATTTCACTACGTTTACATATATCATGCATTACCTCACAAAAGTCTGCCTTAATCTGTGAATAATCACAATTAATTTGGTGTTCCTCTATTGGAGATGTAGGTGAAGTAGCACTGAACTGTTGTACTTCTGTATCACTTGTAGTAAGAACACCAAGCAATGAAGCATTCTTTGTGGGGCTATCATATTTCAAATGCCCAAACATACCATCAGGAATAGACGTCTGACCTGTTGCTACCCAGAATAATTCAGTTTTCAAAAAAGAATCGCTTGGCAACATGTTCACACAAATAATGTTGCATTTAACAGCAACAGCATATTGGTGTTTGCAAGGAGCCCCATTTTTTCCAGCACAACATTCGCACACACCTAAATCCATATCAACATAGTAACTCTGTCCAGGTACAGTACTATTTGTTACACTGTAACAATTTCCATTTACCAGTCTGACATTCAGTTTTGCCACTTTTGAAGCATCAGGTTTGTATCTTGACTGTAAAAACTGTTCGGGTCTGCCACTGATTATGTGAATTATCTTTCGTTCATAATATGAACTCATATCAAAAGTTAAAAACGCCAATAGTTGTGGAACACTGTAAGCTCTATTTCTCATCATGATCTTATCTTTAAATACTCGATTTGCAGCTTCTATAAGGTTGTTTGTATTATTTCCTCGAGTTACCATGTTCGCTCTGTGACACAAAGCCCACTGTTTGCACTTTTCAAGTAAAGCTGTAAGATATCTAAAAAAAGATAAACTTATACTTTGAACCTGATTTGTAATTTCTGGCAACAAAGTGTTAAATTCTTTCAGTAGGTGCATAAAGTAGTTTGGAAACCACTTGAAAAAGAATCTGTCTGTCATCTTTTTTCACACCATGATTCTGGTTACAGAGCCACCTCCAAGTGGCTTGCAAAACATGAAACGTGCAAAGTAGTAATACAGACAATGGAAAGCATTCTTGGAGAGCCGTTCTTAAAGCTATGCGGTCATCAGAAAGGAACATTTCAGGTCCATTTAATCCTCGACCACCAAAACAGTTTTGGCCAAGCAGTGAAATATATCCTTGAAGGGCGGCAGATATTACTTCCTTTGATTCAGAGCTTGTGATTAACGCTCCAATTGGGAGACCTCCTACACAGCTATCAACCATTAGCAAAAATACTCTGCAATTGTATCGGTCAACGTTTCCTGAGCTGTCTATAAACACCATTGTAACGCTGCTTTGCAATGCATGTATTCGTTCCATAATTGGAGAACAAATACTAACTGCGAAGTTTTCTCCAACTACAGTGAACTTAACTTTTATATCTTTTGATTTCAGATCATTTACTGCAGTATTTAAGATATCTATTATAGTTTCTGTTGAATAGCCTCCAAATGCCTCAATAAATGTAGTATCATACAAGCGATATACCCATTTTAAATCGGGATAAAAAAATCTGTCTGCAGCCACTAAGAAATAATTATCTTCATGTTCTTCCATTAAATCTCTCTTATGCAGTTCTAGTGACTGAGATGGGTTGTTTCCAGCCTTGAACAACTGCAAAAATTTGTTTCTTATTTCACTGCTAGGATCACGGTATTTTAGTGTCTCTGCAGCTAGCAAACGTTGATTGTGGATGTAATTTAATGTTACTTCAGTTGGGAACTCCAGCTTCCATGCATCCTTACTTCTGTAAAAATAAATGAATAAAAATTGAAAGTATCAAGTATAAAATATTTGTCCACACAATCACCAGAAGTCGAATTCGACTTGATGGCACTCAACAACATCATATTTAATATATTATAATATAATATAATATAATACAATATATATAATAATAAATATTTATAATCTTTACATATAAAAATTCAGGCTCAGGGTGCGTCTGTAAATGTTCTAAAAACTTTTGAACCACTTATCCGATTGAGCTCATATTCGTAACATATGTTCATTAGGTCCAGAGTAAGGTTTACATGTCCCCAAAGTGAGGGGGGAAGGGGTAAAAATCATATATCTTGGTTTATGTTTGTTTGTTTACTCAAGAGATGGCGCCAGAATTTGTTTATCTTTTTTATATAGACCTCTCCCTTGAAACCGAAACTGGACTAACTGCACAGAAGCAGGACAGCAAAAAAAATTCCGTTTTCCTCCGGATGTAGTATTGTTTGCCAATAACGTATATTAAAGATAGACCACAGCCCACTAAATAACAGTGGACTGTGGATAGACTACGAATCCTATTGTTAACAGCAGTAAAAGGTAAGCAAATTTAGCCATGACAGTTCTGGGCAGGAGCGAGCCGAGGAGTAATTAGGTGTCTGGCTGCTTTGTTTTTGAAAATTTTGGGCATGAGGAATAATTAATTCAAAACCATTCCTCAAAGTTGTTGTGCGTACAACTGCACAAACAGACACGTAAAAGGACCAGGAATCATTTTCCACGAGCATAAATCAAAAATACGTAACTAAAATGAAAATACATAACTGAAAGACGATCGAAACGAAATTGAAATTGAAACCATGATCGAAAAATTGTTTATAAAATATAATTAAATACTTCAAATACAAAGTAAACGATAAGATAAACTTATCACTCCGTGATCGGCGTTTAAAAGAATTATTAATCAGCTACTCTCATGTTTAGCCATGTGTTTTGCATCATCTTCACTCACTTTCGGCCATGACAGTTCTGGGCATGGAGCTTCCCAATTTGCTTCAAGTTACAAAAAGTGCTTCGGAGTCTATCTTTAATATACGTCATTGGTGTTTGCACATTTCAAGGAGTAAACGCAAGTTTATTACTGTCCTGCTTTTGTGCAGTTACTCCAGTTTCGGTTTCAATGGAAAGGTCTATATCAAAATTCAGGGTGTGTCTGTAAATGTCCTTAAAACTTTTGAACCACTTATCCTCTTAAGCTCATACTTGCACCAGATGTTCGTTAGGTTCAGGGTAAGATTTGCATGTGCCGTGTGTCAAGTTGGCCCAAAAGGTAATGGGTAAAAATAATCTTTTGCTTGATCTGTCTGTCTAACATGAGCGTACGATATGCGCAAACCAACAATGTACGTCATGTCATACAATGCAGAGCAAAGTTTCTGCAACAATAGGCCATAAAAATTACTTTGGACATGGTCATGGATGAAGAAATACAGAATGGGAAACTCCATTGTTTAAAGCGTGATTTTTTTTTCACTGGCGCTCTCTGGCCATTTGCGTAGGCATTACTCTCTGTCTATAGGATGGATTTTTTGGATGGATTTTTCAGCCCTCATCTCCCTTTTATCCAGGAGACTAGCTGTTTGGGATGAAAGGATGATGGTGAAAATAGACAAACACAAACATCCATGCCCTCGGCGGGATTCGAACCCGCGACTCGCTGGTTTCGAGAGCGGAAAGACCAGCGAGAACATCCATGCCTCAACGCTCTCGGCCAACGAGCCGGCCACTGCCTATAGTCAATCCATCGTCAGCTTGCGTGGGATGTAAACAAAAAATCACCACGTATCCCTGCGCAGGCTCATGTGAGTGGAGGAATCAATTTAGCTTCCCCGTGAAACACATGGCTTGGCAAGGCCAGCTGAATTTCCTATTCTTCTATCCTTTAACCCTTTAATCCACTAATCCCTTATTCTCCCATGATGGTGATTTCTGTCCTGTCCTTTGGTACCAGAGTTGTCGATTTCTCCCGTTTCTATCTTTTTTTTATATATTTCTTTAAAAAATGATCAATTTATGTGAAATTTATTATCTTTTTTTAGCCCAATTAATACCATTTAATGATTTTAGTTGTTTTCAGAACTGATTGTTACAATAAAAATAAAGAAAACACTTTTCCACAAATTAATTTTAGGTTGCGTTAGGTTCCGTTCTTCACCCAACAAAGATTGACCAACTTCTTGAAAAAATCCATGCCGTGAATACTCACAAAACTGGAAAGAAGTACCTGCACCTTAAGAAGAAATTTGATTCTTTATCAGCTGATAAAGGTAAGCCCCCAACGTCTATTGATAGCTACACAGTTAACAATGTCATCAATCAATCCAGTGTTAATTTTAATGTGAAAGAACTGAATCTTCTAAATAAGGGACTTAAGTTCGCCATTTCTGATTTAAAGCAAGATGTGAAATCTGCCTTAACCTCTATTCTCTCTGATCAATCTGAACTTAATACACCAAACAACTTAGAGTTTCGCAACCTCTGTAAAAAACAATTAGAAAATAATCTGAAAAATTACGAAATAACTAAGCAAGAAATTGAAGTTAAGAAACTAGTTCAGAAACTTAAATCCAACGATTGTGTATATCTCAAAGACGATAAATCTAACCACATAGTGATTAAAGACAAATCAGATTATATCAATAGCGTCAATGCTTTACTTGAAGAAGGCCCTTATAAAAAACTTGATAGTGATCCTTTACATGATTTGATCCAAAAAACCAAAACTTGTATTAAAACCTGCAAAGTTCTATTTAAGAATATTCCTGCTTATCAATTAATCCCCAAAAACCCTATCCTCCCACGCTTGTACTGTCTGCCCAAGACGCACAAATCTGGGAACAAATTACGGCCTATTGTTGATAATACGAACTCTCCGACTGTGCTTTTAGCCAAATTTCTGCTGAAGCTATTCCTCCGCCTAAAATTACCAGGTGTTGATTTTAGTATAAAAAACAACTATGAACTTGCGCAGAAACTGCCGGAGAATATAAGCTCTGATTTGCAACTTGTTTCCTTCGATATCGAGTCGCTGTTCCCCAGCATCCCGATAAAGGAGACCCTCTCTGCGTTGGAGGCAATCCTAGATGACAATGATGTTCCTCTCGCTTTTGTTAATGAGATTATGATTTCCACCAAGCTGATCTGCTACAACAACATCTTCATCTTCAATCATGAATATTATCACATGCAAAACGGCACTCCAATGGGTTGCTGCATCAGTCCATTTCTCGCTGATTTGTACATAAGAAAATTGGAAAACCAAGCCCTCGACTGTTTCAGGTACTTCCCCTCCATTTGGCTTCGCTATGTAGATGATATACTGGCATTGTTTGACAAACAAAAATATGATTTGAATAACTTTTTGAAAGAAATTAATACTTTAGACCCCTCTATAAATTTTACTATGGAAGTTGAAAAGAATCGTTCCATATCATTCCTGGACACTGTATTGTTTAGAGAGGAAGGAAAATTGTGCATGAATGTTTTCCGAAAACCTGGATTCACCCCGGTCTACATACATAATGATTCAAATCACTGCTTTGCCCACAAGGCAGCTGCTTTTCATCACATGCTGTTCAGAGCCCATAAATTACCTCTCAGTGAAGATAGATTGGAAACTGAAATTAAAAATATTAAGATGTTTGCCCAATACAATGGCTATTCAGAAGTATTCATCAATAGATTAATTACGAATGTCAAAAAGAAGATCAAAATAGAAAGAGCCACTACGTTAAGCAATAAAAAAGACATGATCATCTTTCCTTACAATAGACAACTTACAAAAGGATTGGAAAAGATCGCCCGTGGTTTTAACCTGCAGGTCGCCTATAAAAGTAGCAACAACCTCAGAAGATTAATTGGCAGCACCAAAGATAAAATTATTGATAGTGATAAAAGTGGGGTCTATGAAATAACGTGTGGATCATGCAATAAGTGTTACATAGGTCAGACTCGGCGTAAGATAAATACAAGAATTAAAGAACATTACTCCCATGTTAAAAATGGCAATAGCATTAATTCTACCTTTGCAGATCATATCCTAAAAACAAATCATAAATTTGATAAAAACGCCTTCAAAATTTTACACACTATAAGGCACCCAAAATTACTTAATCTTGCTGAATCCCTGGAAATCATAAATAAGCCTCCCGAAGAACTGCTTAACTTAGACCGTGGTCCTATGGATGTCACTGATTGGTTGTTTTTCTACAGATACTCCTAAAAATTTTGTATCCATGATCTATTTTGTGAGCTGTCCCCGTGCAGCGGGTGGGGGATGGGGACTGATGTCGCCGCTGGTGTGCTTCTTGGCATTAAGTATTGTTTTGAGGATGTAGGAGGTGTTTTGAAGGAAGAGGTGGTTTACTGCGTGTGATAGTTGCGCATATGGTGACCACTTGAGTTTGTTTTGCCTCTTCTTCTCGTTTACAACCCTTCCCCTCTCTTTGAACGGCTCCTTTTGTGGAATGGTGACCCTGCGGCGGCTCTCTGTCTTACTTTCTCTGCGCTCGTTGCGAGGGGTCAGTTTCTGCGTTATCACGCTGACGAAGAGGACGTAGTCCTCGAAATGTACATACGTGCATTAAAATTAATTTGTGGAAAAGTGTTTTCTTTATTTTTATTGTTTTTACATCCACAGTTTCGTGACCTGATTACTTTATGATTGTTACAGTTTTAAGTAAGTTTTCACGTTTTCTTTTGTGAACTACATTTTCATGTGCGCCCAGGAACACGGAAGTTGCAAGGCTCAATCAGCCAATAGAATTGCACTTCACCACGTGCTTTTGTTTACATCCCGCGCAAGCCTACGCGTGGATCGAGTTTAGCAGACGACTTTACTTTTCCTTATTAGCCTCGATGGCTCAGGGGTTGCGTGATCGCCTCTGATCAACACCATCTCTACTTAAAGTCTGAGCGCGAAAATTTCATCATCATGCGGAGTCATAGTTTAGGGCTTATTAGAGAGGTTCAGCACCACGTAAACGCGAACGTGACGCGAATGCGTGTGACGTTTCCAATCTGAAATGACGTAGCTTTTTCATTGTTTTCAATTGTTAACAATGAAAAAGCTACATTATTTCAGACTGGAAACGTCACACGCGTTCGCGTCACGTTAGCGTTTACGTCGTGCTGAACCTCTCTATTATTGGTAGAAATACGATTAAACACGACTCCGTATGATGATGTAACAATGTATGAAATTTTCGCGCTCAGGCTTTGAGTAGAGATGGTGTTGCTCTGATCAACCAACACCACCTAAAAATAAGGCCTTAGTACTCGGTGAGCACTGCGTCATCAAACTGAGACAAACAATGCAGCTTTCATTGTTTACAATAAACGAAAAATCGTTCCGTGTATTTCATTTATTGCGAACAATAAAAGTTGCATTGTTTGTCTCAGTTTGATGATGCAGTATTCATCGAGTACTAAGGCCTTATCTTTAGGTGGTATGACGTTTCCGTTATCAGGCCTTCTGTCTATAGCTGCCGCCACATAAGTTGTACGACAGGATGACGTCATTTCTAACGCCAACCAATAGACGTTAACAAGAAGTAAATCGCTTAACTATTACATGAAACATCCGCTTTCGTTTTCGAAACATTGTTTTCGTATTTATATTTAGTTTCGATTTTCAATGAATAAATTAATAAATTAAAAAATGACGCAGAATAGTCGACTCGAATGCAATTTCTTTTATATTATGAATTTTAATAGGCTTTCCACGTTTCAACGATATCTCCACCATTACTATAGTAGAAGAAATGCATCATGGCTAAAATCTAGACAAAGCATATTGATGAGATGACTTACTGCGCATGTCAAAAAGATCGTTCAACTTACGTGGCGGCTGCTATAGGTGGTGTTTCTCTGATGCCCGTAGATGTGTCTTCGATCCCGGTTGAGGACGACGAGGATTTTTTCAGGGGGAAAAATAATATTATATAAAAGAAAGAGCGAAAAGTGTATACACTCACTCATTCATTCATTTATTACGAAATCTCCAGAACTATGAAGCCTACAAACTTGAAATTTGGCAGGTATATTTCTCTGGGTTTCTAGGTGAGGGTGATACAGGAATCAAATCTAAGCAACATTTACCTCTATCATGTTTTTCTCTGGGGCATTGTTTTTGAGATAAAAAAGTTGAAATCCTACCTGCAGGAAACAGTTGTTTGGAATCTGTGGAGACACTTAAAGACATTGGTATACGAGACGCCAGTGGGATCCCATGAAGACCTGTAGCCGGAATCGCCATAGCTGCGGACCAGATTCGCAAAGAACCAGGAACTTTTGAACTTTTCACGTCAGTCCATGCGGCAACGTTCTGAAGCATGCATTCATGCCAGAGGGAGTGAATTAGAAAACTTATTATTGATGAAAATAGGAAAGAAAATTCCACAGCCTGTGTTCGAACCAAGAACCTTCTGCTCACCATGCAGACGTGTCAACCAATTGCGCCACTGTGGACATGGAGCATTAACGTTATCTACATGTCCTTAGAGCTGATTGGAGCAGTACCCACTTCGTAGGCTGGGACTATCTTTCCTACTGCGTATAATCGTTAAGGATTAATAAGTGAAAGATCTTAGGAGGATTTATTTTCTTTTTTTTTCCCCGCCAAACCTCAGATGTTGAAATTATTGATGAAAATAAGAAAAAGAAAATTCCACAGCCTGGGTACGAACCAGGAAGACGGGTCCTGGTTCGAATCCAGGCTGCGGAATTTTCTGTCCTATTTTCTTCAACAATTTCACCATCTGAGGTTTGGCGTGAAAAAGAAATAAAAAATAAAAAATGAAAAAACTTCCTCTTAAGACCTTCCATTTATTAATCTAGAACACTTATTGTAAAACATTTGCATGTTTCATAAAAAACAAGTCACATTATTGTACTCTATGCAATGTGTTTTTTGTTCTTTTTTTTACATGATTGACCATGATTTTGACGTGGTCCGGAATTACGGGTTGAGTGGCATACTTCGTCTACGCGACGTCCAACGAGCGACGCCGGGTATTTCAGCTAGTTAATAAATAAATAAATAAATAAAAGTTGTAAGTAGTAAATATAATATAAATGACCTGCTCTTGGGCACTGCTGAGAGAATTCGAACTTTAAATTTCGAGGCCCAATCTGTATGCTTTGAATGTGGCTTCTTTGTACGGTGGTGATAATGGGGATGGGTATTGTGATGACAACTGTAGTCGGCCTATAAGAAGCAATTAACTTTTTAAGCCAGATTTACATAAATGTTCCTTAGTTATTTTTCTAGTAATTTTTTTCGCTTACCTTATAAGCCAAGCATTTCCCAGTAGCTTTATAGCCGCGTGTTACACGGTATGTCAGTAGGTTTATGTTGCTATATTCTTCTAACCATTGTTTAAATTCTTCTTTTGATTTTAACGATAGACGTAATGTTACTGTACCATCGCAATCACTGATGATTTTGGTGTCACACACAGTAGGCAGTCTTTCATTAAACTTCGCTTTTTCATCTGATCTCGGCATTTTCGACATGATGATCGTTCAGAATAGTTAAATCTGGAACTCAATGCCTCCAGCCAATCAGAATGAAGCAGCGTCAGTTTGGGACGCTTCTTCATTCTAAGTTCAAGACGTTCAAGTAATAGTTCAAGACGTTGAGCTCCAGCTTTAAAGGACAACTCTACGGTCAATAGAACTTTATTTAAATCGAAAGATTAGCGTATTAATGAAATTGTGGCATATTTAAAATGTTTTAATTCAAACTCTAAAGGAATAAAAAGATCCAACAAAGAAAAAAGGCTCCTCATTCCTTGTCTCAGGCCTCTTACGCACTTCTTCTCTTAGGCCTTCTCACCCCTTATGCAAAGAACCTCAAGATATAACTATTCTAGTTATGCTAGCAACCAGTCGCCAGTGCATAATAAGCCTTACTGTATGCAAGAAAATATATTAGGACAACAACATTAGAATCCTCAAAAATTTATAACGGTGGTAGATTATTTTAACAAGTTATGACAAGAAAAAAGCAGCTTCTGTTTATATAGTCAAGAATTTCATATTATGACAACTCTTGCAAATAAGAAAAATGTTTGAATATTTTATTTTTACAAACTTCAAAATTTGCTAATAAAACTGTACAAAAATTTATTGATATTCCATCAATCAATATTATTATATTCATCCAGAGAGGAAGAAATTCGTTATAAGGGCTTAAAGATTGCTTTAAAGATCATCCCATTCTATTTTTTTATGGATAAACAAAATAAAATGCTCGTACAAAACATATACTTATGAAAAAATTAAATAAAATTGTCAGTATCACCTAATTTGTTAATTCGAAGTAAAACATTTTGATCACCGTGTTAACACATTTGATTTAGTAAACATTTTTACCAATGCAGACTTTCACTTCTTAGTTGATTATGGAAAGTGCACACGTCAGGAAACATTTCTTAAAAAAATGTTCATGTTGACCAAGCAGATGTAGTATTTGCACAGTCATCAACAGGAAATAATCCCCACGTGTTTAATACTTAATATTATATTTCTTGCTAATGTGTTGTTTTAATCGCTTTTTAATTTTAATTATTAAAATTTATTAATCTTAATAATGTTAATAAACAACTAAGCGGTTGTTAACAACGTTAAACTAAAAGATTAGTGGGGAGCTGGAACCAGAGAGCATTATTTTTTAGGTTAGCTTTCCTGCTGAACTCAATGCCTCCAGCCAATGAGAATGAAGCAGCAATCCAAACTGACGCTGAAAACTGAAATATGCCTCCGGAAAAGCCGACCGCAAGAAACGCCAGCGAGCGTGTTCAGCCCAGAGACAAATGAAAGTAAGAGACTGGCAGTGCCCTATTCATTTTGCTGAGCGCTACTGGTGCCACCGGAAGTGCAGCGATCTCCATTATGGGAATGGCAGAAACGTAAGGTGGCGTATGTTCTCAATGTTATTTCAGCTGTATTTGTAGATGACTTCAAGAGGTATTAGTAAGCGTAACCTGTTTTCTGATTTTTTTAAAAAAACTTTATCGCATTAACTAACGATAACGTATACTTTTAATGACTTTCAATAGCAGATTCAATGCCTTACGAATTTTTAAAAGAGCGCGTACAACTCGCAACTCCTATCGTTATTGTAATAATGGAGACTTAGCCAGAGACAAGTGAAAGCATAGATGAAGAAAACTGAAGAATAAGAGTTTGGCTTCCAATTCTTACGCCTAATAAGATGTATCCACTTTTTACGAAGAATGTCATCCTTTGGAAATCTATTGTGCAAATATTAAACCTGGTTATACGAGCTTGGTGCTCATTTATTGAGTGACAGTTCTTTTTTTAATGCATTCATCACAATAAAAATGTTTATCACAATACTTATCTTTATTGAAATATCAATTAGATGTTTATACTTTAAAAAATTTAACAAGCTGTGTCACAAAATTATTTTAAGAAAATAAAAAAAATGTCATTTTAATTTTTGTTTATCTGACAATAATGGAATGTTGATAAAGTCAGAACATTTAAACTGGGAAGATATTTAAAAGTGTTTCTTACTATTGATAAACAAACCTAACATAATTTATCAAATTTTAGCTAATTGATTTTAAAATTTTAAATTAAAAGAAAATCTGGTAACCTAAAATACTTTTAAAAGGTACTCAATTTTTTTTTAAACAAAAAAAGGAAGAAATAATTCTCAGTTGAATAAAATAATTGGACCAGAGACAAGTGAAAGTAATTACTTTCATTTGGCGCTGATAACAATCAGTTTATTAATCCATATATTGTAATAAACTATTAACATATTATTAATACACATGATTACTTGTGAAATGAAATATTGGATCCTTTTAAAAAACGATTTGTGCAATTATATGCACAACAACTGACAGGCATGTTTTTTCTTTCATAAATTATGAAACAATAGATTCACGCCAGAACAACAATGAGGGTTATTTTAAAAGGGGGGGGAGGGAGGTTACTTTCGCTTGTCTGTTCTCATTTCGATCTGTATCTGTTTTTTGCTTTTTTCTTTATATTTTTATTAAAAAGCAATTAATTTACGAAAATTCTCATTTATAAATTATAATTTTAAAGTAAATAAAATAAAATATACAGTTCATTAATTATAATCCAAATTATTGTTGATATGTATATTTTATTTTATTTACCTTGAATAAAGGATTTTATAAAGGAGAATTTTCGTAAATTAATTGCTTTTTAATATAAATTATAAAACAAAAAACAAAAAAAAAAAAAAAAACAGATACAGATCGAAATAAGAGGAGAGACAAGAGAAAGTAACCTTAATATAATCTGGTGAGTTACTATTATACTCCATATCAAAGGTAATTTAATGTAATCTGTATATTTTATTTTATTTACTTTAAAATTATAATTTATAGAGGAGAATTTTCCTAGTTAATTGTTTAATATAATATCTTCCTCCTTTTTCATTTAAACTATTTTTTTTAAATTTATGTTTAAAAATAACTTTATTTATCATCAAATAACTTTTTATCAGATGGGCTGATTTGAATGATTATTTTTTTGTTTACTAGAGCAAGTTTTTCTGGTGGTTCCATAATAAATTCATCGAGATATCTTAGGTAGATATTAGAAAAAATAAATGTTTGCGATTGATTCACATGCATTCCTATGGCGATCAGCTGTTTCTTGCCAATCCCGATATGGCGGCGCGAAGGCACCACTAGAGGGGAGGTCACTGCCAGTCTCTTACTTTCATTTGTCTCTGGTTCAGCCAAAGGAGGAAACTGACGACGGGAACCTCGATACAACGTCAACGTTTCGCGGATGGATTCATAAGGTGAGCATGCGTTGTAATTGGCTGCTGTGTCGCTTCTCCCACGTTAAGCTCCGCTATTGGAACTGTTGTCTCGCAACTTACCATATAGTTATTGCCGAATTCCAGACGTTATGCAATAGCGAGTTGGTGAAACGAGTATTTGTAGAATTTAAAGCGTATGAGCTACATTTTACTTCTGGAGTCCGAGGACTATGGCCGTTCGGACTCACGCCTTATTTAAGCGACCAATTGGGCTTCGTATTGCTGACTTAAATGCTAAAACCTATTGCTTCGAGACGTTTTGCTGAGCATATGGTTCGTAAATCTTCTTGACTTCACTGGTGCGGGCAATATTGGTTACGCGGAGAAGCAATAGCGTTGTTCATAATTTATTAAATGGTGTTCTTAATTTCAGCGTACCTTCTGTTACAGTGAATGTATTTCTTCCCAGCAGCGCTGGATTTGCCAACAGGCCGAACAGGCCGCAGCCTAGGGGCGGCGGATTTCATTAGTTTGACTATTCTATTCACTATTTACTTATCTTAATAATAATTGGAAAAAGGTCAAGGAAGATTTTTCCACGCCATTACCTCCGATATTAATTAATAAATGGTGAAAAATAGTAAAGAAGATTCCTTGGCCTGGACTCGAACCAGGGACCTTTGGCTAACCCATTAATTTCTATTTTTTCACCATTTATTAATTAATATTGGAGGTAATGGCGTGGAAAAATCCTCCTTGACCATTTCCCAATTATTATTATAATAATTTTCGCCATTTAATAGTAAAGATAGTCCTGGCTTGCGAACAAGGAGCCGAGTTTTAACCTATGCTTATAGGGCATGTTTGATAGCGACAGCTTCCATGTCTGCGGTAGCTTAGTGGTTAGAGCGTCGGGACGTATACCCAGTGATCCCTAGTTCGAGTCCAGGCCGTGGGATTTTCTTTACTATTTTTCTTTACTATGGACTGATGAGACCACATTCACCCGACATGGAATTAATACATTCCACATTCAACACATTTGGGCTGATCAAAATCCACACGGAGTCCGACAACGACATTTCCAGCAACGTTTTAATGTATATATGTGGGTGGGCATTTTCAATGGCCAACTGCGGGAGCTGGAGTTTCTGCAGGAACGTCTGAATGCTCAGAGATATGCCGATTTCCTGGAAAACAGACTGCATGAACTCTTAGATGATAAACCTCTTGCAATCCGTCAACAGATGTGGTTCCAACACGATGGGGCCCCCTCCTCATTATGGTAGAGTTGCTACTGAATGGCTTAACATGCACTTCCCTAACAAATTGATTGGGCGCAATGGGACCATAGTATGTCCACCTCGCTCACCGGCTCTTAATCCACTGGATTACTATCTGTGGGGACATTTGAAACAAGTGGTGTACAGTGTCCAGATAGACACACGACCACAATTAGTGGCCAGAATAATAGCATTGGCTGACGAAATTCGACGTGATCATGAGGTAAAGACAAACGTATACGAGTCACTTATTCGACGATGCAATGTCTGCATTCAGGTTCAAGGAGGCCACTTAGAACATTTCTTATAACTTGAAAAGAAATAAAATTTGGACCCATGTTAATAGGACTTTTTGTATTTACCTTGACTTCTATAATACCCCCTTAAATTGTTTTACATACGATTTGAAAAATCCTATATAAAGAGACCCGATACTTTTTGTGATCATTTCTTGCTGCCTGTCTTCAGGACGTACATCACGTATTATGACAATATCAATGAGCCAGACTTTCTTTTTCTCAGCAACAGTTATGTCAGGGATATTAAGGGCCAGATGATTGGATTCTTAACCTTCACATTTTCCAGAACTTTCTTGACTTTTCCCTTCGATTTCTTTAAAAAGCGATCTCTGTTTTCCTAGCTTTCTCCCTTCGGTTGCCATGGAAACTCTCTTCGCTAGGCGGATGCATGGTTGAAAGAGAGATGCATGGAAACTCTCTCTCTTTCAACCATGGGCGGATGTACCTACTTGGATACATTATGAGGGAGGGGGTGGAGACGACGTGAGGAAGGCGGGAAGGAAAGGACAGATGAAAAATGTAATGACGGTTGTTGTGAGAGAAGTAGGAAATCACAAGTTTATAATTTATATTTTACATCTTCATTTTGATCAATGAATAATGTATGAACTGAAAGGAATAACTTGTTCTGAAGCGCAACAAGTTGACTTTGGATTTACTATAAAAGCGGGGACTTTGGGATGCTGATGATCATCATAATACATCTATGCAAAACACAACGCAATGAAACTATAGAGTTGAACAAGAGACAATCAATGAATGAACGGCGGTATTAATAACGAAATTCATCAATTACTCAGCTTCGTCAATGACAATTGATGCGAGAAACTCTGCATTCATTGCTTTAACTCGAATCTCTATGAACGGTGGCGATAATTATCGAGCACGTTGTGAGCGCTTGAAAGCAGCAGCGACTTATGATAAATGAAGTGTGTCATTTGGATAAAAAGATGTAATCATCTGAGCAACAGTGATCAATGATATCCTTTATGCAAGCGATCGTAGGCAGCATATGAATACGACAGTTAACAATTATCATTCCCACTATCTTCGTTTTTATGAATGACCAAAGGCGATTGATGACCGACTTGAATGTGGTTGGAATCAGCGTTGATTTATGAAATCTACAAGTGTTGTTCTTATTACCTTTCATCATCACACGTTAATTGAATCATATATGCGATTCTGTGTGCGATCGAAAGCCACAGAATTATATGATAATCAATGAAAGATAAATGTGATATTTTCTCATCTTCAAGTCTATCAAGGTCAGCAACATAAATGTGGGAAACTGAGCACAGCAATAGTGAAAACCAAGTCTATGGAGGACATAAGAACACTGAACAGCTGGTATACGGCTCAGGGTCTCATGTTTAACGAGTCGAAAACGAATATTTTGCTGATAGATAAGAAAAAAGATGCACCGATCCGCACATGCAAAGTACTGGGAATAACGTTTGACAATAAGATGTCGTTCAGAGAAGCTATAGAAATACTGATAATAGACTTAAATCGGTCTAAATTTTTATTAGGAGTCTTCGAAAAATGTTGACGAAAAGTGAAATAATCAAAACAATCAAGATGGTTTTGGTTCCAAAAGTAGAATATGGCTGTGTCATATGGGCTTCTGCCTCGAAAATCTTAATCACACGAATTCAAACACCCTATAACAATGTCTTACGTGCAGCACTCGCACTCTCTAAATACACGTCCATATCTCAAACATGTGAAACATATAAGATTCCAACCCTGAGTAACATCATCACTTATGCAAGACTAAAAGAATTATACCAAGCAATCGCAATAACGGATCATCCAATACATTATGTGAGAGACTGGCTTCGCGATTCCAGTAAAACCCGAGAAACTCAACGATATAAAATCTTGCCACCCACTGCTACCTCCAAATTTCTGGAATCATACTTTCCTTATAATGTATTTCCAGTCTGGAATTCTTTTCCTTATACAACGAGAAATCAAATAATAAATTGTACGCTAAAACGCTGTAATAATCATAAGAAACATGTACACGAGTTATTATTGCAAGCTATTTCATGAGTTAATGTGTGACATAGTCACTTTGTTGTTTTGTTATTTTGTTTTATTTATAAAGGGTTACAGTAGTCCTCCCTTAGAAAAGGACTGCATGCCACCTTCAGGTGTCAAAATTATCTTGTGTGACTAGTGTCAGTCGTTTAAATCTGTTTCTTGAGATCCTTTTGATCAATTTTAAGCCTATGGATGCTTTGGATATTATGGATGCCTTTTTCTCACGTGGTACAAACCACCCACTACGACAGCGAAGTTTGCCATGCGGCCGTTAGGCCTAACGCCCGTGAAGGCTCCTTTCATGTGATTCTAAACTGATAATTGTCAAACGACTCTGTATTTTATTAGAGTTATTATACTTAATGTATAGAGTGATAATAGATAAGATTTGGAATTTGTTTAATCAGATTTATTATGTTTTAAAACCATTTTCTGTAGTAAGCTATAGTTTGTTGTTGCAATGCATGCTGGGAGGATCGAACTTCGATGCCTTCTTCTTTGTGTTCTCACTCAGAATTCCGGAAGTATTGTGAGTACTTCCAGCTTTGCCACCAGAGGGCGATCCCATGATTCACTGCGGGATTTGCCTTGTGTATAAAAAGGGGTCGGCAGCAGCCTTCAAACCCGTGTGACGTCAAAGCTGGTGTTCCCCAGGGTTCTGTTCTTGGCCCTGCACTCTTCAACTTTTTCATCCATGACTTCCCAACATTTACAAAATGCAAGCTGTATCTGTTCGCTGACGACGCGTCCATCATGACCACTGCTCGCGTTCCCGCTCATGTCATATCTCGATTGCAGAATGCCTTACATCAGTGCGAGAAATGGTTTGCTAAGTGGAGACTGAATCTAAATGTTGACAAATGCAAGGCAATGTTCATTACAAAGAAACTTCGGAAACCCCCGAGACATCTCTTCCTTTCTGGTAGAGAGCTCGAATGGGTAAAACATTACAAATACCTCGGAGAGGTAATAGATGCCAAGCTAAATTGGGGCGACCATGTCTCCTACGCCATCAACAAGGCAAAGAAGGCAAAGTTCAGTCTGGTAGCTCTTCTGGGGCGAAACAGCGCGCTTGGATTGGACTGCAAACTATTGCTATACAGGACGGTAATCCGAACCATCTTGCTTTATGGTATGCCTGCCTGGGCTACAATATGTAAGTCCAGATGGAAGGACCTCCAAACCTTCCAAAACGTTACCTTGAGGACATTTGCCCAACTTGACAGGACAGTTGCAACAAATACTTCTATTGCCGACGATTTTGAGATACCTCCCATTGGTAGCTATGTACAGGAGTCACTGAAGAAGTTTCTTCCGAAGATTAAGGACCATCCCAATCCTCTGGTTGCAGATATTCTGGAGCATCCACTCACGTTTAGAAGTTTCCTGAGGCATCAATTTTGACGACATCCAAAAGGCCATCTTTCCCGACTACTGGATCTCATAGCTCCTCGTGCCCCTCGTCAATCAACAATCAACTTATTCGTCCTTATAGGAAAGGACCCAATCTTATCCACTGGATGACTTAACTAGGTCTCATCTGGCTTCTTGCCTAGTTCAGTGTACTTCCCCTGGTTATTTCATGGATGAGTATGGCAGTGAAAGCGTTGCTTTCGGACCGCTCGTTTCGTTTTTCCCTGCGCTGTTCGATTGTCGATTGCCTTTGAGAGCATTCAAGATCCAGAGTCGAGCCAGCTAGGACGTATATAAGATGGAAGACCAGGAAGAAGATGACGACGATGCCGAAGCAGATGACGGTAGCCCGGTAACAGTTATGTTCCGCCCGGACTGGGTTCCTGTAATTTTGTAAGCGAAGGTTAGGCCTAACCTTCTTTCGTTACGGAAAGAGAAAACCACGTGGTAATTTATTGTATTATTGTTGACTTTAGATTATTTGATTCTTTATATAGGGATTTGGTGTAAAGCTTAAGAGAAATTTTGTAATAGTTCTTTAAATTTGGATTTTGGATTTTAATTATAGCGGGAATGGACTTAAAGAGATTTATGCTGTTATTAGCGGGAATTTTAGATTGTGATCTTTGTTTATTGAAGTGTTAAAACTAGTTAGTTAAAACGTTTAGAATTACTTAGATATCTTTGGATTATATTTAGCATTGTAAATTGTAAAATTGTTAACTTTGGATTGTGAGGGTTTGCTTTATTGTATTCCTGTCGGGGAAATCAATTAGAATTATCAAGCTTGTTAGTATGGCAGAATTAGTGACTTATCTGTATTTTAATGTTATGATTGAAAAGGGATAGAAGTATAGGTTGTTTATTTGAAAGTGAATTTTGGATTTTGTATTAGTCTAGGGAGTTTATTTTAAGAATGAATTATGAGATTGTATTGTTGTAAGTACGATGAGATGTTAAGTTAAGTTGAGAAAAGTTTGTTATGTTGTGAATGGATTAGCCAACTTGGATTAAGTGCTGTTATTAATATTTTGTTGTTTTCAAGTAATATTGAAGTTGGATTGTATATGTTTTTTTTGTATAGATCGATAGTGGAGCATTCAGTTAGATATTGATATTAACGCATGGGGTAGCTAAGCAGCCTTTTATTTTGGGATTGTTTGGGGCTTTTGGATTTAAGTGCATTCTTGGTACTGGTGTTGTGTAGGGGCTTAGGTATTGTGGCTCGTTGGCAGTGGATGTGTAGACCCGCTATTTTGGATGGCTAGTCCCATTAGTACGGACTGGATTTCGGGTTCTGTGTAGCACACCGGTGTTGGATCCTCGGTAGGTTGGCTTTGTTTCCCACTGCAGCGACCATGCCCTTTTGTCTTTTTGTTACATGGCGGAAGTTCCATGTTTGTGACCAGTTTGCACGGCGTGGTTATTGTGTCCCTAGTTCAGGTGTGACTTTTTATCTATATTTATTATTTGGGAGAACCTTAGGCTTAGATATGTGTTAGTTTTATCATCTTAGTTTGCCACTATTTGATCTTGTTTCAATCTGCCCTTTTTTATTTACTGATATTTATTTGATGATTTTGTAAGGCATTTATATGTGGTGTATTCTTAGCACAGTGGGTAACTAAACTATTATCTTGTTTTGGGGAAGGTTTGGTTTCTTGTTGTGTGCATGCTGGGTACTTGTTGTTTTAGGTTGCCTGTGGGTGTTTGGTTTAGTTATAGAGGTTGATTTGTCCCGTTTTGGTTCGGGTGTGTGGTAGCCCGCCGGTGTAGGATCCGGTATGTTGGCTCAGGTATCCCTTGCGCTAACCAACCCCTTTGAGGCCTTTTGGAACACGATTCTAGGTTCGTGTTTGTAACCTGTATGCACACAGGGTTTTCTTAGTCCCTTGCTTAGGTTTGATGCGATAGTTAATTGAGAGTTCTCTGTTTAGACTGGTGCTAAGTAATACAGAATCATACATTTGCCACTTAACTAATTTAGCTACAAGCAGCTAATTGTTATTCCCTGCCTATTTCTATCTGCTCTATTATATGTTTGTATTTATCTTGCTATTATTTTGTAAATAAACCTCTTTACGCATATCAAATCGATCCCTCCCTTTCTTAATTTATGTTGGCACCCTTCTTCGGATGGACTGCTGACGAAGTGATATTAGATGGCAAAGTCACTTCACCACAAATGTTCGTACTCATGTTATCATAGTATTATATATCCCGTCCAGGGATGCAACCCTTAAATATTATTATTATTATTATTATTATTATACTAACTTTCATCTTAATAACAGTGAGTAGATCATTTGCTTATATTATCTTCAATATGTATAATAATACACAGCAATGAAGATATGTGATTTGTTTAATTTATTTGTGCTTGATCCGTGTCTCCGTAAGTCATGACATGAGTGAATACGTTCATGCCCTCAATAGAACACAGCATAGAGCTGATAATACAAAATTGACATTGTGTGTTAATTACAACTCCATCCCGTGTAAGTGTTAATGCTATTTAGCTTGATTCTTACCTGCGTTCTGTGTATCATCTGAAATCCAAGTCAGGGTTCTCCCCAGGCTCTTTTGAAGGGGCGCGCCACCCGGCTGGTATTGATGACCGCCCGGCTGAATACACGAAAATTTGCGCAACACAGTTTAATGTTTTGTTTTCAATTTTTGACCGCCTGGACATTTGGTCTTTCCACCCACCTGATAAAATTTTCTGGGGAGTACTCTGCAAGTATAATTCAGTGATTCAATTAAAATTCATCGTACTTAATAGTTTGCTATAATGTTATCATACTCTAAATTTATTTAGATCATTTCTGAATTAATATCCATTAAATTAGGTTGATAAGTAGTTATTTCCTTTCTTCTTTTAATCCCTTTCTAGCATTTACTCTCTAGTGTATCCATCTTATTTTTTTAATAAATCTTGTCATTAAATTAATGGAAAGTGCGTATCATTTGTCAGACTCATTTGATAAATTTTGAAACTGCATCTTTATCCGAACCTGGAAACATTCTACGCTATCCTTATTATAAATTGCAAATAATAAGCAACCCCTTTTATGGCAGTGTTATGACCCAGAGAAATTGATAGTAACCATACAGTATAACAGAGGGACAACAGAGTTTCCAACTAGTTTGGCCATTTATTCCCGGCTTTATCAAGGATAACACAAGACAATCGACAATTGAACAGTGAAGTGTACATTTCTTCAGATAGGACGAAAGCAGCATTTTCACAAAGCTCATCGAACCAGAATAAATTCCAAATGAAATACACTGAGGTAGTCAAGAAGCCTAACCAACCCAAGCGGTCTTCCATATTATACAAAAAAGAAAATAAGATTGGCGATTGTAAGAAACAAAATACAGAACACAACATGAGGCTTGCAGGCCTTTATATATAGAATCAAGGTACAGAGTAAGCAAAGAGATTGGAGAATGGTATTACAGAAGTGTGAACCAATAACAGAAAAACTAGAAGGACATCCAATGAATAAAATGATAAAAGAGAAAAGCAAACAAATCGCGTACCTTAAAGAAAACATATCCGGTTGTCACAAGATTTACAAAAGAGAATGAGAGTAAAATTATACAAATTAATCTAGTTTCACATGCCAGGTGAAAAGTGATTTATCAGACTTTTCATTCGACCGACTGCTTTCTCTTAGACATTCAGACGACGAGGATTTGCTCTCATTTTAATCAGGGAAAAACCGTGTGAAATTCCATTTTCATATTAAACAACTGTAGCGCGAGGTTGATTTCTTTTCTCTCCTCATTAATTACTTCAAGATGCATATCCCCTATCATCCGAACCAAGAAGCAATTTCACGCTACTATTTAAGTCAGAGAGGAAATGGCTTATCAGTGTTTAGAGGGTCTGTTTCAGAGAGGCAATGGGATTGGTTTAGTATTTTCAAATCTGTTTCGCTTTGCAATGCCTTTACTCAAATCTATGGGTAAAATTCTTGGGCACCATGTGTATAATGGCATGATACACGGCCAAAATCTCAAACAGTTAATGTCATCACGAATGAAGGAAGCGGGCGGCAGTGCCCTACAGGAAATGAGTGGTAGAATTCAGAGAGGTAGAGGGCGCAGTAAAAGTTGAAATTCAACATCACTTACTCATTCGCATGTAAAAAGACCCAGAGGCAACAGCTTGGGGTCCCTTCTGACAGTGGATACAAACAAAGAGGACGAGTGCATCGTTCAACAAAGTTGAAAAAAAAAAACACAGAAGAAGAATAAGAAGACAGCAAAAAGACACACGAAATTACGTTCTAATCCGATTTTAAACATATGACTTTATCATCAGGATTTGCCTAATACATTCCCTAATCACGGCCTCGATGGTACACCAGATGAGCACAGAATGTTTCAACAGCGATCTTGACTTTTTTATTTCCCACACGAGCAGTTAACAGGAAAAATAGCACGTCACAGGATACAACCAATAGCCATCATCAGTCAAGATGGACCTGTTGTATTCTTTGTCCCTGGTTTGACAGATTTTTACAGGTACCTCGATCAAACTATATTTGAGTTTAGAAGTTACCATCAATAAAAGAGATGGAGCTCTACCAGCTGGTGATAAAACAGGTCCAGTGAACCTATACTTACATTGGCTATTCTCACAAGTTAACTGCTACCTAGGTGATACGTTAGTTAGTCATAGCAATAACTTATATCCATACAGATGTTATTTTGAAGCTCTTCTGAACTATGGTCAGGCCTCTAAACAAAGTTAGCTCACAACAGCTGGCTATTGTAAAGACACGAGTGGAAAATGGACAATGCTGATGATACAAACACCAGGATTAAGTCACGTATAAAACTTGTACCAAATGGCGTTTACTACATGGAAGATCCCCTCCCTTTAGTCATCTTTTGTCAGAGTCGATTGCTGATGAACTCTATGGATTTTCGCCTGAGACTTTATAGAAGTTAACCCTCCTTTGCTTTGATGACTGACGCAGCTAATCCTAATTATCAGATTACAATCCGAAAAGCAACGCTGACTGTTGAGAAGAAACAGCAATGCTATTAACGCATGCAAACCACTGATGTGTTTTCCCTATCAGTCGAGTAGAAATGAGATGATCAGGTATTCCCACTGGCACAAGAAATTACGTCATATAGAAAATAGTTACTGGTCAAATTCCTTTCCGCTTGATTTTTGCATTTACAAAGAGTGAAGCACAGAATGGTTCTTTTTCTAAAAACCTGTTCAACATTATTTAACACTAGCAGAGTTACCCGGCGTTGCCCGGGATAATTACACTTGTATGTAAAGAGAACAATCTCATAAAATGAAATTATAACTCCCAATTGGGTAAATAATAACTCAATAATCAATACAACACAGAGCAAAGGGATTATCCATTCTACTAAAAATACGAAAAACAGAATGTCTAGGTGATATACCGGAACTTTATCTAAACTCTTCTTGACTTGCCTTACCACTGCGGAGCACCACCAGATACATTAGACTCAAGTTTTTCTTGCCCATGACGTAGACGCTCTTATACCCTGTTGCTCTATTCGAAACTCCCGTTGTTCAGATGTTTCTAATGCCCGTATAGCTTTTTCTGTTTTAGTTGCAGAGTTTCTTTGACCAATAATCCTTCTTTCTCTTTCCTTTCCAGACACGTAAATTTTTGCCAGTCGTCTGGACGTTTGATAGGACACAAGGAACACACGCGTGACTCATATACCTAATCAATGTTCTGTCACTGCATCTTCACTTTATGCTCATTATCAATAATTCTCTGAAACGAACGTTCAGTCATCGCATTTTCATCATCTTAGTTTCCAAAATATACACTTTCCCACAAGATATAGTCAAAAAGTATTTTTAGGAAATGTTTGGATATGCTGTGCTACCAAATAAGCTAGGTGATAACCCCACTTTTTTTGGAATAAATTTTGAAATATATTAAAAATAAACACATGAAAACGCTTAGAATTAATACAGTAAAAATTCTTAATGAAAATTTGAAAAAAAAAATTTTAAAGGCTCACAATGGATGGACCTCTCCAAGGATGCCACTGCTAGTCTAAATAATTTCTTACTCACGTAGTCTTAGTTTAGATGTACACTTGATGTTGTTGCAATTCTTTCTTCTCTCGATGTCTTGAATCAAAACTTGGCCATTCAACTCTTTGTGTAGTCTGGCGATCGCCGATTCTTCTATTGACTTGCTTACCATTTGCTCAATACAGCACGGAGCTAAAGGAATGCTTCGTCTGTCGTCTTTCCACTCTTTCTCAATAGTTTGCTAGCTCTCCATTATCTCCAGCTACTGATCATTTTTAAAGATTTTTCAAGAAATTGTTAAGTACTAAGAACTCTCTCTTGTAAGAAAAGCCTGAATAACAGGAATTCTATGCATTGTTACAAATTGAAATTTATCTATATTGCACAAACTTTGCCTTTCATTTTTGGTCATGAGATATATATTGTTCATCCCTGCCTAGTCTTGGTGCATTGCGTATTGACACCATTGTTGATACCTACTGTTGCCCAAACATTGCCTTGCATAGTTGGTCATGAAATATTTCTCATTAATATACCCTGCCATAACTATGAATATCGATTTTTTATCGATACTTATTATTTTTCCGAAATCTGAGGTAGACAGTGACCTTCCTCATGCTTTGAAGGTCAAGTATGCAAAATATCATCAAGATCGGAATAAAACTGTAGATTTGTATAAAAAACAAACAAACCCACAAACAAACCCATCCACAAACATCCTTCTTTATATAAATAGACATTTCAATTTTTCTTTTTTCTCCCTGTCATTGGTTACACAAGCAATGCCTTGACATCCCTTGAGCCGAATTTTCCAAATGGTTCCTACCTTAGAGTTTGTTTATTCTTTGAAGGCACTAGGGATTTGGAAAGAAGAGTGAGATGTAGAAATCAACCAGTTTGATTATGGTGTTGATTACACATTTCTTGACTTCGATTGTTTGGGAGACCAGAATTATTATATAGATACCGGGTGTTTCAAAAATGACCGGTATATTTGAAAAATCAATAATAACTAAACGGGCAGCGACAGAAATACACCGTGTGTTACAATATGCTTGGGACAACAGTAAATTTTCAGGCAGACAAACTTTCGAAATTACAAACGGTGTATTTCTATCGCTGCCCGTTTAGTTTTTATTGATTTTTCAAATATACCGGTTATTTTTTAAACAACCGGTAGATACAACCTTATATGTAACGGTACGTTAAGTGTTAAAGTTCAGTTAACCAAAGCCTTTAGCTAACTCAGTCAATTTGATTGATTATTGTTAGTACCAGAACCTCCTGAAAATCAATAAAGACAGAGCCATGAGCTTCGATTTCAAGATCGATGGATACACAACAGCTATGTAGAGCTCTCTTGAGAGACCCATTCACGTGTCCAATGGCA
Source organism: Rhysida immarginata (assembly GCA_023313115.1). Lineage (NCBI taxonomy): Eukaryota > Metazoa > Arthropoda > Chilopoda > Scolopendromorpha > Scolopendridae > Rhysida > Rhysida immarginata. Next base: position 444,323 of record JAHWFO010024642.1, on the reverse strand, counting down.
AGAGTTGTTTTTCCAGCCGATTTGATACTACAACTCGAAACTGTTCATCCGTCTTTACTCATAGCTAAGACAGATGGCTCCAGTAAACCAGGTACCCAATGGGTGGTTTTCTGTATATCCTCCAACAAACAAGCATTGATCTTTGATTCTTTCGGAATGTTTCCCCAAACACAATTCCATTCGTTCATGATTGCGCACTCGGAAAAATGGAACTACAACATGAGAATAGTGCAACATCAGAAGTCTGACACTTGCGATCATCACTCTCTGCATTAACTGAAATTAACGGCCAGGGGTTAGTCTATGGATGACATCTTGAATAACACTTACAAAAACGAACTGTTTCTAAAAGACCTACTCCTGAAATGCGAAATCATTCAAGATGAATTTATTAACAACACCAAATTTAATACCTGTCTAAAAGTCCAAATGGAACCATTGCTGTTAACCTTTAAATTACTCTGTTTAATTATTCTAATTATTTGTTTTAATCAATTTCAGTATAATCATTTATCAAAAAAAATTTTCAAATTCAGATTGAATTTGTGTTTGTTTGTGTTTTCTTTTAATGTCTAATAAATAAATTATGCAACCACTGGTTTTCTCACATTTAATTACATCTGAATTCAAATTTTTTACAGAAATTAAAATAAAATTTTATCACAGTATTAGAGACTGAATTTTTACATTAAATTATTATTGATCATACTACAACCATGCGAGCTTTGACGGGTCAAACATGTCTGAGGGTCAGTACACAGGATTTAAGATTAATTCTTCAGGGATGTTCATATGATGTAACACGTTGACAAACAGATTTCGTCAAGGTGGCGGCTTCTTCAGATTCGGGTCGATTGATAATACTTCTTTTAATAAACGATTAATGTTTGATCCTCGTATTGATTTCCCGCCGACTGACACAGTTCTTTTTTTATTCCACGTGATAACATCAGATCTCTTTCGAAGTCTTTTGAAGAGGCATTCCCGCGGAGAGTTCTGTTCAGCAGGTAAGCTCACTATTTTTCCTGTGTGATCGTCCTCGTCGGGTTCTCTTGCCATCGCGACATCGTCATCTTTATAGGGTTTTTCTTTTATCCCGGCTGACGTGCAAAAATCAGGTGAATAGACGAGTTGTTGTAGAAATAGATAACTAGGCGCCTCTTGAAGGGATTTTGGCGACAGTGTTTGGTGTTTTAACGATGGCATTGATGGGGTTTGAGGTTTGATTTGGGTTGAAAGGCTTGTTTGTTTCGAGCTGGCTTCATGGCACCTGGCTCTTAGATATTTTTGAAGCGTATTAAATAAAGGTCCATTTTCTGATGCACATTTAAGTTCGGAGCTTTTAAAATCTCATTGATTTGCGAATCTAGTTGCTTATTACGTTTTTTTTTTTCACCATCATTGTCCCCATCGGCTTAGGCTTAGTTTTGGGCTTGCTATGTTCAGATGGTGACAGAAGCATAGGGACACTGCGCGTAGCGTAAAGGAACCTTTGATATTCGTGAGCAGTAGTAAAACATACTTTTGCATGTTCTTAACTAATTAATTTATTCAAAATAGATGCAGCCACTGTTGGAGTTACATAACCGTTGTTGGCTCCGCATCTCACAGTGGGATATTAAATGAACAGTCAGATAGTGAAGAGACTTCTATATAAAATGAATACCATTTATTCATTGAAGTAATTATCAAACAGAACAGAAATTATAATTACAGGGAGCAATCTAATCTATCTCTGTTGTTAGCAAGATGTCCGAGCGCCGACGGAGAGAGAGAAGAAAAAAATCGGCGATCCAACTCGGAAGAGCAATGGAGGGGGAGAAGGAAGTAAACGAGAGAAAAAGTTAAAAAGTCAGAGCTTAATACCGGCAAAAGAAAATAGATCGGGCAAAGGAAGTGAAGGAAGCAGAAAGCGACAATCGAGAAAACGATTGGAAGAAAAAGAAGACATGCAAATTAGAAAGCAGAATAAAAAGCCAGGGCAAAGAAGAGAGAGACAGAGAGCGATGGAAATCAATGGTCGGCGAAGGAACGAGGACACATAGCAGTAGTTAATAGTGCGTTCGATTTTGTGAGTGAGTGTTATTTTTGGACTTAGAATTTTTTCACGCAGCAACCTACCAACCGATGCTTGCGTGAAAAACTCTTTTGTGACCTTAAATGACCCTCCCCCCGGCAACCCCGGGGGAGGTTTCACCCCCCCCCCCGAACTTTTCTACTCTAAGCCATGGAGAACATGGTGTTAATGGTTGCCGACGGACCAATAGCCGTCGGCATGTTTATGAAAGAGCTTTTTTTTAAGACGGGCATCCCGCCCGTGTTGCCGTCTGGCGATCCTGCTGTTTCTGTCGTGCAGAGACTTTCTCCAAACGAATGGAGGATGCTCTGCCGATAGCGAAACATAGCAGACCGTGTTGTGGCTGCGGATTACGTCAAGGTAGGGCAAACCACCGTCCGCCTGGTCTATGCTGAGCCCGGATATGTGCCCATCTGTATCTGGGGCGCCTCGCCGCTGATGGAAGAAGATTACCTGAAGCGTTACATGTCAGACTATGGTCAGGTCAAGAAACTAGCCTATCCAACGCATCCAGATTCTCCCCTGCAGAAAACTGGTGATATCATAGTGGACATGAACCTTCAGAGGGACATTCCAGAGAACCTTGTAATGCACGGTAACAAAGTTCGCGTGTCTTACAAGGGTCAAAGGCAGTGCTGCTGGTACTGCAAGAAAACGTCGCACGTTAGAAAAGACTGCCCTCTCCTAAAGAAATGCGATGCCTGTAATCGCATTGTGAGCAAGTACCACCAGTGCCCGGAGAGGGTGTTTGCAGCGCCAGCAGATGTTCCAGCTTCGCCTAAAGGAATGTCGTCCCAGCAGCAAGACATGATGTCATCACCATCGTGGAAGAGCCAAGTTTCACCGGCTCTTCCGACTCTTCCCCAGGAGCAGAAGGAGATGATGCCACCACCGCCTCAAACATCTTCGACTCCAACTACATCTTCGGAGCCCAGGAGGGAGCGGCCATCGTCACCTTCTTCCAAGCTCCCAGAGATAACACCTCTTCTTTGGTCATCTCTGGATGTGACGATGGGTGAAGACGAAGCTTCTGGAGTTGACGACGTAGATGCTTCACTAGGAGCAGAATCCGCCTTCTCAGTGGAGGAGTTTCCAGTTCTTCTTCCACCAACGCAGTCAACAACATCACAGCCTGCGCAGACTATTCATACGTCGTCACCTTCCAGGATGACATCTTTTCAGTAACCCAATCATTCCATCAGTCGAAACGAAGCAGTGGATTGAGGCGCTAAGACCTTTTTCTGAGGATGCTGACCTGTCTATCTCTCGTCCCTTTTCCGAAGACGAAGTCAAGAAGTTCCTGTCAGCGGACGGCCGTCATCAGTCCAGCCCGGTATGGATGGCATACCATACTCGTTCTACAATGTGACATGGAATCTTCTTGGCCCTTTCCTGGTGCAAGTGTTTAATTCGATCATTGAAGACCCGTCTTCCATCACATCGGACTTCACCGTGGGGAAAATCATCTTATTCCCCAAAGTGCCGAATCCAGAGCTTGTTACCCAGTGGAGGCCAATAACCCTCCTTAACACCGACTACAAGGTCTTCACTGGTGTATTTCAACAGAGACTTAAAGTTTTTGCCGAAGATTTCATCAATCCCGGACAATCCTGCTCTATTCCATCATGCAGGATGTCCGATAATCTAATTACAATTCGGTGTGTGATGGAAGAAGCGTGTGCTCGTCAGCAAACTCTTGCCGTTTTTAGCCTTGACCAGGAAAAGGCTTTCGACAAAGTGAACCCTAAGTTTCTCTTTGAAGTGTTTCTTCATCTTCGTCTTCGGACTTTTGCCACGATTATTTCCGCACTGTATGTTTCGGCCGCATCATGTGTGGCGATTAATGGTTCCATATCCGCTACCTTCGATTTGTGTAAGGGTGTCAGGCAGGGGTGTCCTCTTTCCTCCCTGCTACACATCTTTTATCTGGAACCATTATTACAATACCTAAATCGCCACCAAGATGTTCGAGGATACGATCTGCCAGCAGCATCCATAAACATCAGGACTTTGGCTTATGCAGATGACGTAGTGCTTTTTGCGTCCGATCCCTATTCCTTGAGCATCTATAAAGAGACCTTTGACCACTTTTGTACTTCGACGGGGAGTTCCATCAACCTCGTCAAGTCTAAAGGTATTGCTATTGGCAAGTGGACTGTGGACTACCTTAAAACTTTCCCAATAACATGGTGCGACCGAATAACAGTGTTAGGATATGTCTTTTCTTTCCAACCGACAATGGACTCTATGCACTGGCAATAAGTGATTGAGAAGTGCATCTCTCGCCTTGACGTAAACTTCCGGTTTTCAACATCAATGTTCGTCAAGGTGAGATACATCAAGACCCATGTACTTCTAACATCTAAGTGCCTATTCACCTTGCCTCCATATAAACTCCTCAGGAAACTGCATAGTGCAATTGTGAAGTGTGTTTGGGGGACAACTGCTCAGCAAAATTGTTATCCATTAAGAGCAGCGTTCCTCTTTATTCCCTTTGAAAGAGCGGGACTAGGTGTACCTGATATTAAGTGTTATCTCAGTGCTGCTAGATTGGCTGCTATGATACGGGTATTTCTTTGCCCTCCTCCTCTATGGGCGAACTTTTTCTTTTTACACCTAAGATTTTTTTTCAAGGTGAATAGGCTCCCATTACCATCCTTGTTGCCAGTAGTGACGTATCATTTCCATCCGAACATTTATAGAACATTTAACCTTGACTTAGTAACTGTATTACCGATGCTATGCCGTATTGATCCACAAGACTGGGGAGTACTCCATCTTTCGGGGTTTTTTTCAGCAGACCGACCCTCGAGAACCGACCGACATCCTTCGATTTTTTCCCGATTACCCGTGGGCAGCAGTCATGAAGCTTCTAAAATCGTTTGCCTTCGAAAGAACATTATTTAATTATCAATGGCGGCTGCTGCATCACGGGTTCTTTTCCCTTCATCATCTGCATCAGTGGAAAGTGGTCGTGTCTGCTGGATGTGGATACTGCGGCGTAGCCGAGACCGTCAGCCATATATTTTATGAGTGCCCGTTTGCGAAGTCGATCTGGGATCGTTTGAGGCAGCATTACGGGCTGGTACAATTTTCGTATCAGTCTGTGCGCTTCCTCTTAAACGATTCCACTGGCGAGGTATTTAAAACGGACCTAGCTATTGCGATTGCCTTCATCAATAAAGAACTTTGGCTGGCCCGTTGGAGTCGATCGCATGGTCAGCCTCCATCACTCTCGACCGTATGGAGGAAAGTGGCCGATCAACTTCGATCCTTTCTGCTCCTTGAATGGCCACGGCTAGGTCCGTTTACGTTTAAAAAACACTACACATCATCTAAGTGTTTACGCCAGGTCATTGAAGGAGACCAGACCTTCGTTTTCACCTTTCCGATAGCCTTCTGATACCTCGTCAGATGTGAACAGGCCTCGTTTTTGAGGCGTTTGATAAGTCACGCAGCCTCGTATGGACTGCCTGCCACTTACAGCATGTGCACCTGGTCGCTTAGATTTTAAGACCTTATGATTAGGCGTCCGCTGAAGCAACACCATCAGCCTCAGCTCCAACAGCAAGGACCATGACCGATCTTGAATAGACCTGTAGTATTTGTGTGAGTGAGTGACTTTGTTTTATTGAAATTAGAAATTATTCACGCCGCAACCAACCATCCAACGCGTGCGTGAGTAATATTGTGACTTTTGTGGCCCCCCCCCCCCCCCCCGAACTTTTTTGTGACATTTTTTCTTATTTATTAACCATGGACAAAATGGTCATGTTAATGGCGGACAGGCCATTCTCCGTCGCCACGTTCATGAAGGCGCTGTACGCCAAATCCAGTGTACCGCCTGTTTTAGCCTCTGAAGACCCTTCCATCTTGGTGTTGCAGAGACTCTCCTCTACGGAGTTGAGAATGCTCTGCAAATCAAGTGCTATTGCAGATCGCATCGTTGATGTGGAGTGCGTGAAAGTTGGCAACACCACCGTCAGCTTCTATCACGCGGACCCCAGCTACCTCACAGTCCACGTCAGGGGAATTTCGCCGTTGTTGTCCACGGCTTATATTCGAAATTATATGTCGGAGTTTGGAGTAGTGCTCGGTATTTATCGTCCCGAGCACGCAGATACTCCTCGACTCCAGAACGGCGACATATATTTCGATATGAGGCTGGACAAGGACATTCCAGATTCCCTTATTTTACATGGAGAACGTGTCTTCGTGTACTATAAGGGGATGAGGCAGTGCTGTTGGTACTGCAAAAAATCTTCTCATGTCAGGAGAGATTGCCCTCTCCTGAAAAATTGTGTGAAATGTTCCCGCTTGGTGGGCAGATACCATCGTTGCCCGGAAAAGATTGACAGCAGTGCTGCAGCAGTTACATCAACGCCTCGTCCGTCACCGAAGATGACAACTTTAGAACAAGATGCAGAGCCACAGCGACCGGCCTGGCCCGTACCTTTTCCACGTACGTCGCGGTCTGCTTCACCTGAGCCATCTTTGCCTCCTCTTCCACCTGAGGACGAACAGGGATTAGTGCCGCCATCATCACTCCCTCTATCTTCAAAGGTTGCTGAGGATACGTCCCTGATTCAGCCAAGCGACGTCGTGATGGATGAAGAAGTGGTCTCTGCAGAGGAAGACATCGAAGCCCCATTGGGTGATGTTTCGACGCCTCTGGAGGAGGAATTTCCAGCTCTCCCTCCTCCGTCTCTACCAGCGTCGCAGCCAGTGGGAGTCACCCGTCTTCCTTCAGCGTTTCCAGTGTCATCTTCGGCTCCAACGGCGATCATCTTCACATCGACGCAGCCGGAAGGGCGTACGGAGAGCAAGTCTCCCCGTAAAAAAAAACCCGTCATCGTAGCAGAAGGGACAAGAAGGCGTCATCATCGTCCGAAAGGGACAGCAGTGTGAGTAGTCGCCATAGTTCCTCTCATCGGACGCGCTCACCGCTTCGAAGAATTGCTGAGCCACTTTCGTCATCGAAGACGGACCAGCCTCCATCGATGTTAGGTCAGCCTCTTCCACGTAAATCCTCTGAATGAAGGTCATCTCGCTGAACATACGTTCCCTGGGTTCCCGTTTTAAGCAATCGGTACTATTAACTTTTATTGCTCTGTACCAGCCAGATATCCTTCTTCTGCAGGAGGTTAAATTAGCTTCCTCGCAGAAAGGTTACAATCTACCTGGCCTTCGCAGTCAATTTCCTAGTGTGCAATTCTTTATTAACTCATCTTCACCTGTTGGACAAGGGGTTGTTACAATCATCTTTAACCCTTCCATTCAAGTGTCGAACTGTATTTATGACTGCGAGTGCAGAGTAATTTCGTTAGACATTTTATCATCAGGTGTGACTTTCCGATTGCTTAACGTATATGCGCCGTGTGGAAGAGCAGAGAAACAGACTTTTTTCGATGATCTGAACTTTTATTTGTGTTCTACTATGCCTGTGGTGATTGCTGGCGAATTCAACTGCTATCCAGACGATGATAACAACTTTTCGTCTGGACATGTGCATCATTTATGTCAGCAAAATGCATTATTCGATCTATGGACACACCAGTCACAGAGTAATCATCCGGGGTTCACTTGCCATCAAGGGCCCCTTGTGTCATCTAGACTCGACCTATTTTTGATCGATAATGCTTTTGCTGGCTCACCTGGACAGATGGAAGTTATTCCTTGTTCTTTCTCTGACCACAGTGCCATCATGTGGTCATGGAAACCTCCATCTTCAGCTTGTGCCGCAGGTAGTGCCTCAAATAAAAACTGGTTCCTGAACGTTTCTCTGCTCGACAACAATGAATACTGGGGAATGTTTGTTCAGTTTGTGGAAAAGAATCTCCACAATGTGTCTCCTACTCTTGCTTCGTGGCTTGTTTTCAAGGACAAAATCAAACGGTTTTTTAGGAAGATTGGGATTGATGCTGCAAGGCGCCGCCGTCATCATCTCCTTATGCTCCAAGAAATCCTCCGGCTTCTCCGAAATTCCACCCCTAAAGAGGAGTTTGCGACCGATATTCGTCAGGTGAAGAGCGAAATCAACGCTCTGATGATCCGAAAAGCATCTGCCGCAGTGCTCAGAGCCAAACTCACCTGGGCTGTTGACGTCAGAAATATGTCATCGGCCGCATTCGCAGAGGAGAGACGACGAGCCAACGTCAAGAAATGTCGCCGCTTAGTTGTGGAAGGTAGGAAAGTGGATGCTGATTCTGATATCTTATCAGCTTTCCACTCCCATTTTTCATCTGTCTTAGTAACCCAATCTTCCCATCTGATGCCACGGACAATTGGATTGAGTCACTACGACCTTTTTCAGAGGATTCCGATGCCTTCATTACACGTCCCTTCACCGAAGACGAAGTCAAGACGTTCCTGTCAGCTGACTGCCGTCATCAGTCCAGCCCGGGTATGGATGGCATTCCATACTCCTTCTACAATACAACATGGAAACTTCTTGGCCCTTTCTTGGTTCAAGTGCTGCATTCCATCATCAAAGATCCTTCCTCCATCACAGCAGAGTTCTCTGTGGGGAAAATCATCCTGCTCCCTAAAGTGCCGAATCCAGAGCTCATCACCCAGTGGAGGCCTGTAACCCTTCTTAACACGGATTATAAGGTCTTCACTGGCGTGTTCCAATCAAGACTTAAAATCTACGCCGACGAGTTCATCAACCGCGGACAATCCTGCTGTATTCCATCTCGCAGGATGTCGGACAATTTAATCACTATTCGGTGCGTGATGGAGGAAGC
>JAHWFO010024642.1:407627-435490 GCA_023313115.1 Rhysida immarginata | reverse complement strand
CATTAACTTACCCCTGGAGGGGGACGTCGTAGACAGAACGCCGGAGGCGTTCGAATAACGGAAAACAGTGACCAATGGGCATTATTGAACGAGGCCCGCAGCGCCGAGAGTGGTACAAGTTTGCTGAAATTTAAAGCTAGTTTGCACTATAAATAAAAACTAAATCTTTCGTCCACCCCCCAAAAAACACTAAGCAACCCAAGATGTATGTTAAAAAACAATGCAAGGTAGGAAAAAACGCAAGTTGGGGTGGAGGCCGTCATCTACATAATTACCATCGATTCTTTCAAATCGCGGCACTGGAGTCGAATCGCATGCGAGGAACCGGTTCCACGAACGTCATACTCAGTCACGCGGCGACGTTATCTGTAACTATTCAGGGTGTAAATGTAAATGCTCTTAGAGAGTTTGGAGTGTAAGTAGCGATTCTACCGTTCGTTTAATTAAATTTTCACAAACTTGCCAGACCCTCTATCATTAAAATGTAAATGTACCTACTTAAGAAGCTAAAAAGTACTAGGCCTACAAACGTTATTTGAAATGGCCAAAAAAATTCTGAGAAACATTTTTAAATGTGGAAACTGAAAGAACTATCCATTTCAGAGTACATTTCAAGAATCCTGTTGTTTTTTACTAGATTCGTCATTCTCATAGAGATAGATAAATATACCCAGAGGTAGAAACTCAGTGGCGCCACAAGTCCTTAGTTCACCAGGGCGGCGCTGCGAACGAATCCAGTCTTGAATAGCAGACGACTGTATTGTTTTAGTCTACAACTGAAGCTATTTTTCAGTAAATGTTGCGTTTAAAAGTTTATTATTCCAAATTATAAAATATGTCAGTTTCTGTAAGGTGTGGAAAATTAGTTTGCCATTAAAAAAAAGTGATGTCAACATACATTTAATTCAATTCATATTAGCAATTGAGTGAAAACTTGCAAAAGGTTATAAGCTTCATATTGGAATAATTTATACGAACAAATTTTAAAAAAACTTCTAGACTACATTACAAACCCCTGAAATTAAATTAATACAGAAGAATCACAAAATACGAATTTTTCAATCAGATATTTTATATTTTCGTTTTACATATTTTAAGTTATCATTTGAAGGTTTTCATTTTTACAAAGTGAACTAATCTCATCTTTATTTATATTTTATTTACATATTATATAGGTATATTTGTCCAAAGTAGTAAAGAAGACGATTTATAAGAAGACTGGAATTTGTTTTATTTTTGTCTTGTTTTTACAGAAAATATGAGAAGTTGTGCAGTAGCATAGCTATTAGAGCTTACCGTTGTTTCGGTTATGGAGATTAAAAGAGATAATTAGGGTTCGTAAAGATTAGTATTTGCGCTTGCTAATAGCTCTCTAGAACCGGACCTGGACTACACGCTCCGCCATTTTGAAAGACACGAGAAGTGTGAAGTTGCACCCCCCTTCATTCTTTTTATAGCTAACCTCGAACGTACTTCCTTCCATCTGTAACTCCACGTAATCAATTATGCCACATAAAGTTTTATTATTTCGATGTGCCAAAATAATTAACATTTTCCATAAAAACATGGACGCTTACTAATATATTTAATTGAATATCCATAAGAATTGCATAAAAATGATAAGTTCTTGTATAGGAACAAATACTTCAATGAATTGATAATAGATGGTGCTACGGGTAAGAAGGGAATCGTTTCCAGAACCGGGTTACTCAATTCTCAGGGATCAGGAATCGATCTTACCCGATTCCTTCGCTAGCACATCCCTATTAAAAGATAAACTTCCCCCTTTCGGGATTAGCTCAATCAATTTTCTTGAGGGTGAAGGTATGTTTTCTTTACCCTATTCCTTTGTGTGACTTTGAAAGAAGTTTTATTCCAGGAAATAAAGTAAAGGGTGAAAATAAAAATTTCGATTACGAAAGGTTATTATAATGTGTTGGAAAATTAACAGAATTAAAGAATTTTATTATTATAATGAATAAATGAACATTATTTATTTATTTATTCTAAATTTATTTAACATGATTGGAGTGTGAAAGTCATGTGATTGTCTACATACGAAATTGTTAATGGGAATTATGGGTATTGTTTATGAATGAAAAAAAAATTGAGTTAGAATTGATTAAAAATAATTTAAAATTTTAGTGATATGAACTGAAAGTGGAATTTGATGTGTCATTACTTTTAAGAACTTTGAATTGCCTGAATGAACTTTAATGATGGAGAGAGAGAAGAAGGCGTTTTCCCTCCCCCTCCTGTTTATTTTTATTTTCCATGACGAAACGAGACGTTGAGCGAGATGTCACTCATCGATGACATGGCAGCAACGAGGAAGAAATTGGAGCGACTTAGATCGTCAGAGCCAGCGGCTCGCCCTTCCACTTCAACATATTTCTTCATTCTGTTTACATCGGAACAGAAGAAATTCAAATGCGATCTACAAGCTTTCTAGCAATACTCAATTCGACATGAAATGACTGCTTATAAACATGCAGATGAATGATGATGACTACAGATTGTGAATACCATATTTTCTACAAGCTACAGTGATTTCCAATAATGATTCTACAGGCAACTGTGACTACTGCCATGAACAATGAACATTATACGGTGAATTCAAGTAGTGTACATCAGTTCAACGTGAACGTTACAAACAATATTAACGTAACTTGCGACCTTTAAGACTTTTACAAGTTAATGACCCTGTATTATCAACAAGAACTTTACATTTAACTGCGTAAAGGAAATTTTTACGAATTGAAATAGTGCAACTGTTAACCCTAAAACAATTATATTGAATTCTTTCAAGAATATGTCTTCACTATGAACTATTATGAACTTGTGATAATCGACTGGAAATGTATAATTACTACATATCATAGTTTTAGGTTAATAGTTTGATTAATGATGTGTATCAATAAAGGCACATTGCCCTGACTTTTGGAGAATTTATGTGAAACTGAGATTGAAATTTTCCTATTGTAATCTTTTTATTCTGTTATAACTTCTTTAATACCAGTGATTTTTCTGTAAGATTTCATGGAACTTTTGATGTATTCTTGATGGATTGATTAATTCTCATTGTTGAGTTATAATAAACGAATCTTAGCTGTGTGGAGGAGACGAAAGATCACTTGGTATGGATAGGTGAGTGGAGTGTTTGTGTTACGCCCCATCGGAGGATGACTTCGCAGACGACCCCATAGCGACTTCGAATGTGAAGGTATGGCTCGGAAGATTTTGAATTTATGATTTAGGAAATATTTTTTCGTGTGCAGATTTATCATCAAGTGATAGACAAATCTTGAAATTTGGGGAGCAATGTAAGGACCCCCTCCCCCTGAAGAAGATATAGGACTTATTTCCTAGAAGTTATTAAGAAGTTTAATAACCATTATTTTTCCAATTTATTTGAAGAATGTATATTGGAGAATCTTTTATATTTTCTACACCGGACGGACAGATTAGTTAGCAGAAGAGCTGTGTGACAGCGGCATTATTTTACAGCAGTTGCCAAGTCGAGTGGAGCCCACCCCTCATTCTCCTCCTCGTGCCATGAGCGCTGTACCGTGTCTGCCGACTCTGGTCCGATGTTGAGCGCCAATTAACGAAGTTTTACGACCCCTTGTGACTAGTATCCCTTTACAAACATGACGGGATATTATCGAGAGTCAGGAAAAGAGAGGTCTCTTGCTCGCTTGTTCTCTTTCTCGAAGAGTTTAAAACTGTCTTGTTTGTTGATGCTCTCTTGAATCGACGGCGACCATGAAAAAAAAGCCAGAAGATGTGATGGAGACAACTTAAAGAAATAGTCGCGGAGTTGACTAGAGTGAAACCTTTCACTAAAAAATACCTATTATTCAGAAACCTCAGTTTATTAACCCGATATGAATCGAATAAAACATCATTATTATTACTGTTATTGTTATCACTTAAGCCATGATCAGTTAAATAAGTAAATCACGGAGCCCAACGAGAAGAGAAGACCACGACGGAGCCACCACCCCACCCCAAGGAGCTAACAACAGAGAAGGCCGGGTAATGACACATTCATTTCTTCTTACTTTGTTTATATCGGATGGTCACCAAGATTATTTAATTAATTGAAACCAAATTTATGCATTTAAGTGGGGATCAGAATATTTAATCAAATATAAGAAATTGGGAATAATTAATAGTGACTTTCACCAGAGTTAATTGTAAATAATCTGCCATTGAACTGAAACTTCTGATAAATGCATTAAACAGTTATAATGATCTTTAGAAACCAATTTAACTTAAAGTAAAGCAAGAATTGTAAACCTTACTCAATTATAATTAATTTAGTATCATTTTATGAATAAAATATGTTTATTTTCTTAAATAAACAAAAGTTCCTCTCCATCCTTCTCAAACAACAGTCAATAATTATGAAAACTTTATTTATAATGATCTTAAATTCGGAGTGGTGTACCCTTAGACATATCCAGGCATAAAGCGGTAGTAGGTTAAGTTACATCCACACCCTCTACCTAGGTAAGAACTCGAGGAATCTTATGACTATGCTCATAGAAGGTGGACCGGGGAGGAGGGAGCGACGACGCTGTGTTTATTAAAATCTTGATGCTTTTAACTTCTTCCGTACCCCTTTCCGGGTTCTTCACAAAAGTGAGCCTGCTAAAACCACATAAAAACAGCAATCGTGAAGATTCTTTTGCCTATCAAATTGCGCGAGCGCGCAGAAAATATAATGTCATGTTAACGTTTGCTTGTAAACATTGCGAAAGGTCTATATTGTACATATGGAAGAGATGTTGTTTGGGTTAACAACAAAAGACGTTAGATCTCTAGCCTATCAACTAGCAGAAAGAAATAATCTTCCACACACCTTTTGTAAGAGCTGGAAAAGATTGGTTGAATGAATTTTTAAAGAGAAATCCAACACTATCTCTTCGCACACCCGAAGCAACATCTGCTGCTAGAGCAAGAGGTTTTAACAAAGTCAATATCACTAACTTTTCCAACCTGCTTGCAGATTGTCTTGCTAAAAAGAATTTTCAGCCACAAAATATTTACAATGTGGATGAAACGGGCATTACCACGATTCAATCAAAATCATCAAAAATTGTGGCCAAAAAAGGGAGATCACAGGTGGGAGCGTTATCGTCAGCCGAACGAGGAACCGTGAAAACAGCAGTCGTTTGTATGAATGCTATTGGAAACTTTTTTCCTCCTCTTTTGATTTTTCCAAGGCAACGAATGAAAATAGAATTAATGGATGGAACATCACCTGGACCTGTATGGGCATGCCATCCATCTGGGTGGATGCAAATGGATATTTTCATTCAATGGTTCAGGCATTTCCTAAAACGTGTAAAGCCATCACCAAACGATCCTGTTCTCCTCTTGTTAGATGGCCAAGCCACAGATCTCAACAACATTGAAATAGTAGATCTTGCCAGAGCAAACGGGGTAACAATTATTTGTTTTCCTCCCCATTGTACCCACAAACTTCAGCTCTTTGACATATCTTTTATGCAGCCACTGTCAACATATTATGCACAAGCTTTAGAATGCTGGCTGAAAAACAATCCGGACCGTGTGATCACAATGTTTCAAATCGGGAGGCTGTTTGAAGAAGGTTACACACGTGCTGCCCAAGCTCAGACAGCCATTAATGGTTTTAGAAAAATGGGACTTTTTCCACTGAGCCCTAATGTATTTGAAGATTATGAATTTTCCCCTCGCTCCCAATTGATGTGTCTGTGGACGAGCACAATGATGCACCTGCCACTAGCCAGTTGAATTCGCTGGTTACTCTAACCATTAGTCATATCAACCCAGTGGATACTCATATCACCAGTCATATGAACCCGCTGGTAGTTCCTTTAACTAGTGTCAGAGTTTCACCATATCAAATTTCACCACTGCCCAAAGCAAAAAGCCCGATTCGACAGACCAAAATAAAATGTGGAAAGGCTTTTGAGATTACAAGCTCTCCCTACAAACAAGCACTGGCACAGCAAAATGCTAAGAAACTCGCAGAGCAGAAGATAATGAAAAGAGGCAGGCCCAAGAAGAACATCAGTGAAAAATGGTAATCGAGCAACGTGCAAATTGTTTGTATTCTTCAGAAATTTTTTCGCAATGCCATAATGGAGATGGTTGGATTCAATGCAATAGCTGCAAACAGTGGGCTCATGATAAATGTGCATCTGTAACTGAAAAAACTACAAATTTCATCTGTAGTAATTGCAAGTGAATGGTCCAAAATGCCCCGTATAGATGGGCAATATGGACCAAATTGAACTTTGTTCTTTTTTTTTAAATAAAAAAATCTGATTAGAATTAGCTTCTTTCTTAGTAAATAATAATTATAAATTAAGAATACAAAACGAATAAAAATTAAAATATAATAAACAAAAATAATTAATCAAAATCAAAAACTGACGTTATGGAAGAGACAATCCTTTATCAATATTCTATTTACTTTTAGAGAATTATCCTTTTTGCTTTGATAAAAGATAGTCTCTATCCGTAACGTCAGCTTTTTATTTTGAATTTGATTAATTATTTTTGTTTATTAATTGAGTCTTAAAAGCTGGTAAACAAGAAAGATAGGGCTAAGACATTTTAAATTCACGAGAAATCAAGCCTAAGTTGTTTTTCATTGCTTTAAATATAAATTTTTTCGCGAGATCAAGCTGTGAGCCAATGTCAAGTGTGAGGTCAAGGTGTTTAGACTCACTACTGTGCACAGCATCATCAATTGGCCAAAACGTTAAAGGTGACAAATTTTAAGCATTGATTGTCAGACTAGTAGCTGAAGAGATTTTGGCCCAGAACAAGAAGGACTGACAGTTAGGAACATTCTGCAATGTGCCCCATTGATTCGTTGAAGAATGTTTGTTTCCTATTTCTTTACCAATATAAAAGGTTGATTACGATATTGTGTTGACGTTTTCAACTCTGAAGATCAACTGCACTGGTGACGCTTCAGGAAGAAATTGAAACGGTGTGCATAGCAATCCTACTGGACACTTTGTCCAACTTTTGGTCAAGCAGTATGGTTTCCATAATCAGAAATACAAGGGCTCTTATGGTAACCAATTTAAGCACCAGTTGTAATTGTAGATGTCAAAAATGATTCATTGATGTCTGCATAAATTTAGTTTTATAATTTTGTATACTGCTCAATACATTTAAAGGAACACTTCTATTAAGCAGCGTGCAGAAGCAACTACGAATAATATGGGCAAAATCGCTGTATGTGATCATTAAAAGGCGGTTTATTTAACAATAGAATGCATTATTGAAACAACTGGTGAAGAAACATAAAGAAAGAACAGGAAACTGCAGGACCCCTGCCTAAAACAAAGTGAAATGTCCTTTGGACGTTGTGAGGAGAATGGCCTGTTTCTTCCAGGGATCAGTTTTTGCACCACTCATTAATGTGTATGCCTACCATGGGCTGCAGTAACCTCCATGCACCTTCGAGGCATGCTCCATATCAGTCGACGGATGTGATCTTGGGGAAGCCGATCCCATTCCTCAGTAAGTGCCTGGATGAGCTGCTGCAGTGTTTCCGGAGCTGAAGGGCGGTGTCGAATTCGCCTGTCAAGCATGTCCCAAAGATGTTCAAGGGGATTTAGGTCTGGACTCATTGCAGGCCACCTCATGGTCTGAATGCCATGCATCCGTAGGAAGTCTTGAGTGAGAGCTGCAGTGTGTGGACGAGCATTATCCTGCATCAGAAGGAATCCAGGCCCCATGCCATGTGCAGCAACAATCACATGTTCTTCCAGAAAGTCACGAATGTAAACGTCAGCGGTCATTCGCCCTCGGTCGACCACAAGATCTGTTCGATGGTCTATTGAGATGCCAGCCCAAACCACAATGGAACAACATCCCATTCGGTCAGTCTCACAAACTGTTGCGTCGGTGTTTCGCTCACCACGTCGTCTCCAGACACATAGACGGCCATCACAGCGGGTCAGGCAGAATCTTGACTTGTCTGTGAAGAGAACAGAACGCCAGTGGCGAAGCTGCCAGGTGACATGTTGATGTGCAAACTCTAGTCGCGCCTGTATGTGCTGGGGAGTTAGCCTAGGCACTGTATTTGGTCATCTGGCTCACAAGCCAACTTCACGTAATCTGTTCCGGATTGTTTGATCTAAAACAGCTACCCCAGTTTACATCTGCAGATCATTTCTCAGGTCTTTGGCCGTTGACGTTCTTCGGCGCAGGGCACAAGTCCGCACATAAGGATCTTGATTGACGGTTGTTGAGCGTCGGCGACCTTGCCCAGCTCTTCGTGTGTACTGGCCAGTCGCCTGGAATCGTGTCCACAGTCGGAAAATGACGGAAGAGGACACATTGAGGGCATTTGCCACAGTCCGAAATGATTGACCCGTTTGGAGCAATGTTACGGCTCTCGCAGCTTCTACTGCTTCAAGATGCTTCGTGGCATGTCAGAGCACTAACAACAACGTTCCAGGAATGCCTGCACTTTCTAATGTTCGACCGTTATCTCCAAGCAAAGAGTGTACTGGCATGTAACCACTTTGTTTTCCGGGGGGTTATATTGTTATGCAAATTTCTCAGAACATATGGCAGCAAAATGTGTTGGCTTCAACCATTTCCTATGAGGGAGATAGTAGGTTTCATTTGCAGAAGATGAAATTGCTAAAGAGTATTGTTTACGCCCTCTGTAGGGGATTCTACAAGTGTTCCTTTAATTGTTATGAGCAGTGTATATACTTTCTTTTGATGGAGAGTGGATATAATATTTTGGGCCATCTGTATTTCCCTAATAGTGCGTCTTCGACTTCCATGCATCAATTGATATACAAATGGGGGCGGTCAGCCATTGTTTTAGCTTTGCGACTCCCCGTTTTAGATCTTGATAATGTTGTTGCATCCGATACGGAATCAATAGGGTTTTGAAACTCTCTATAATTGTATATTCAGCATCTTAAGCAGATAAGAATGATAGATAGTAACGAATTAACAAAAAGACAGTAGGAAAAATATGGAAATTCGTGTGTGAGAAGATAACAAAAGTGGATCCCAAATAAGTTGAGGATTTCAAATAAGTTGTTTATTTGCGGTCATTATAAAAAAATGCAATCAATAAGAAGATTTACTTTCACAATTGTTTACGGTTGTCTACAAATATGTCGTATTTATATTTTTTAAAAAAGGCAATTTTCTTTGAGAGATCATTAACAGAATTCTTGAGATTCCTGAACTTCAGCAGATCCTTCGCCTAAGCAACGAAACAAAAGATAAAAAAAAATAATAAATAAATATACCAGCTCATTAAATATATTTTCAACTCGGCAAGGTGCCTATTCTAGCCGATAATTCGTTAATAGTAAATAGTGATAATTTCCATTAGCCTCGAATTCTGAACAATTAATCTAAACTAATAAGCTTAAAATATTTTTTAAAATAACTTTTTTTTGATAAATTTATTTAAGAAATGAAGCGGAATACAAACTCACGTATGCATCTTGTATATCCCCAATTGGTCCAGGACCATCTGCCGTTCCCTTGGCATAGCCGCCTCGACTCACCCTGGAGTACGTAACCTGTTTCACACTCGAACTTCACTTCGGTGCCTATAAGCTTGGCGGCCGTGCTCTTCCTGCCATGGCAAGGATTCTGCAAGGCTGCACACTGCACCACTAAAATTAAAGGCCATCATAGTGAGTACCCTTTCAAAATATTATAGTTTTCAGGTGACATTTACTTAAACGGCACGGGACATTTACTTAAACGGCACGGGACGTTAAAATAAAGCAAATAAAATATTTTTTAAGATACAGAACAGTTATTTATTTATTTCCAAATTCACCTGATTTGAGAATCTGCCTTTTCAAGGTTCGGAAATAGTCAACACTGGACTTCGTAGCCAGGGCAAATTGTCTATTTTGCGACACAACATAATCGTAACGACATTGGTAATTGAACGGGTTGTTCCCCTCTCCACACATAAAATCCAGATCGTCCTCGTCCATGGGGCTGTGAAAATGAATGTTAAGTATCGTATAAAATGGTATGTTCGAAGTAATGTGAATTTTTTGATTCAATTTTCAGTTAAAATGAGGGAATTTTACTACGCGGGTGTTTCAAAATCGGAGCAATCCTTACTCTGACGGTTTGAGAGGTGGATCCCTGCTGAAAACTGGGGCGTAACTGGAATTTAAGTAGCTGCTCGAATTTCGTCCGAATTCATGGTAAAAAAGAGATTGTGATCCATGCTTTCCTGGCTGTCCTTCCTCATCCACGGTCCCTAAGATTAAAATTTAGAATTTTAGCAGAGTCTGATTTCATTTATTCAACAAAATAATTCGAGTAAAAATTGCTTATTATTAAATCATTCTTACAATAATTCCCAAAAGAATTATAAATTTTCTCGTCATCAATTGGAGTCGGAAGGATTTCTCCATTTGGTAATACTAAATCACTCTCTATATTGTCGGACCAATTTCCCAACAAACCTCTCGTGAGTCCCTGTAAGCAAATTAATATCATTAATTCACGAAACCACAAGTGAACTAAGGTTTCTGCTTAAAATTAATTAGTTAGCTTATGAGAAAAATGGCGATCGTGATTCATGAAAGTTTTTTCCCTTCCCAATGTTTTACCTTGAAAGTTCGTGGAAGGTAGATCCGAGCTGACAAGAACCCTCTATTTTCAAACACTTCGACAGCTGCACCCGACTGGAACGTGGCGACCACATACGATTGGTTAAAAATAATTTCTTTTGTGTAAACAGTAACACCTGTCGGAATTTCAGAAATCGTTTTAGCAAATCTATATGAATAAAGGAGATTTCAGCTATTCAATCAACTATCTGGGAGAACTAACCATTTGCAATTTTGGCTTTTGACGTGTTATCAAAGTGAACGCGCTCTTTATCGATAAGTACGACTAAGTGATGATGTCTGAAGCCCATCTCTTGCTGCCACTGAATCTCGACAGTAGATGAGGCCTTCTCCTTGACCGCTATGGCTGTTAGGAAAGATGCCGACATCTTCTCATCTGAGGTAAGAAAATCAAACAAGGACGTAAGGAATATTTTTGCTATTCTCACTGAATCGTTTTTGAGATAGTACATTCGAACTATCGAGACAATGGCACGAAATTCAATTTTAATTTAAGAATTTATTCACACGAACTTACTTCGTCTATTGAGAATTTGTTGGAACCTCGCTTGGACCTGAAGATCGTTGTTCTTTTCTCCTTGGACGTTGACGAGCACGAATTCGCCTAAACCGTTGAACGTGTACTCTTGGTCATTGAACGTTATCAAATGGGGATCACCAAAAACCGTTGCTGTGTAAAAAAAGACAAATCAAAGAAATGTTTAAGTCCTAAATTAAAATTATTATTATTATTATTATTATTATTATTATTATTGTTGTTGTTGTTGTTGTTGTTGTTGTTTTGAAAAAACCAAACTCTGATCAGATCCGGAAGCCAAGTCCCAGAGGCGGACACAAGAGAAGGCCAATCCAAGGGGTTCAAATGAAAACAAGCGGGGGGGGGGGGGGGGTATTACATGTTTGTGCATGCATTAATGTCTGAGTGTAAGGATTTCCGTACTATGTGACAAGTGTTTAGATGTGGCTTTCTGTAGGTTTTGTATACGGTTTATATTCTGTGTTGACAGGCTTTTGTGTAACGAGTGTGGAATAACCCCAGTGGCAGAACGATAGGAACGATTTCTACTCTGTTGGTTCCCAAAAGCGTTTTATTTCGAGCGCAAGATATTTATATTTACTGATTTTGTCTGTGTATATCTTTTGTAAGTTATGTGTATTGAGGATGAAAATATCAATTATGTAGGTCACATTATTTTGTTTATCTACAAGTGCAATGTCTGGTCTGTTAAGAGCGATAGTTTTGTCAGTGATTATACCTCTGCCAAAATATAATTTAAATGCGCGTGTTCTCTAAAACAGTGTCTGGGATATATTTATAGTATGGGGTGTTTATGTCCTGAAGCTTGTGTATCTTAGCTAGACGTTGAAGGCTACCTGGTTATGTCTGTATAATTAGTCCATCTGCATGAGTATTTTGCAACTGAATATGACGTGTTGTAAGGTTTCTTCCGTGATATGAGATTTCCTGTAAGCCCCATCAGTCGAATCTTTGATAATGGTTTTTTTGAATCTTTGATAAAGTGTTAATAACCTTCGGTCTTACATGGCAATCATCGCTTCTTCAGTTTCTCCTTTCACTCAACCAAAAGTACGGCTGGTTAAGGTCAGAAGGATGTCTGCCATGTAGTTGCTTTCCGACCCATGAATGGAGTTTGTGAGTGTTCTGCAAGCTGTTCAGATTTAAAGATATGTATTTTGTATCGGCCATGCTTATTAATTATTATTATTATTATTTGTAAACAATATTTGTAATATAATTTGCGACATTATTCGTATCGCAGTTGCTAATTTTATTCCAATGTCGGATTTTAAAAGGAAAGGTCAGGAGCGTAGGTTTATACGCAAACCTCATAAGAATTTTCCAAGTTGGGTTTCTTGTTCCACCATATAGTTATGGAGGCATAAGCAAAAGCTCTATAAAAGCTATACACGACTTAAGTCTAATGAGGCTTTCAAGCATTTTGCGAAGATTAGAAGAATTTAAAGCTAGTTGGCGTTTAGATAAATTTAATTTCTTCAACTCGTTGGGTACTCAACTTCTGAATAACCCTAAAGGTTTTTGGAACATTAGTAAAAATTTATTGAATTCCAATGTGATTACATCAGTTGACCTTCAGGAAGAAGAACAGGTTGGGGTAGCATTTTTTTGCTTCAACAATGAATAATGATGCTCCAGTACTTGCGAATTCCTCTCTGCTTTTCGAATGTTGGAGTAGGATCGGCACCCTGTTTAATTGGCAGCCTATTTCTGCTCAGCTCTTGTTGGATAAGGCCAGGAATAAATCGGCACCCTCTTTAATTGGCAGCCTAAGACTGCGATATTCCTGGCATTCCAGTTTTATCTTTAAAGGTTGTATTGCTGCATTATCTGCCCCACTGTTGCATTTGTTTAATCTGTCTATTGTTAGAGGCAAGTAGCCGTCTGAATGGAAGCGGCTTATCATCCGTCCCCATTCCGAAACAAGGTGGCCCGAGTGGTTCTAAGGTCTGTAAACCAATTACTCTGATCTCTTTCCCAGCAAAGCTGTTGGAAACCTTATTGGCGGATAGGCTTTCTGCCTATATTGAATTTTTATTACCTCAGTTGCAACATGGTTTTAGGCCCAAGCGCACCACGCAGACTAACTTGGCTATTTTTTCTCATTTCATTGCTCGTAATGCGGATCGAAGAGCGCAGGTGGATGTTTTATTCCTTGAACTGGCCAAGGCGTTTGATAGCGTTAATGTTGCTTTGTTGCTTTTTAAGTTAGAATATTTAAAACTCCCCGATTTTATAGTGCAATGGCTTCGGTCAATGCTTTCGGATGGATGGTTCAGACTCACTAATCAGGATCCGGGGTCTTCAGGGTATCCAATAAAAAGTGGTGTTACGCAGGGTTCACCTTTGGGCCCTCTGCTATTCAATATTTTTATTGCTGACCTTCCTTGTGCGTTGGCTCCTCTACCTATAAAATTGTTGATGTATGCTGATGATGTTGCGAGATCTCACAACGGGGTCTTCTGGCTGTTTTTCAATGGGCCAAATGTAATGGTTTAGGATTAAGTATCCAGAAGTCCTTTGTTATTTCATTTAATCGGAAAACTGCTCCGTTCTTTTTCGATTGTGGTACTGTTGAAGGCTCTCTTGTGAGGATGAACAGGGTGAAGGATTTGGGGGTGTTGTTCGCGAACAGTTGTTCGTAATTGAGTCAGACTCACTTTACTGCGATATTTCTCGCAGTGTGGGACTTTTCAAACGCCTTACACATTTTTTTTCGATCTTAGCATTTTTGTAACTTTGTTCAAATCTTTTGTGATTTCCAAACTACTCTACTGCTCTTGGATTTGGTTCGGAGGGAATACGCAAAAGCTGGCCTTTGTACAACGTAAAGTTTCAGGTCTGATAAAGTTTGTACAAAACAGACTTAAAATTGCGGTTCTCCCTTCTAATAATAGTGCTGTGTTCAACGGTCATTTAATTATTAATAAGTTACTTTGTATCTGACATGGGTGAATGTGTGTTCCCGATATCTTGGAGGATTTTAAGTTTAAGGATATAAAAAGAAACCGTAAGGGGTATGATTTTAAACAATTGCATAAATGGAGAACAAACTTGCATGTGACAGATCCAATTGATAAAATTATTAAAAATTATATGGAGAATTTTGCTCATATAAAGCTGGATGAATTATAAGATAAACATCTTTTTTATTTGACTGAAGCAATTTGCTGCTGTTTGTTACCGTATTTTTTTATTTTATTTTTTATAATATTATTGGTAACTTAAATTAATTCTTGAACTTTGGTCTGGTACTACTCCTCCTATTCAAAATATTAGAATACTCACAGAAGACAACATTCTCATGCACATGCTGGCCCAATGATAACTCGTTTCATTAAAATTAAAATTGTACAGTGAAGAAGGTGTCTTGCTTTTGGCTTAACAAAAGTAAAATTCAAAACTAGTTCGTTTAAATAAGGTAAAAAAAATAAACTAACGATTCAGAAAATTAGAATACGTAATTTATTGGTTCAAAATATTAGAATACGTGGACAAACTAACGAATAAACATTCATTAATGCCAACTGGCATTCTTGAAACGTTCAATATTTGATAGCATCCGCTCGTGTTTTGATCACAGCCTGTAATCTGTTTCTCATATTGCCAACAAGCCTCCAAAAGTCCATCCTTTGTAAGAATTCCACACATGTCATAAAGTACGAGATCAACTTTTTGTCCTGGTGATATGACTTGGAGCCACTTTTTCATTACACCCCATATGTTCTCTATTGGGTTGACGTCAGGAGAATTGGCAGGCCAAGGAATCACTGTAATGTTTCGAAATTGCAGCCATGCCGTTGTTGCGTTAGAGGTGTGGCAGGACGTAGCATCCTATTGGAATATGAAGTCCTCACCACACATGTCTTCTGCAGAGTCGAGCATGTAATTCTCCAATACTTCTTTATATACTTCGGAGTTACACGGGTCTTCAAAACACATAACTCTCCTACTTCTTCAGCGGCCATAAACCCCAATACCATGACAGATGCTGCAAATTTGACAGAACGTTTAAGACACGCTCTGTTGAATGCTTCTGTCGTCGTTCTCCACACACGGGTACCTTTGTCGCCATGGCACACGCAGAACACTGATTCATCGCTGAATCAAATTTTGTTCCATTCATCATAACTCCAGAGAAGATGCTCTCTGCAGCACTTCACAGGAGAGCTTTTTTGCTTGCGCGTCAGCGCTGACTTTATTTTTGAAACTTTTGATGCAAACTTCAGCTGACCTGGATACGTGTATTCCATGCAGGCCCCACAGTCGATGAATGTGCCGAACGCTTTTGAAACAGTTTTTCTTGATGATGTTCTTCAGGCACCTTTCATCTCGCACAGTTGTTGCTCGTTTTCTTCGGCACTTGCGTGGTCTTGTCGCAGACCTGTCACTCCATTTGCGTTGCTGAATAGTTCTTGATACTGTGCATTGTGTACATTTGGCTTTGTGGCGATTTCCTTCTGCGTTTAACCGTTTTGATGTAGGGCTATGATGAGGGTGTTCGTTGTTGCTGAAATGTCGGTTTTACAACCCATTGCAGTGAGACAAACAGTTTCCAAGTCGTGTTCAATGACAGAGATGTTATGCTTACACACTTTCAACTGACCAACTTAAATATGGAAGGCTCAACTACCATTCCCACCCCAATATTCTAATATTTTGAACCGTATTCTAATTTTCTGAATCGTTAGTTTAATTTTTTTACCTTATTTGTATGAACGAGTTTTGAATTTTACTATTGTTACGCCAATGGCAAGACACCTCCTTCACTGTACAATTTTAATTTTAATGAAACGAGTTATCACTGAGCCAGTATGTCCATCAGAATCTTGTCTTCTGTGAATATTCTAATATTTTGAATAGGAGGTGTATTATTTTTCTTTCTCTTTTTTCCATTTCTTGTGACTCGGCTGTGATTTGCTTTGTGTTTTTTTCATCCTTTATTTTTATTTATATCTATTTTTCATTAACCCCGTTTTTGGACTTTGGCCTGTTGGGGGAGAATATGGGGTTTTACCCCCCGGTATTTCTGGTGTTGTTACAATTACTATTATTATTGTATTATTATTATTATTATTATTATTATTATTATTATTATTATTATTATTATTAAACTCACATGCATTAGGTGGATTGTAATTAGTACAATCTTGAGACGCTCGTCGCCATTTAAATTGGTAACAGCTTTCCGTCATTTCTCCTTGCCAATAACAACACGTGAAATAAGCTTGAAAATCATTGTACCAGTAACTCATCCCAGGTATCTTAAAAGATTAAATCGATAACGTTTTAAAACAAATTTTAGATAAACAGCAAAAAGACTAAGCACTACGGAGAGCACAGGACAGAGATTTTCAGAGACTAACAGGAATTTAAAACAGTGACTTGTAAATTCTAAGAGTTTTGCTTCATCTCTAAATCTTTAAATGAAAGTTGAAACGCAACCAAGGAAACATTGCTGAAAGTTCTTTATAGATCGGAACATAAGAACTTAACGTCTTATTCGAAAATTTATTTAGAAGATAACTGTAGTTATCACTTAATTATAAATATCAGATAAAAAAAATGAAAATTGAAAAAAGTATTAATATACAGTACAGTATTTTACAATATTTATAATATATGCAGGGTGTCCCAAAAACGTATACACACTTCAGCAAAAGGGATAAATTATATGAAAGTTATAACCCTAAATTCATAGAAATGTCAAGGGATGAATATAACCCCTCATGGACTTCTACAATTACGACAGGTGTTCAAAGAGATTATCATAAACGTCGAGATACTTTTTGACGTTTGATTAACATATACACTTGCTCCTGTCCGTTTTCCTAGCAAAGTCTTATCAAATTAACCCTTGTATCTACAGTAGGTAGCAATGTGGTCTTCTTCAATCGGGGTTGTCTTTATTCAATGCATTTAACAATCTTAGGATGTAAGCTTTCGATTTTGTTATTACGGAAAATGTGTATACATTTTTGGGCCACTGGTTTTGTAAGTGAGTGTATTTAATAATACCTTTCTAATTTCATTGTAAGGTTGTGACCCAAAACGATGAGATCGCATGGGGATTCCACCTTCCATCACGTCGGTATTCATTATGAGGTTCTCATCGAACCCGTAGCAACAGTGTTGACCTGAACCTTGAGTTCTATCGAGAGCAGTGATCAGGCTTTAAAAAGTGAGCAGCTTTAAAAAACAAACATTGAATATAGTGTGTCACTCGAGAGACTTACGACGGTTGTCCGGAGATTACGCAGTGGAGAATTTTTTTGCTGTAGTAGCAGTCATGGTTACCGTCCATGTTGCACTGAGCGTCGGGGAAGAAGCGCGGATCGTGTTGTGCCTGTGTCAGAAGGCATGGACATTCGGGCAGCTCCTCTTCAAATGGCTCCAGGGCATCGTCTCGTTCGATCCACTCGCCGCACATTTCCTCTGGCCAATTACTTCCATAGTGTTCTTCCCACTGATGTTTGAAATACCAACCGATGGGAATTGGGCGACTCCACAAACTCCTTGAATTGTAAATTACATAGATTTCTCTTAAAATGTGCTCTTTTGGAAGAACAGACGATATTGAACAAATTTTTGCTTATTAGAGAACTTACCCTAAATCCAAATGACCATTGCTATCATCTGAAGCGTGTGTGAAATTAATTTGAATTAAACCAAACTGCGATCCC
The DNA here is from genome assembly GCA_023313115.1 of Rhysida immarginata. Lineage (NCBI taxonomy): Eukaryota > Metazoa > Arthropoda > Chilopoda > Scolopendromorpha > Scolopendridae > Rhysida > Rhysida immarginata. The sequence continues at coordinate 417,617 of JAHWFO010024642.1, read as the reverse complement.
ATTAACATTTCGTTGTTGCCATTGTGGTAATTTGCAGGATAAAGGGTTTTTTCGCCGTCATTCAAGGTCGAAGTGGTTAGTTTGTCGACGAAGACTAATTCAGGAACTCCTGCAGACTCTCTAATGTAGACAATATATACAATGACAATATATAACAACGTTTCAGAATTAGGATTCTCAAAATTAAAACAATAAACAACTGTTTATTAATTAGAATGTGCAAAGATCTGACTTGCCTATAGCTCCATAAACTTATAGATACTTGATTACTCTCGGAGATTGAATTAGAGTCAATGTTCCATCTCAGTTTAACTTCAGACACATCAAGCTGCGCCAAATTCTCAGCGTTTTCGAACCAAACATTCTCTTTTCCATATAAAGGATTTTCTACACGTGATAGAAATAAGGAAATGTATCGTCAATTCAAAGTTATTTTTGATTATTTTTCTATGAATCACATACAGAGAGCTTATTGTATAATTCATGCAAATAACATCTTAGCTGCGGCTTGAAAGTATTCTAACAAAGATTTGGTTTGCTATTTAATATTAGAGAAGACTGTGTAATTTAGAAGAAACCAACCTATGTAGAATTTGCTTTTAAAGTGCGTGTCTCTTCCGTTCCGAAAGATAGACACGTTAACGAATCCCGTTGTATATATCTTTGGTGTGATACAGGATGCAATACTGATGGACTGATAGAAGCAGGTGACTTCTTGGTTGTCCACTTTCAATTTGATTTGGTCATCGGGTGAGAAACATGGTCCTGTCACGTTCACTGCTGTTCCACCCAACATATGACCCTTCGCAGGATACACTACCAAAAGATTCTTGGCATCTAACAAACAAACCACAATTAATAATCTTATTGAATTATTATATTAAATAAAACCGTCTCCATGCCCACATTCCCTATTTCCAAAGTAGAAATCGTACATCGTACAGTGAAATGCAGTAATGTAAGTAAGCACTTACGTCTGTCTACTTTATAGTTGCAAGTCCCTGGTGAAATGTCTTCATCTACACGGAAAATGTGGCGCCCAGGGAAATTGTTCACTTGGCCTCTGCTCAATAAATTATTTATTTCAGAAGTCTGGGAATAAGGCATGTATTCGTAAGCCCTTGTTCCGTTTCCCGCATTGAATCCTATCTGCAGATTCATAAAAAAAGACAAAACAGTGAATGCCTTTATTTTAAAACAGTGCTAACTTCCTTATCTTTTACAAAGGTAAATGGGGACAGTAATCTAAATAAAACTGCCATTTATAATTTAAAATTAATAACAATAAAAATTTTAAATTTTTACATAACTGATAATTTTAGTGAAAGAATTTTAATAAATGTTTTTTCTTACGTAGGCAGAAATTCCACCTATTCCGTCTGAACTGTCTCCTCCACATTCAGTACAAGACGTCCATTTGATTTGTTCATAGTTGAAAATGGCGTAAGTTCGTACTTCATCAGATGCCAAAAGCAGTTGGTAAGAATTAACCTTTACAAAAGCAATTAAAAGATCAAAGCTTTAGAAAAGCGCTAGATATAATTTTTGAATTTCAAAGGGTTGGGGATAAGTCATGACAACTATTTTTTTTTTGTAAGACTTCGAGCGTAGAGGAAAAATGTGAAATATACAGATGAAAAACTAAGGAATGGACGAAATGTACGGACATTTAACAACACGCCAACATAATGCTCCTCATGTTTATTAGGGCAGTTGACATAACATTACAAGTTTCTTGTTCCAGAATCACTACAGCACACATAACCGTTCTATAGGGTCTTAAAGTAGTCTCCTGCAACGTTCACAACACGCTGACAATGATATGGGAAGCGTCAAATACCATCAGCTTCACCATTTCCCTCATGTGTGAATCTGGTCATCTCCTGTTGCCCGGCATTTGTAATGTCCATTCGTGTCCCAAACTGTCTATTAATGTCCAGCTTCCTTTACTTTCTGTATGAGGTCAAAATCACATGGACAAAGGTCCGGAAAATATAATGCAATCCAATTCTTCCCATCCCGAGCGCCGCAGTAGCCACCCGTGGAAAATGATAGCACTGTCCAGAAGATCAGGACGTTTCTCCCTAATGCTACAATTCTTTCTCCGTATGAAAACTTCTACTAACTTTCTGTAGCATTCTCTGGCATTTTTCTCATGACGAACGGCTATAATGATAATACGAGCGTTCTTCAACTCGGGTTACATCCATCCTGCGCACCGTAGTGGTTGCATGGCTCTCTGTGCAACAAAAGAAAATCACAGAGCCATTTGGTGTTGTGGAAACAAACTACGAAAGAACGGTTTCTTTAAGACATATAAGATATCGTGATACCATCCCTTAGCTCTGAAAAAAAATAGTGGCCATGAGTTATGCCCCAAATTTCATATAGGGTTAATGTTACCATTAAAGGGTAGGCAACATTGCCTGTTGGATATTAAATACAGCAAATAAATGGATTCTCATAGCCAACTAAAGAGGCAACATCTGTCATGAGTACACTTGAAATAAGGCAAAAACCTGCCTATGCTGAAGATATTGGTCCATACTTTCCTACAAGGTCAGTCACATAACTATATAGCCTGTTAGTTTTCATAAATTTGACAAAACAAAATTAGAGGAAGTGTACAGGAAAATTTTTAAACATTGTGCAATTTTATGCAGTAAAAGCGCGTAGAGCAAGTTTTTGCAAAAACATTAACCGTCTAAATAAAATAAAGCAATGTTTCCAATTTTTTTTCAGCTGCAAATAGTATCTAAAATCTATTATTTTCGACCTCGTCTCCTTGATCTATCGCGACGATCAGACGTGACTCTTCTACCGAGGCTTACACTCCAGAACTTTCTATATCTTCTTGTGCAACAGTGGAAAAAATACCTTCAGGAGGTGGTTTTATAGGATACGTCTCTACATGTAGCAATAGGCTTTCATCACATGCCACTGCACGATACACATAATAAAAGTGCTGAAAGCAAAGTATTTTCTGGCACCATCTGCATCTGATAAGTAGGGTCATCTGGCAGGTATCAAGTGAAAAGTTGCATGACTTTTCCTTGAATCGGAAACACTGATCCCGAGCGTTCTTATAGTAAGGCTTGTTCTCTAGTATTCCAGCGTGTTCAATAAGTGGTCGGAACACTGGCGCATAGGGAATGAAGTACAGGGGTTTCTAAATCATCTCCCGTATTATACGTGTTTATTACTCAAAAACTATTACAGATTTTTTTATTTACAAAGAAAAACTCAAAATGTTTCTTATCCTCGCGTGAGTTGATAATGAAACATGCGGTTGGCGCGTGGTACCATTGTTGGCGCGTTTTCCATTTTTCGCGAGACGCAGAAAACAATGGCGAGTGTTCAAGAAAAAGCTCAATGAGTGTTATGGCTTGCGGAATTTAAGTCAATAATTACAGTTCAGAGAATGTTCAAAACAAAGTTTAAAAAGGATCCTCCAAATCATTCATCAAGTCAATTAGGCTATGCCATGAAAAGTTTTTTACACAAACAGGGTGCTGGTAGACCTTCAGCGACACCACAGAGAGTAGAAAAGGTCAGGGAGGCGTTCGATCATAGTCCCCGTAAATCACTTCGCCAAGCGGCTTGTCAACTGGATATGCCAATGACATCCGTACATAAAATAGTGAAGCACCACCTTCGTCTTACACCCTTCAAAATCCAGATGATGCATGAACTGAAGCTAGATGACCGACCGAAGCGCAAGAATTTGGCTGAGGATATGCTCCAAAAATTCGACAATGATCCCACCTTCCTTGAGGACATTTGGTTTCTGATGAGGCAACATTCCATACTTCTGAGCAGTAAACCGACACAACTACCGCATTTGGAGCTCACAAAACCTCCACGTTCTAAGGGAGCCTATACGCGACAGCCCAAAGGCTAATGTTTGGTGCGGTTTAATGCATGATCCAGTAATCGGACCTTTCTTTTTCGCTGGAGACACCTACCTAGATATGCTGGAGAACTACCTGATTTCACAGGTGGAAGAACTGCAGCCCAACATAGTAAACCAACAAGATGGAGTACCTCCTCACTGGGGCCTGCAAGTTAGGCAGTGCATTGATACGAACTTACCAGGATGTTGGATTGGAAGGGATGGCCCAATCCTTTAACCCCCTCGCTCACCCGATGCGAACCCTCTGGATTTCTTCTTCTGGAGATATGTGAAAGACAGAGTGTACAAGATCAAAGTTGATGACATTGAAACTCTCAAGAACAGAATAATTGAAACAATCGCTGAAATCGCTCCCGAAATGCTAGTCCGAACATGAGAGGAAATCGAGTTTCGTTTTGACGTCGTTCACGCCATAAATGGAGGGCACACTGAAATTTATTAAAGCATGCTAAGAAACTTTGAGTTTTTCTTTGTGAATAAAAAATATCACGTTAAAATCTGTAATAGTTTTTGACTAATCAATACGTATAATACAGGAGATAATTTGGAAACACCTTTTTCATAAGGCTAACAAGCCATCTTCATCTTCACCATGCAGTTAACGTATAACAAATTTATAATCTCATGGGATTAAGTATTTAAGTTCTGCTTAACCCCGGTTGACAAAGTGCTATGTATTTTTCCGGAATAGTGAGTGTCTTACTATCTGGCAGTTTTTTGCCATCAAATTTTGAATGAAGGTTAACATCCAGTTATCCTGACTAGTGACCAAATGTGAGTAAGAATTTTTGCTTGGCTTCTGGGGCTACTCCTTTTTTGCAGAAATAAGTCCACATGCGATTTTGTAAACGTTCCAGATATGCTACACATGATAGCGAGATTCGGCGCAGGAAAGATATATTCTTCCACTCGAGGTCCAAATTTCCCTTTTGGCTACCGAAGACACATTAGAAAGTCTCCAACAATTCGCTCATTTAGACTAATTATGGGTTGTATAGCAAATGAGCGCGTCCTCCTATTTTTGGGAGATAATCCAAACCCAAACGTCTCTCTTTCGGCCTTAAAGGACAACGTTCGTGTTGGCAGTATTTCATAGTTGAAATACTTTGCTTTCAGCACTTTTATCATGAATATCATGCAGTGGTATGTGATGAGAACCCGCTGTTACAGGTAGAGACGTATCCTACAAAACTCCCATTAGAAGATACAGAAAGTTCTGCCAGTGTAAGCCGCGTTAAAAGAATCACGTCTAGTCGCGAGAGAATAAGGAGACGAGATCGAAAATAATAGATTTTAGATTCTATTTGCGCCTGAAAAAAAAATTGGAAGAAAATGCTTTATTTTATTTGGACGGTTAATGTTTTTGCAAAAGCTTGTTCTATGCGCTTTTTCTGCACAAAAGGGGAAGGGAAAATTTAAAAAATATGCTCTCGCAAGGATTTGAACCCGCATCTCTTTGCCTAAAATGCACAGCATTTCCCACCTGTGCCACTCAGATCATTAAATAGAGTGACAAATATTATTTTCTCTTATACACGTCATCCAATTTTGTTTTATAAAATTTTTGAAAGCAAAGGGCTCACATAGTCAGATGAGAAAATATGGACCAATACCGTAATACCAATATCTGAAGCTTTCCACAGTGTTCAAAAAAAAAAAGACATTGGTTTATCTCGTCATACTCAAGAGTCTTATGCGGGGATTACTTTATTGTGTGTTCATCGATCTGAGTTTCTGTGAGCAAAGTAGTAAAATCTCAGCAAATATTTGCATGAATGATGTCTTGCAGACGCAGGCAAAGCTATAATCCTCGATCGTACTCTATTCCAGGAAAATAACGGGACACTTCAGCAAGGCTCTATCTACTCATAGGCAGAGATCAGAAGTAACCAACATGTCCAAATTCGTTTAGATACGGTCACCATCAACCAGATTTCATTCTTATCTGTATATACAGTATATAAAAATGATGTTGGTATATATGTATGAGATTGATAAACTCCAACACCGTTTGGCCGATCACCAAGAAAATTGGCACATGTAAGTTTTTATGCTATCCGTTTTATTTTAACTCCCCATTTTACTTTAATGTTACTTTATCTCCTCAATAGATGGCGCCGCAAGAGAATAAATAAAGTCCCGGGCGACGCCGGATTTACCGCTAGTATTATAAAACTGCGATCCATGAATTAGAGAAGTTAATCTTCAACAAAGGGCCTAATGGCCTTAGAGCAGCAGTCATATGTCCAATGTCAGTACACTTAATAGTTTGAATGATGATAAGAATTACTGAAAATAAACCCTCAGAATTACTGAAAAATCATATTTTTTCTAGTAGAACTAAATAGTTTTGTTTTATAAGAAATTGAATGCAGACATATCCTTCGCTTCTCTAGCTTAATAAGAATGCGTCTACTTACTATGTTTCTATGTACTGTTCCACTGAAAGTAATATTTTTCCAAGTCACTATGATCACATGACGTGGAATAAAGTCTGTTGCTCCCACGATGCCTTCTACAATGTCTAGTCGAATGGCTTCTTTTAATGCGAGTTCGTTGCCACCTCCCTTTCCAATATCTTTATAAGCCCTGAAAGAATTCACACAGAATAGGAAAACTTCAAAGATCATCATAGTTAAAAATTACTCCAATGTAATTCGAAATTAAAGAATCAACAAAATTTAACAATTTCTATTCAGATTTTACGACTACCCAGCTTAGTCTCTTGTTAATTTGGTAATGCGAACAAAAAGTAAGTGTCACATAGGAATTATTTTCATACAAAAATGTTTTTAATAGCGAGATCATGGAAATTCTTGTAAATAGCAGGGACGATCTCACAAGAGGGAAAAGTGGAGAAGATAGCTCAGCAAGAAGTGAAGGTTAGGATAAGAATTCCTGAAGTGGGCCTGAAAAACTTTTATTTCTGTTTTGATTTACTTTCTACTGTATATGTTAATCTCTGTGTTAAAAGAAAGTCTTCTCACTGACAAAGTGTTCCATTAATTCATTCCTGACTAGATTCATTGTTCCATGTTTTTGCACTAACACAAGCTTAGTGCAGATATTGTAAACACTATCAGTTTATCCGTTAATTTACACTTCTCCAGTGGAAAATGTAAAAGATTTGAGTAATCGGTTTCTTATTGGATGTAATGCAATAAGAAACAACCTGGTGATATGAAAGAGTTCAATATGTACACCAAGTCCCTTGTCACATTTCATCCATCGTGTCAGTTCACTCCCTTTTCTGGTTTATATAGCCATCGGCGCATAGCTGATTTTACCTCTTCATCCGAACGAAAACGCTGAAAAAACATTCACTAAAACATTACGTATTTTAAAGTCTTTACTTTTCACCTAGTCAGTAGAATTTTCTGCGCTGAAAACGAATATATTTAGCTGTGCATTATATATTATTGAAGCGACTTCGTTGTACATAAAAAATATATAGACTAGAAATGTTCCTTTAATTTATTTTTCATTCCTTAAAAATCGAGATTTTTATTTTACATAGGGCTGGAAAAGGTTTCCACCATCGAGTATGTTCATCTGATAGCCATGCATCGCAGTTTCCATTCCAGTAGGCTGGAATGCAGAACACCAAAATCAATTCGTAACCACTCCTGTCGATACGCTTTCAGAGACCTTTTACTGTTCGTGGTCATCTCTTTTCGAGAGCCCGTTTAAGTAGGGTAAACCGCAAAAAATCTATAGGCAATGCGTCCGGCGACTTGACGGGTAGTTGATGAATGGAATGGAGCGGATTTCGGTATCTTTTTGCATGCGTTCCAGGAAAAAGAGTTGACGCGACGGTGTGACTCGACGCCTAGTCTTGGTGCAGCCACACCTTGTTTACCTCCATACCGTAGAAACTGGGGATATCACTGGTATATATGGGGTTTAGAATGTTAATCTGGTAGTACATGGGTTGACTTTGGTCTTTGACTCGTCCTCTATGTAAAGTTAACCTGCCGTTATAGCTGTATCCCGCCACGATCATGAAACCTTTTGAAAATGTTTCCTTGCATTCACGGTACCATTTTCTAAAGTCCTTAGAACCCCTTGGACGGTAAAAAATGGCTCGGCTCTTGATGCTTAAATAAACATACTCCTCATCTTGTGTGACAGGTATTTTCAATTTCATCCGCCAGTATCTTTCATACAGTTTACGGCAGTTGGTCCGTCGCTCTTGAACATGGCGCGGCAACAACTTATGAACGTGGCTCTTGTCTCGTTTCTCCAGTTGTAAATCACGGTTGATAATTGCGTTTACCTTATACACAGATGTCTCTACCTTCTGTGCAATGGCCCGTTGTATTGGTGGGTTACATCTAGTTACGAGACCCCGAACGAGAGCCCAAACTTTACGAATGACTTCAGGAGTAAGGCTAGTGGATGAATGATACCTGAATTGGCCTGCCTTTTTACCCTCAGGAATGGCGCTGCTTATAATTTTGCCAATGTTATTTAGTATACTTGATTTCCCGTTCTTGGAAACTACGAAGCCTCGCTTCTTGCATGCTTCCATAATTTCGGAATAGCTGAATTTGACGTCGGAAAATGCTGTCATGTAGCCCTCCCAATACCTATCAATTTTCGGTGGCATAACTCATATTTTTAGCTTGCTTTTCGAATACTAACTATTGTAGTACATGCCCTAACAATATTCCACGTGATGGCTCACGTGAAATGAACGCGCGGGCTACATTTAAATATACTAATCATTACCATAGATCTCTAACAACCTTCTGTAGTAACCGCCTCTATTTTTTTTACACAAGATAGTAAGTCAATAATGAATCAAGTATGTATGATATAGCTTAATTATCCGTAAGCATTTAAAGCTTTTAAAGTCCATTAAATGAGTTATTTTACTGACTTTAAGGAATTTTCCAGTAACACTGGTCGGCAAAAAAAAAAAGTCTGGAGCAAGAACTTTGTCATGTGATTGTAATTGACTTTAGTGTGCTGAATCCAAAGCTGTTTACAGATTGATTCTATCAGGTCTAGTTTTCGAGAAATTCTTATTTAAATAAAATACTAATATTGACATATTAAATACGTCTTTATTATGAAAAAAGTACAAAACTCTTACGCCTGACATGACTTCTATGATATAAATTAAAATCTTAAATAAATTAAAATACTAATATAACATAAAAAAATAACTATTTGGTAGATCGCTTTCTTTTATAAGTTTTATCTGTTGTTTCACGATTGATTTCCCAGCAGAAATCAGCTAACATTGCTGGGGACCACTTGCCGTTATATCTTTTTTCCATGTGCGCAATATCTTGGTGAAACCTCTCACCATGCTCATCAGACACGGCACCAAGATTTTCTGGGAAAAAATCTAAATGTGAATGCAAGACGTGTATTTTTAATGACATGTTGCATCCGAGTTCTTGATATGAAGGAAGAAGTTCTTGTACCAGTTCTTTGTAATTTGCAGCCCTTATATTTCCAAGAAAATTGTGACATAATGTTTTCAAAAGCTACCCATGCTCTTTTTTCTTGATTGACCAACTTAGATTTGAATAAATACCGCTGTCAGTATCGAAATGTAAACAATTGTAATGAAAACAAAAATTGCTTATAGCATCAAAACTAGACGTGCTAGATAAATTCTGATTACATATTTGGATTTCGCGCGTCAATATGTATCAATTCCACCTATACATTGTATTGCTCATATTTTGATGCCGACCAGTGTAATTATAATCTTTTTAATCTTCTAATATAATTTCGAAGAAAAACACGCATGCGTAATTCAAGTTAATATGGTAAAACCTTACCTGTAGTATACTCCCGCCGGCATATTTTTCTGCTCTTCATTTTCGTCATTGCCAACGAATGATTTGCTATAAAAGACTCCGATGAATGAAGGATCCGCTTGCTCTGGCCAGTCTATTATGGGGAACTTCAAAGGATATGACCGTCGTAATGGGGGTATAGGATCAAACATTAAGTTTCCATCCACGGACAGCTACAGGAAAGATTCGTTTCTTCAGTGTTGTTTAGTATTATAATAATAATAATAATAATAATAATAATAATAATAATAATAATAATAA
>JAHWFO010024642.1:389983-400635 GCA_023313115.1 Rhysida immarginata | reverse complement strand
CCCCCCCCCCCCCCACAAATGAACGTACAGGGTGTTACAGATAACTACAGGGCAGTAAAACGGGAAGCCTACCCGCTTGATTGCAGGGGCCGGCTCGGTCGAGCGGCAGAATGGAGGGAGATGAAGGTGGCCTGCAGCAGCCAGCAGTTTCCACAGTCGGGGAAGGGAGGGTGAACGTCGAAACTGTCATGTTTTTGATAAAATTATCCTATTATCATTTGATGTCGAGCCGGCCCTTGCAATCGAGCGGGTAGGCTTCCCGTTATACTGCCCTGTATTTATCTGCAACACCCTGTACATGATGTATTCGTATACCCCCATTTTAAGAAGGTAACCTTATCTCATAATATTTCATATAGAAAATGTAAAGTATTACAACAGTGTTGTATTTAATTTTTATTATAGCTTTTTAAAACGATATTTATACAAAAGAAAATACAAACTAGTCGCACGGTGGTTGCAGATGTTCTTCAATGGAAAACACTGGGACCGGTAGACTTTTAAAATCAAAGAACGTTATTGTTATACTACTTGTGTCTATCATATCTTCATATATAATATGTATATTCAGGATAATTATCAAGTTCGATTTGTGACCAATTCTCAGCCAGTGTATGTCCGACGTACGCAATATTTTGTAGCTATAATTTTTCATCCACTGTTTAAGCTCTATTTTAATTATATTGCCATAGTAATCATGTGGCAATATAATGCCACTCAACTCTTTACTTAGAGATGCCATTCTTCTTTCCACTCTGTTAAATGCACTTCGACCAGGTGCATTACATGCTACAAATAAAGCATCCAGTTCATTTGTAACAAAATGATGTATCGCAGTTTTGATGAGTTTCATATAACGGGGATTTTCTTCAGGTCCTTCATCCACGGTAAAAAAGACCCTAAAGGGGATTTGATTGCGCCTTTAGAATCTTTAACCATTTTTCCGATTTAGGTATTTGAAATAGTTTTTCGACGTCAGCACAATGACTAAAAGCAGTTGAGGATGAATTGCTATATAAATTGGACCTGAATATGTTACAGCGTCTCTACGATTTACCGGTTTCGCAAAAGTTCTGTTACACCTGCGGATGCGTCGATATCGGGCGGGGGGGGGGGAAGCATCCATGGAGCAAGTGCTTTTGAAGACGTGGGCGATACCATAATGTAAACGTATATAGATGGAATGTATGCGATTCAGATGCAAGGATTTTGCGTTGGAACGTAACAGAATCGAGATCTCTGCGCTCCTTCGCGCGGGCCACAACAAGTCTGACATCGCTACGCAGCTCAACATCAGCCGAATGACTGTCCACAGAGTCACAGAGAGGCTGAAGAATAGGGAAGACCTCAGACATCGCCCACGTTCAAGCAGACCTCGCGTTATCAATCGTATGAGTGTCAGAAAAGCCTTCGAACGTGACCCGACTCTCAAAATGATACAGTTCGCAAAGAAAAAGAAGATTTCTGTGGACACGGTGTCCAGAGCCATCAAGAAAGAAGGTGGAAAGAGTTTGAGGCGCGTGACCTTTGCTGACGGATAGCATGCGAGAAAAACGTCGGGAGCGCTGTTGTCGCTTTCTCAACGACTTGAAGAGCCATGGCAATCGCATTGTTGTCTATTCTGATGAAAAAATCTTCAGGGTCGACCCGGTCTCAACAAGCAGAACGACCGCATGGTCAGCTTCGGTCAGGACACCTCTGAGATCCGCTACGTGACTACAACCAAGCACCCGGCCTCAGTGATGATGCTCTGTGTCGTGGCATCGAATGGCATGAAAGCGCCGCCAATCTGGTTCCTGACCGGTTACAGGTTTACCGCGGGCGACTACAAGGACATCTTGACCAAGAACGTTCTGCCCTAGGTGAAAAAGGTGATGAAGAATGCGCTCCATCTCTTTCAACAGACGGTGTCCCGGCCCACAGTGTCAAGACCGTTCAAGAATGGTTGGGGTCGAACATGAACTTTGGTCGAAGGACTTTTGGCCTCTTCAGTCGCCCGATCTCAACCCTCTTGACTATAGCGTGTGGGCACATATCAAGAGCAAGGCCTGCAAGATCTTTTACAGCAACGTCGACTAACTGAAAGCATCTGTCTAGAGCATGTGCTTGCCGCTGATGGCGGTTACATCGATTAATATGCATTGTGTACACACCAATATCAATTCTGACAATAAAAACCGTGTCTAACTGCATCACACATGTAGTTAAGTCATTTTTGCGGAGCTCCTCACATGTGTAACAGAACTTTTGGAAAACCCGATACTTGATTGCTTTCAATCTTGATGCCGGCATATACAGAAGGTATTAGCTTGTGACAGGTACACAATATACATCTTCAGCAGAATCCACTCGATGAGGTATCAATCTGAGATAAATGCCAGATTATATCCAATTCAGTTTTAATGCTTTACTAACTTCGTCGAGAGTTTGACAGAACATATTTCTGTTCGATGCTTGGAATCTGCTGGACTATCGTATGTAGCGATGTCAATTATTGTTAGCAGTAACTTCGGATTGTTATCTTCCAGTGGCGGACGTCCTCGTTTTGCTTTGATGTTAAGAGTTTCTTCAAAATCTAGATTGTCATTAATTATCTGCTGCAGTTTTCTTTTCAGTTGAGCTCTGCGTTTGGTTGTACGTTCTTGGCCTCTTTTCAGCTCAATAAGATGTCTTCGAGTATATTTCTTTTTTAAATCTTCTTATCCTTCCGTTTAAACACAGATTTTCAATTCCTTTAACATTTAATGCATTTACATCACATTATAAAACTAAAATTGATTTTAAAAATACATCCTGAACTGGTGTTTTGAGTTTACTTAGATTCTCATTCCCTTTTTTATTGTTTACTTCTAAGCTATTTGACGTTTCTTTTGCCAAATTGGCACTCACATTCATTTATTCGATCGGTAGAATTATATTTTTTTTGGTTTCTTTTCATTAACCTGTAATTAAAAAATTTACAACTGAATTAAAATATAAACATAACATAAAGCTAAAGAAAAATAATAATGTGTAAATAATTACCTTCATTCAATAAGATATAGACTTTTGCTTTTTCTGGATAGATAGAGAATTTAATTCTTTTAATTTTGTCTGAATTTATTCTTCAAAATTACTGTCTAATATTGCAGTATTCCAAAATTTTACTGCTTTCTTTTGCAGGTCACTTGGCTTTTTATCAGGATACGCTAATTTGTATTGTTTAAATCATTCTTAATGCAATTTGTTTGTTATGTGGTAACTTTCATCATACGAAGATCATGAGACGTTCGAGCTCTGGTGACGGAACGGATGAACGTCATGAGAGTGCTGTCATCCTGAGGAGATCACGTGGTAAACGTAAAAAGAGCAAAGGAAAGAGAGAAGAACGAGGATGGAAAAAAGACGGAAAACCAAAAGCGGGTTTTTGCTGTACGAATTGTACAGAAGAAAGCAGCAGCAGAATGAAACAAATTTCTCAGCAAAGCGTCAGTAAGGAGACGATTTCCAGGGATAAGTGGAGAAATGTGTGAGGAGGATTCTCCAGGAAGGATCCAGCTGACGGGGAGAGAGGCCGGCGAGTCGAGCAACGGAAAAAAGCAACGTCATCGCCGCGCCGTACATTATAGAACTAAGCTGCCTCCGAAATTTATAAGGAATACCACTGAGGAATCCCGCCAGTACATGGCACGCAAAAGTACTGAAGCAGAAGCGACTACGTGCTCATAGAAATGGCGTTAAATAAATGGAACGTCCGCGTTCTTCTCATCAGAATGTTATGTAACCAGCGAGGGTGCTACAATTGCGGGTAAAGAATAACGCATAATTTTATTACTCGCCAAGTTAGTGGCTAATTTTATTGCTTTAGCACCGTATTATTTTTGTGAGCTCATACCCCGTCTCCACGAAATACTTGAGGAGGTCTTTATTTTTATACATTAGAAATTTTGGGTTACTGGGCGCAATCAATTACTGGGCGTAATCAAGTTCTCCTTAGTCAAATTTCGAGTGGGAGGAACAGGGAGTATATTTCCACAGTCCTTTTGTATTCCCACTGGATTGAGTAGTGTGAAAAAGCCAGTCTTTATATCTGAATTGAAAACGTTCGTCGTTTTCTACAGCGTTACGCTGACCGTGCTTAGTCGAATTCAATTCTATTAACGGCGCCGACTTTCTTCTCAATTAGTTTTAAAACACGACTTGGAAAGGAGAAGAGACAGGCGAAGGCTGTTATTCAAATTATGGTTGCTGCCATGTAAATTGAGAGATCTTTTTGACATGCTCATTAAGTCTTCTCATCAATATGCTTTACAGGGGGGTGCAACTTCACACTTCTCGAGTCTTTTAAAAATGGCGGAGCGTGCAGTCCAGGTCCGGTTCTAGAGAGCTATTAGCAGCGCAGATACTAATCTCTACGAACTGTAATTATCTCTTTTAAGGGGTTGCATCATGGGCTTACTTCCTTTCTAACAAGAAAAACAAAGAAGGACTAAATAGCAAGTTGGTAATTGATTTATTTAACACCTACGCGTTTCGTGGAAACCACATCTTCAGGGTAGGATACAAATACGTTCAACAGTGTTGCCAGGCTTTCTTCTGGAGCCTCCGCTGGATTTCAGAAAAAAATACGCTGTTTTCCGCTAAAATGCATGAAAATAGCACAACTTTTCATTTCTCTGACATTCCCGAATGTGAAAAAAAACACAGGAATGAATAGAATAAATTGAATGCCTTTTAAATCTAGGATCCTCTCCGACGACTTCGACTGTGCTAATAAACACAGACAATCGACAATCGAACAGTGAAGTGAAAAGAAAGACGCGAGTGGTCCAGGAGCCAAGCTCACTTTGCAGGCTCGCCCAAAGAGAAACCAGAGGAGGTACACTGAATTGGGAGAGAAGCAGTGTTGGGAGGTCGAAAACCAGAAAACCTCAATCACAGACCCCAAAATCCTTCAGATTTGGGGATAAACCTCTAAAATATGAACTGTAGGGTGTCTAGCAAAACGATTTCGTAAAATTCCCTGACTTTTCCCTGATCTTTCCCGGTTGATCACGTTATTTTCCCTGACCATAAGCAGCAAAAAAATCTATCTTGATAGAGTATTATTGATATTTTTCAAAATTTTCGTTCCTATTTCGCATTTACTTTGCGGATTTTGTAAAATTCCCTGATATTCCCAGGTTTTTCCGGTCGCTAGTCACTCAAAAAAGTCAAATTTAATCGGTATGTCTTCATGAGCGCTATAAATCAACCTAAAAACTATGAAGTCTACTTACAGTTGTGAAGTCTTCAAAACAAGGTTACGCTAAACGATCCCCATTTACAGGATTCCCACATTCTGGAAAGTCAGGGATAGTCAGGGAAATTAAACGTGGTCAGGGAAAGTCAGGGAAGAAGGCTCTTCCTGGGAAAAGTCAGGGAAATAGATTTTACTGGAGACATCTATACTTACATTTATATCTTCAGTTACGGATCAGGAGGCAAAAATTCTTGAACAAGCCTCGTAATACTGATAGTAATAATAATTTTATATAATGTGACAACTAATAATAATAATAATAATAATAATAAAATTATGTCTGAAAAGCTGTTGTAGAGACATTTTTTTAAAAAAAAATTACGATTTGGTCAGGGAAATGAGAACGTCGATGTCAGGGATAGTCAGGGAAATGAGATATAGATTTTTTGTGGAAACCCTGCATTTATCAGCTCATATAATCCAAGGCATACATATAAAGCACCAATAGGAGGCCAGCGCCAAATCTCGAAACCGGATTGGCTACTGATCCGTCACAATAAGAAAGTAGGTGCAGAAACAATGTTTTGACGTAATGACGCCTCTGGTCTTCCCTTGGTCTGTGATGAGTGTTTTTCTTTCAGAAAAAAAACCTCTGAAAAACCTGAGCCATTCCAAAAAACTTTCATACTTAAAGGTAAAACCTCTGAGTTCCCAACACTGGAGAGAAGCCTGATGAACCTCTTTAGTCCTCCAGAGAAGAAGTCCCAGAAGGGACGAGAGTCAGATTGTAGATTGACGAATAGAGTCCCCTAAATCAACAGGATCTAAAGGATCCAATAGTTGGGAGCGCCAATGGGAGGCCAGCGCCAATTCTCGAAACGTCATCACTGCTCTAATCTTCCATTGGTTCAATCGATTTTTATATCATTCGCCATTTGTAAATAATTTCACCGCAAAATTATTATTTATTGCTACTTTGGGAAAACTGTCTATAAAATATTAATCACTAAAAAAGTCACTTAAAAATTTTAGTCACTGAAAAGTCACTTTTGGAAAAAAAAGTCACTAAATCTAGTGACAAAGTTACTGACCTGGCAACACTGTGTGGTTTCCACGAAACGCGTAGGTGTTAAATAAATCAATTACCAACTTGCTATTTAGTCCTTCTTTGTTTCTGTTATCTCTTTTAATCTCCATAATCAAAACAACGTTAAGCTCTAATAGCTATGCTACTGCACAACTTCTCATATTTTCTGTAAAAACTAGACAAAAATAAAACAAGTTCCAGTCTTCTTATCAATCGTCTTCTCTTCTAATTTGGACAAATATACCTATATAATATGTAAATATACTATAAATAAAGATGAGATTAGTTCACTTTGTAAAAATGAAAACAAAAGAACTTTCAAATGATAACTTAAAATTTGTAAAACGAAAATATAAAATATCTGATTGAAAAATTCGTATTTTCGGATTCTTCTGTATTAATTTAATTTTAGGGGTTTGTTATGTAGTCTAGAAACTTTTTTTAAAATTTGTTCGTATAAATTATTCCAATATGAAGCTTATAACCTTTTGCAAGTTTTCACTCAATTGCTAATATGAATTGAATTAAATGTATGTTGACATCACCTTCTTTATAATGGCAAACTAATTTTCCACACCTTACAGATACTGACATATTTTATAATTTGGAATAATAAACTTTTAAACGCAACATTTACTGAAAAATAGCATCAGTTGTATACTAGAACAATACAGTCGTCTGCTATTCAACACTGGATTGGTTCACAGCGTCGCCCTGGTGAACAAAGGACTTGTGGCGCCACTGAGTTTCGACAATCGACAATCGAACAGTGAAGTGAAAAGAAAGACGCGAGTGGTCCAGGAGCCAAGCTCACTTTGCACGCTCGCCCAAAGGGTAAACCAGAGAAGGTACACTGAACTGGGTGAGAAGCCTGATGAACCTCTTAAGTCCTTCAGAGAAGACGTCCCCAGAAGGGACGAGAGTCAGATTGTAGATTGACGAATACAGCCCCCAAAAATCAGCAGGATCTAAAAGATCCAATAGTTGGGGAAAGCGGCCTTGTTAACGTCATCAAAGCAGACATCCAGGATATGGCGCGGTCTTCAAAACCTAAAGGGGATTCTTTACAACGAGTGGATGGTCCAGAATACCAGAAACCAGGGTGTTTTCATGATTCTCCATCTTGGGTAGCATGTTCTTCATAAGTGTCTGGACAAAAGTGCCTATGTGGGTCATCCCCAAATCCTCATAGATAGAGCGGTTGTTGGCAACTCTTCTGTCAAGTTGGGCAATGGATCGGAGAGCAACATTTTGGAAGGTCTGGAGATCCTTCCACCTAGATTTGCAAATAGAAGCCCAAGCAGGCATACCATGAAGCAAAATAGTACGAATCACAACCTTGTATATCAAGAGTTTGTTATCTACACCAAGAGCGCTGTTTCGCCCCAGAAGTGCAATCAAACTGAGCTTCGCTTTCTTTGCCTTGTTGAGCGCGTATTGGACTTGGCCATTCCAGTTTAGTTTAGAGTCGATCATGACACCAAGATATTTATAGCTTTTTACCCACTCAAGTTTCTTGCCAAATAAGAAGAGGGGCTTTGGAGGGTTTTTGCATTTGCAAATGATAAACATGACCTTGCACTTTTTGACATTCAGCTTTACTCGCCACTTAGTGAACCAGCTCTCGCACTGATGTAAAGCTTTTTGTAGTCGAGTGATGACATGTGCTGGGTTTCGTGCCCAGGTCATGATGGAACCGTCATCAGCAAGCATGTAAAGATTACACTTTGCAAACTTGGGGAAGTCATGGATAAAGACGAAGTTGAATAAGGCTGACCCCAAGACAGAGCCTTGGGGTACACCAGTATTAACATTGCAGGGTTCAGACAAGGAGTCCCCCAACCTTAACACGAAAAGTCCTCTTTGACAAGAAGGAGCGAACCAGAGCAATTAGATCGTCAGGGAACCCGTAGGTAATCATTTTGTAAATGAGCCCATCATGCCAGACTTGGTCAAAGGCCTTTTGGACATCGAGGAAAACGAGACCACCAAACATAGAGAGGTTGAGAGGACCGTTTAAATCAGCAACGAGCCTCCATAACTGAAGCTGACAAGAGTGGCCTGGACGGAAGCCAAATTGCTCACTACGAATGAGATTGTGCGCTGAATTTCAACCTCTGGGTTATATTTATCTATCTCTATGATGCTTTATCTGAATTTTACCCATGATGCACTTG
Source organism: Rhysida immarginata (assembly GCA_023313115.1). Lineage (NCBI taxonomy): Eukaryota > Metazoa > Arthropoda > Chilopoda > Scolopendromorpha > Scolopendridae > Rhysida > Rhysida immarginata. The sequence continues at coordinate 392,150 of JAHWFO010024642.1, read as the reverse complement.
TTCTACTATAGGGTCATTAGGTCAATTCATGCAGAAATTTTATAGATTTGGCATTGACCTCTTGGATTATAATGAAATTTGGTATATACAATTGCCCTTGAGAGTTAGTAATGAATGCCAAATATCTTTTTTTTTTCATTTTTATAGAAGTTACGGACATTTAAAATTTTCGAAATTTGAGTAGGGGCCTTATCTATGAAGTACTGTAACTTCGGTTGTATTTTACTTAGAAAGATGTGATTGGTGACATATGAAAGCTCTTTAACTGTAGATTCTATATGAAATTTTTAAAATTGTATTACGCATGCGCAAATATTTGAATTTAATAAAAATATTTTATTTATCCAAATTTCTCAAAAGGTGGGGTTTTTTTTTCGTTAAAAAATTATTAATATCTTACACATACTTTCATAAAAACAATACAAAAAATTCAAAACTGTGTTTTGCGCCGTTTTGAAGATATTAATTTTTAAAGCTTGAGCTCCAAGCAGCGGGAGTCATGTCGTAGGGACTTGACTACTCGTACAGGGAAGAGAAAGCCTGTAACCTTGGGACCATTCATTTATTTACGTTTTATTATTTATATATATAGTATTATTAATTATAATTACACGAAAAAATAAAATCAATAGTAGCATTACAATAATAATGGAAAAATGTTTCTTAGAATTTCAAATTTTTTTTTCAGAAGTCGGAAAAGTATAGGGCAATTGTTAAATAAGAAGATAATTTAGTAAGAAAATATAAATTTGAATTATGATATCGAATTGTTAATAATAAAAAAGTATATTTACTTTACACTTCATCTGAGTCAGTCACTTCTGAGTTACCCTGAAGGACGAGATTGCAAACACTGACGTGGCAAAACACCGGTTTTAAACAACTGAAAATGAAGGTTCAACTGAAGTGCAATTTTAAGAAAGTAAAGAAATGGGAGACATTTTTTCATCCCAGAACAGTGAGAAGAGGGAAAAATTTTAAAAAGTCAGGTCATGTACATGATGACACAATTTTTCCCTTATGGGGTAATTACAGGAAAATGTTTGCCACAGATGAAGATAATTCAGGGGAGCTACATTATAAAAAATTTTTAAATAAATCTGAACCAGTATTTAACAAGTGAAAAATATTGCATATACAAATTAGTAATTAAATTGATTACATTTCAAATTGATATACACACATTTAAATTTTGTAAATCATGTAAAATTGTGGCGTGCAGCTCACTTAAAATTTATTCAAATTCAAATTGAGTATAGTTTTGTAATCTTTATTTAAAATGATATCGTTTTGCTCTTTCTTTCATTGAGCAAAATCGCGATTTATCCCGTTTTCTCAACATTTTCTTGAATATCATTAAAGAAACAGGAGGGGAGTTCTTGTTTTAGCGCGGTTGTTTTTTGCCTCCGATTAAGAGCTCCAAATCTGAGAGACAGAGGGAAAGTAAAACATGTTCACCCGATTGTTAAAGCACATGAGTAGCATCAGAGGGGAAGCTGGAGAAGGATGAATGCAGGCATATGAGTATTGGCTATTTCTTTTCCTTCAGTCTATCCTTTTAATTTTCCTGTCTTAGCTCGTAAGATAACGGGAGGGGTGGAAAGAATGGATGCTGATCGCAGAGGGACGGGTTAAGAGAGAGCGAGCTCTCCACAAAGGAGAAGCGGCAGGTGAAAAGGTGTACTTGATACTTCCATGGATTCTTTATCCATTAATGAAAAACAGCTGTGAAAGTAGATAGCATATTATATGGATATCCCATCACACCAGAGTAATTCCCTCCACATCGTTTCCTGCCATTTTGTATCTATTTTGTACAGGCCTGCCCAATTCGCGCTGAGGAGGCTGGCATCGGTACATCTCCAGTTGTTTTTCATTCCATCACCAGAGTGCGCCACCAGTAAAAAGAACTACACTGTCTTGAAGCGTATAGTAAACGCGGAGAGATCTTTCAATTGAAAAATGGAAGGAAAAATTCTGCGACCCGAATTCGGACCAGGAACCTCGACTATCATGGCCGATGCCTCACCAATCGGGCTATCGTAGACACCACGGACAGCTAAGCTGTCTCAAGGTGTCTTAAAGACAACCAAGTTGTCATGGTTGAAAGCCCAATGGGAGACGGGAACCTGGCCCGCAGATCGAGAATTTCTCCACTCCAAACCAT
>JAHWFO010024642.1:355146-389973 GCA_023313115.1 Rhysida immarginata | reverse complement strand
GACGGGAACCTGGCCCGCAGATCGAGAATTTCTCCACTCCAAACCATGAGAAAGTTGATGAACTCACAAGTGAATAATAATAATTATTAACTGGAGATACGTCTCCAGTTAATGATTATTATTATTCACGCAGAGAGATCGTTGAAATGTGGAAAGCCTATTAAAAGTCATAATATAAGACAAATTGCCTTCAAGTTGACTATTCTGCATCATTTTTTAATTTATTAATTTCATTTATCTGTTTAAAAAAACGAAAATAGAAACTAAATATAAATTCGAAATCAGTGTTTCTAAAACAAAAGCGAATCTTGGAATAGCTAAGTTATTTACTTCCCGTTAACGTCTATTGGCTGGTGTTAGAAATGACGTCATCCTGTCGTTCAACTTATATGGCAGCAACTATAAGTTTTTATTTGGAACTGAACTTAATACCATGATATTCTTTATCATTTAATATCAGTAGAAGGGACCTCGATTTGGGTGCAATGGAATGTGGAGGAGGTGATTTCTCAAAAGATCAAAGGATGCCGACACTTTTTCTTTTGTCCTCGGCTTGCTCTGGAATGCGCTAAGCTCCCCTGGGACCCTGTCCCTCGATTTGTGTCCCAGGGCTATTTGGCAGGGTGTGTCTCTACTTTTCTATGGCATTACCTTTTTTGGTCTTACTCAGGCCCTTTGGTGTGGTTTTTTGGGGTTGGTCCTCTTGCGTGTGGTCCTTCTTTTGGGTGTTGTCTTTTGTGTGGTCCTCATTTGGGTGTGGGTCTTTTTGAGTGTGTCACCTTTTTTGGGTGAATTCTTATTGGTCTTTTGGGTGTGGTTTTATTTACCTTTATTTTGAGGTTTCTGATTGATTACTTTTTGATCAGGTTTCCAATTGCGGGTGGGGTCCCACATCTGGTTGATGACATTTTCTTGATTAATCACATGACAGCATCTATGTTCAGGCGTCCTAAGGCTGAAAATAAAATTAATTTCATAATTCTTGGTTGTACCTATGGTGCTGGTGCTGAGACCAGTGCGACTGGCAGGTGTCCTAGTGCTCACAAGGGGACATTACGACCTCGGAATTTTAGTTTAATACGAGACTTCGTGTAGTTGTAGTGTACCTTTAGAATGTTAATATACTTAAATATTAAGGTGCACTATTCAGCTAATTTTGAAAAAAGACGGTTTAAAGTTTCGAGCATGATACCCAAAGGAAAGTTTTCCTACTTGATTGTAAGTGATCCGACAGCTCAGACGACAGCGTGGTTGCTACTCACAAGTCAAAGTGTGAGGTGGTGGGTTCGAATTCCAGTTGTAACAATTTTTTTTTACCCAAATAATTATTCAATATATTATATTTACAAATTTATTTGTGACAACCAACTTTTTCACAAAATTTTCCTTTTCTCAAAATTATTATGCTTATATTTATTGTTACAAGTGTCTACGGAGTAATATAAGTAACACAAGTATTTTCAGCAAAATACCTATTATGTATGGAAACGGTAAAAAATTCATTTTATATAACACAGAAGTAATAATGATAATCAACTAAATTAAAATGATACATATGAACCAGAATGATAATTGTCATAGAAGCATGGAAAACAAAAGATACCATGACAATTCACACAACAAATAAATGAAGAAATTTTACAAGAACAAGGGGTTTTAAGAAAATCCATTGAAAAGCACACCTCGTTTACATTTACAAAGATTTCCCTTTCGAACCCGACGCCTCGAAAATAAAATCAAATAGTACTTTGATTCTATACAATGTATTTTGCAGAAAATACTTTATTATTCTGTAGACACTTGTAACAATAAAAATAAGTATAATAATTTTGAGAAAAGGTAAATTTTGTGAAAAAGATGCCGTCACTGGATCACTTACAATCAAGGAGGAAAACTTTCCTTTGGGTATCATGCTCGAAACTTTAAACTGTCCTTTTTTCAAAATTGACTGAATAGTGCGCCTTAATATTAAAGTATATTAACATACTAAAGGTACGCTACAACTACACGAAATTTCGTATTAAACTAAAATTCCGAGGTCGTAATGTCCCATTGTCAGACCAAAACACTCTTATGTGATTTTGTCTCACAATATATACAACTCTCGCTCGAGCTTATAAACCCAATCTGGCGGGGTATGATTGACATACTGACTCCTCAATTTCATTACCTAATTACTAATTAACTATTGTTTCTTGAGGAAGGAAATTTTTTCTAAGTCCTTTTACAGATCCTTCTAATTAAAACTACTTCTGTTTCAAGGTGTCAAGGTGTATTGTTTGTTTTTTAAATTTCAGTTAATTGCTACATTTTTTCATTTGATAAGTGCATACCTAAGTTGTGACTAATGAGGGGTAAAAAAAGGGACTGAACTCGTATATACAGGTTTATAAATAAATACATATGTATTCTTTATATAGTTTAATTTAAATTTTTGACATGGATGAAGCATTTTCTCACCCCACTAATCCAGCAGGATTTGATGGTGTAAAAGCTTTAGCTAAACAAACAAGTCATTCTGAAAAAGAGATACGGGAATGGTTAAGGGGTGTGATAGCTTATACACTACATAAACCGGTCTGCCATTATTATCCTCGTAATCGTATGCGTGTGTATGCTCCATTCAAGAAATTTTAAGTGGACTTGGTTGATCTAACCTATCGGTCAAAACAGAACGATTGTTATAAATTTCTACTTACCTGCATCGATGTTTTCTTGCGCTATGCATGGGTCATTCCCCTAAAAACGAAGATGGGGCTTGAACTTCAGAAAGCCTTTCATAAAATTTTCACAGATGATAGCGTTCCTGTAAAAGTGAACAGCAATAAAGGGAAGGAGTTTTTAAACAAGCACGTTCAAGACTATTTTAAAGAGCTCAACATTGATTTCTTCGCCACAGAATCAGCTTTGAAAGCTGTTATGGTCAAACGATTCAACCATATGTTAAAAACGAGGATGTTTAACTTTTTTATATTTACCAGCAAACACAGGTACATCGACGTGTTAAGCTACAACAACCGTAACCACTGAGCTCTGGGTATGGCACCAGCTGATGTCAATGAACAAAATGCCCCAGCTCTATGGCACAAACAACAGAGTTATTATACATCAGCACCACAAACAAATCCGAGGTTACAAATTGGAGATTACGTGCGTATTTTGAAAGTGAAAAACATATTTGATAAAGGCTATCTACCAAACTGGACTGAGGACGTGATTAAGGTTTCAAAAATCATTTATAGAAAATCTGCTGTGTATAAAATTAAAGATTATGATGGCAGTGAGATCTCAGGTGTATTCTACGATCAGGAGTTACAAAAGGTGAAAAAGCCTGAAGTTTTTAAAACTGAACAGATTATTCACTGGCGCATGAGGCGTGGTGTTCGCGAAGCTTTTGTGAAATGGCAAGGTTACCCTGACAGCATGAACAGCTGGGTTCGAGAGTTAGATCTTTTAAACACTTGATAAGTTGCGTTTGACAGCATTTGGGTTCGTCAACAACCACCATGTATGAAGACACTGATTTTTATGTTACGTTACCATCAAACTCACCTACTGGTGAGCAAATTCATTCCAATACAACAGGTCATTTTATTACGCAGCTACAAAGGACGCTACGTTTCCAAGGGCAATGGGAGGTTGGTTTAATGAAAACACATTTCCCGGCACTTTTCAAGAACATTACGGCTGTTAACAACACTATCGTAATCGGTTTTAAAGATGATCTCATAAATGAACAAATTGATTTCAACATTGTTTTGCTGGTAAGAATTCCGACACTCCAGTCTTTCATAATCGAAGTTGAATTGGTCTTACAAGCCTATTTGAAAGATGTTCTCTTTTAGCATAACACTTCTTTAGACCAAAACGTCACCATGAGTTTGCCTCTAAATGTAGGGATTCCATTTAACACTCCTGAATTCTGTAAGGTGTTCAATGTTTTGCCAAATACATTCTACGAGGAACGTTTCTTTCTAACTCCAGATTTCAACTTGCCATTTATGTGGGTGTCCGATATTTCTGTTACGTTAAGGTATCCCAAGTCAGCTCCCGTGTACCAAAAAATTGTTGAATTTAAGAGTACCAAATTGCAAAGTAGGGTAGAAGCTATTGATTTTCTAAAAGATAGTTTTAGAGCAGCATGTATCGAGACAAAGATGGTTAATGATTTTGTATTTTTTACTGGGTCCCCAACACGGTTCATTGAATTCCCAGCATATGTCAACATTGGATTTATACCTGACACGTTTCTGAACAAGAAATTGAAAACACCTATTACTATGCCCTTAAATAACACAGATGACGGGTTTATCAGTTGTATTATTTTTGATCCACCTGACACATGGTGCATCTTAAAAATTCCTGAAGGGTATTATGATTCTCACGTGTGCAGTGGAATACGTATATGGTTTTTAAGGTTGATGATACTAACTAAAATTTATCATGCTTATAAGAGTGAATAGAGGGGGAACAGACAGCCAACAAAATTGAAAGTCATCAAAACTTTAATAAATCAATTTAAGCTGACTAATATTATAATTGAGATCAACGTATAACAGTAAAGCAGGCAGTAACTTATGCCAAAATATAAAGTTCTAGTCCAGGTGATTAACTACACCACTTCTATCATATTGCAGCCTTACACAGCCTGTGGTAAAATTTGTAATATGGGCTCGGGATAATCCTTCATATTGTAGGGCAGTATTGTTGCGATAGCGATGGGTGCTGCTGCTATAATTAGAGAAATACAAACAAACAGAAGGCAGCATTAATTTTTGAGGGGCGATGAGCAAGGATACTTAAATAATTTAAATTACTTAAATTTAACTTCGTCAACGGTAAATATCCTCTTACAGGGTAAAGGTTCCCAGGATAGCCAGGAACGAAGTGGCTGCGTATCACGTGATAACGTAAGCCCCCTATTACCTGCTATATTTTCCGGGAATGTCCTCTCGTCCGTCCGTCCCTCGTAGCGGGCGTTAGGCACTGCTACGGCGGCGATATGTGGCTCTGATGCTCCGCAGAAAATACGGCTTCTGTATCGTCGTCTCCCTCGTGGCGAGCTGATGCGGCTGGCTGATGACGGGCTTCCTCTTGTCTCTCGCTAAATCATTGCCATTGTCTTGGCCTGGCGTGTGGCGGACTTTTTGTCGAGGATTTCGTCTGTCCTCGGATACCCAACGTCTTTGGCATTGCCGCGGGCTGGCTACGCTCGAGCTCCCTCGTTTTGGGCTTCCTCTTGTTACTGCGTAGTCCCTTGTTGCGACGTCGTGGAAATTCTTCCGTTCCGCCTCCGTGGCGGCGGGCGACTGTCCTTGCTATCGTGCTCCGACGGTTTTTTCGTCTCACTCCCGGCTGGCTTCAGTTGCCTCGTCCCCTTTCCACTTTTTCCTTCGGGAAACTTCGTTTCAATCTTCTCCGTGCTCCCACCATCACGGCCTTTCCTTTTCTCTGGGTCCTTCTTGCTCTTTCCGCGTGACCCAACGTATCTCCCACGTCGCTCGCTCCTCCTCCTCATTGGCTCATTCTCTCTTCTTTCCACAAATCATTGCTCGCTGGTTCCACATCTCGCAACGGGAGTGGGCGGATGATGATCAATGTTATCATCTGTATCCATCGCCCCCAAATTCGCTGACAATGATAATCATAGTGACGTTGTTAATGTGCTCATTAAGTTGGTTCCATTGAAAGAACAGGCTTTTTACAAAATCAATCTCACGCCTAACAAATGTTCTCATTTCAAATGCACAGAAGGCTGCTATATTAGTTTTAGCAAGGGTCTATGTTACAAATTGGGTTTACAAGCTGAACTGTCCGACTTGGAACTCGTTATTGGTGAGGGCTCAACACCAGTAGATCTTACACGAGGCATACATAGCTATTATCTGTATACAGGCATCATACAACCGCAAGTTGTGGGTGACACATTCGCACTGCTGCTACGAATTATTACAGTTTCACATACCATGTGAGAAGTGATTTATCAGCCTTTTCCTTCACCTGACTATTTTCACTTAAGTAAAAATGTCATAGATGCGATTAAAAATGCGGTTCATTCAGACCATGGAGATTTGCTCTCGTTTTTAACAGGCCAAACTGTAGTGAAATTACATTTTCGTAAGAAATAACTGTTGTGTGAGGTTGACTTTTTTTCTATCCTCAATTACTTCAAGATGCATATCCCCTATCATTCGAACCAAGAAGCAATTTCGCGTTACTATTCAAACCAGAGAGGGAATGGCTTACCTATGTTTAGAGGGTTGGTTTTCCAGAGGGGCAACAGGATTGGTTCAGTATTTTCAAATCTGTTTCACGTTGCAACACCTTTTCTCAAATCCATGGGTAAGATTCTCGGTCGCCGTGCCCTAAAGGGTGGTGTCTCCGTTTTTAATAATGTGATACATGGTCAAAATCTCAAACACTCGCTGTCATCAGAATGAAGGAGGCTGGGTGCAGTGCCCTACAGGAAATGGGTCCTAGAGTTCAGAGCGGCAGAGGGCGTGTTAAAAGACGAAATGCAACATTTCCTAGTCATTCACATATAAATAGACCCAGAGGCAACAGCTTGGAGTCCTTTCTGACGAGTGAATACAAACGAAGAGGCCGATTGCAGCGTTCAGAAAAGTTGAAAAACACACAGAAGAAACAGAAGAAAAAGAGGAAGAAACAGAAGGACTCAACAAAAAGACCCTCAAAATTACGTCCTAAGCCAATTTTAAAAATACGATCTTTATCATCAGTTTTTGCCTAATACATACGTAATCATGGCATCAATGATACACCAGATGAGTACTGAAAGTCTCAACAGCGTTCTCGAAATTTTTTCTATTCCCCACACGAACGGTCAACAGGAGAAATGACACGTCACAGGATACCAACCAACAGCCATCATCAGCCAAGATGGGCCTATTTAATTTTACGTACCTGGTTTGACAGATTTTTATACGGATCTTGATCAAACTACATTAAGCTTAGAAGTCGTTATCAGCAAAGGAGATGGACAGCTACCAGCTGGTGATAAAACAGGTCCTGTGAACCTTTTCTTACGTTCGTTATTCTCACAAGTTGGCTGCTATCTGGGTGATACGTTAGTTAGTCATAGTAATAAATTATATCCATACAGAGCTTATTTTGAAACTCTTTTGAACTCTGGTCAGACTTCTAAACAAAATCTGCTCACAACAGCTGGGTATTGTAAAGATACAAGCAGTTAAATGGACAGTGCCGACGATACAAACAACGGGTTTAAGTTACGTAATAGACAAACACGAAACGGAGTTTACTACATGGAAGGTCCCCTCTATTTAGACATCTTTCATCAGTGTCGATTGCTGCTAAACTCTATGGATTTTCGTCTGAGACTTTACAAAAGTAAACCCTCCTTTGCTCTGATGTCTGATGTAGCTAACCCAAATTACCAGATTACAATCCAAAAAGCAACGCTGAATATCGAGAGAGTTAAAGTTAACACAGCTACACTATTAGCTCATGCAAAGATTCTGCAAGCTACTAAAGCGTTTTACCCCCTCGGACGAGTTGAAATGAGGTCAGTGAGTATTGCTACTGGAACTAGAAATCACATCATACAGAACCTAATTACTGGTCAGATTTCTTCCTGGTTGATTTTTGCATTTACAATGAGTGAAGCCATTCAACTTTCAACATTTCAATCTACCTTTCTTCTTCCTCTCATTGGATACTCATACAATTCCTCTAAACCCTCTGATGCCGAATTTTTCCTCTGGGCCATACCTGAGAGAGTTTTTTCATTCCATGATAGCACTTGGGGTTTGGAAATAAGACAGAGATGTAGACATCAGCCAGTTCGATTACGGTTCTGGTTACACATTTCTGGCCTTTGATCTTTCAAGGGAGAAGAATTATTATGCAGATAAACATAAACTTATACGTAACTGTATGTTGAGCATCGAAGTTCAGTTTTCCGAACCTTCAGCTAATTCGGTGAACCTGATTGCTTATTGTCAATATCAAAATCTCCTGGAAATCAATAAAGACAGAGCCGTGAGCTTCGATTTCACGAATTAAGATCGATGGATACGCAAGAGCTATGGATTGCCATTGAGAGAGATCCATTCACGTGTGCTATGGCAAGAGGTGTTTTCCTGGCGGATTTAGTACTACAGCTGAAACCTGTTCACCCTTCTTTACTCATTGCTAATACGGATGATTTCAGGAATCCAGGCTCACACTGGGTTGCTTTTTTTATACCGCCTAACAAACAAGCATACATCTTTGATTCTTTCGGAATGTTTCCTCAACCACAATTCCAACCTTCATGTTTATGCATGTGGAAAAGCGGATCTCAAACACGAGAATGGTGCAACAACATCAAATGTCTGATGCCTGCAGTCATCACTGTCTACATTACCTGAAATTAGCATCCAGGGGTTATTCTATTGTGGACATCTTGAACGACACTTATACAAATGGACTGTTTTTAAACGACTTACTCGTGAAATGTGAAATCATTCAAGACGAATATATTATGAACTCTGAATTTCATACCTGTCAAAAGTCCAAATGGAACCAATGTTGCAAACCTATAAATCACTCTGTTTAATTATTCTAATTATTATTATTTGTTTTATTCAATTTCTGTATATTCATTTGTTCAAATAAACTTTTCGAATTCAGATTGCATTTGTGTTTGTTTGTGTTTACTGTTAATCTTTAATAAATAAATAGATAAATTAGTTAATAAATATATTACACAATCACTGGTTTTCATGCATTTAATTACATTTTTAATCAAATTTTACAGACATTAAATAAATTTTATCATTGCAATACAAACTAATTTTTTTTTTTTACGTTAAATTGTTATTTATTATAATGCAGCCAAATGAGCTTTGAATGGTCAGGTGTGTCCACAGTCCGGTACACAGGATTCACGATTTATTCTTCAGGGTTATTGATATGATGTATCACGTTGGTAAACAGAGCTCGCCCAGGTAGAGGCTTCTTAAGGTTGGGGTTCGGTGATAATACGTCTTGTACTAAACTATTAATGTTCAATCCTCGTATAGATTTCTTACCGATTGACACAGTTCCTTTTTTATTCCACGCGATAACATCAGATCTCTTTCGAAGTGTCTCGATGAAGCGTGTACGTGGGAAGGTCTGCTCAACAGGCTAACTCACTACGTTTCCTGGTCATCCAACCTCGTCTTAGGCCTCGTTGGGTCCACTAACCATTGCAATATTGACATCATCGTGGGTATTTTCTTTTAAGCCTGTAGACGTGCGAAAATCGGGTGAATAGACGAGTTGTTGTGGATACAGATAAGTAGGTGTTTCTTGAAGGGATTGCGGTGACGATGTTTGGGGCATTAAAGATGGGTTTGAAGGTGTTTGAGGTTCGCTTTGGGTTGAGAGACTTGTTTGTTTCGAGCGGGCTTCATGGCTCTTTGCTCTTAGATATTTTTGAAGTGTATTTAAATAAAGGTCCAATTTCTGATACACATTCAAATTTCATGCTTTTAAAATCTCGTTGATTTGAGAATCCAGTTGTTTATTACATTGTTTTTTTTTCAACGTCATTGACCACACTCGTTTCAGCCTTAGGTTGGCTAAGCTCAGTGGGGCGCGATGACGTTGGGATGCTCTGGACTGTAACGTGAAGGAACCTTTGATATTCGTGAGCAGGTAGTAAAACGTACTTTTGCATGTTCCTAACTAAGTAATATATTCAAAATAGATGCAGTTACACCTCCTAGCAAAAGTGGCAGCATTAATTTGTTTCCACGTTGATTCAAATAAGTTTTCTTGACCCTTAATGAAATTTTTTTATGGGTTAAACCTTTTATTTTCCACAAATCCTGTCTAATAGTTTGTGTCCAGGCAACTCTAAGATGTAGAATGTTATGATAGATCTCACACAATGCTTTAACTTGATTAAGAGTTGCATGTTGCATTAATACTTTCCTATGCTGAGAAGTCAAGTGTTTCATAGCTACTAGAAAATGACGATGTTTCACAACCAGATGAATCATTGTTGTATAACCTCCCTATTTAGTCAATTTAAAAATGACAATCGGTGTCTTTAAATCCATGTTTTATTCGCATAGACCACGATAGGTTTTTCGTGAGGAAAAATCGTACTACGCAATCTCAGAATATCAGGGCAACTCTAAGTTAAATCAAGTAGTAAATAACTATGGGGCTCCTGAGTGGCATCTTTTAGGGCTTCGATGAGTAAACGGCCATAACCTGTTTGCGAGGCCAAGGTGCGAATCTGTCCTACGTCTGTAAGTACTTTAACAGAAAGATGAACTTTGTATGTAGCCCGGCGTCACTCGCGTCAAATTTTATAACAGCACTACCCGCGCTGCGGTGTTTACACCGCACTTTTTAAAAGTGATTTTATTTCATAAAAAAGAACTCAGTGAGATAAAATAACAAAATGATTTTTATTATACTTTTATAAATTTATGCCAAAATCGTAGCTTTTTCTTTAATTTTTACATTCTAATTTGTTAAGTTTAACTTTTTTAATTTTTAATTTTAACATTTTTTATTGGCGCTAGCTGTTGCCAATAAATTGTACTTGGAATACATGGAAGTCATCACAAGGTAGTGCCACTGTATGATGAGCTAAATCAAAAAAATCAAAAAGTGCGGTGTAAACACCGCTCGCGCGAGTGACGCCGGGTTAAACTTATTGTACGGATGATTTTTGAATGAGCAAAGAGGTTCTGAGTTATTAACAACACAGAGAAGTTGAGATGATGACTGTATCGCGTGTAGATTTTCTCAACAATTTCGTTATTTTTCATTTCATTTAATAAATCGTCTAAACTCAGTAAAGACTGTTCAGGTATATGTTCGTGTATCACCTTTTCATCTGGCACTCCTGCATGAAACGTAATGTTAGGTAGGTTAAGATTTTTAACAACTGGTGGGATTAAAGCTCCATAGCAGTAAATTATTTCTACAGGTGGCAGGTCTATCACTTCACCTCTATACATTAACATTTGAACTACTATTATAGACTTTCCACTTCCCGAACAACCAGCATCAAGAGCAAAAAAGTATTGCTTAAATTTAAGAGTTGCAATTATTTCCATGATGAAAAAAAAAGGTGAGACAGAGAAAATTTCCACAAGAGTTTACAAATCCTATGTTGAATGTCGAATGACGCAAACCTCTTTTTGAAGGAACTTTATTTCAAAAAGCCACAACATACGTAATTCAAACTTTGTGAAATTAACTGATGAATAGTTTTATCACAAAGGGATGACAGGTAAGGTTGTTTTTTGCAAACCCTTCCAAGTAGAAATTTCAGCTTTGCAGAAAACAACTCGGAGTTGCCCTGATATTCTGAGATTGCATAGATAGATTTTTCCTTATGAAAAACTATCGTAGTCTATGCGGATAAAACACGGGTTTAAAGACGCCGACCGTCATTTATAAAATGACTGAATAGCAAGGTGGTACAACAATATTTCTCCGGTTGTGAAACATCATTTTCTAGGAGCTTTGAAACACTCGATTCCTCAGCATAGGAAAGTATTAATGCAACATGCAACTCTTAATCAAGTTAAAGCGTAGTGTGAGATCTGTCATAATATTCTACGTCATACAGTCACCTGGACACTACCCACTAGGCAGCATTTGTGGAAAATAAAAGGTTTAACCCATAAAAAACCCAATAGTACGTTTTACTACCTGCTCACGAATATCAAAGGTTCCTTCATACTACAGTCCAGAGCATCCCAACATCAGCGCGTCCCACTGAGCATAGCCAACCTAAGGCTGAACTGAGTGTGGTCAATGATATTGAAAAAATTTGTAATAAACAACTGGACTCTCAAATCAACCAGATTTTAAAAGCATGAAATTTGAATGTGCATCAGAAAATGGACCTTTATTTCTAAGAGGTATTTACCTCTAAATACACTTCAAAAATATCTAAGAGCAAAGAGCCGTGAAGCCCGCTCGAAACAAACAAGTCTTTCAACCCAAACCGAACCTCAAATACCTTCAAACTCGTCTTTAATGCCCCAAACACCGTCACCACAATCCCATCAAGAAACGCCTACTTATCTGTATCCACAACAACTCGTCTATTCACCCGATTTTTGCACGTCTACAGGCTTAAAAGAAATAAACCCACGATTATGTCAATATCGCAATGGTTAGCGGACCCAATGAGGCCTATGACGAGGTCGGACGACCAGGAAAAGTAGTGAGTTAGCCTGTTGAGCAGACCTCCCCACGTACACGCTTCATCAAGACACTTCGAAAGAGATCTGATGTTGTTTTGAAATTGAAGATGAACGAGCCAATCTCATTCACCAAGAGTAGTGTTTGACACATTAAATTCATTCATGTCCCTTAGCTTGAATTAAAACATATGACAAAATGCAGTAAGGAAATTCAGAACTAGGAGCATGTGTAGCCTGGATGTTTATTGCTCAACGACATTGACAGTAAGTCACTAAAAGGGCTAAAAAAAAAAAAATAAAAAAAAATATCAACAAAGAAAAACGTGCAAAATCATTTTTAAAACAATTGACCAAAAAGAAACAATTGCAATCAACAATAATAAAGAACAAATACATGACAATGTAAATTGTGACGCTTGCACTAACATTACTCCCACGCATTGAAACATTTGGTTTCAACACTGGAATGTCAATATTAGTCCTCGATTGGGAGACGACACAGTTTCACTAAAGGTCGTTTAAACAGTCCGGCCTCTGTTTTCACAGTTGCCACACGAACCAATCCATCCTTTCCTGGGTGTACATTAATGATTCGTCCCAATGTCCATTGTTGGGGAGGCAAATTTTCTTCACGAATAAGAACAAGTTCGCCTCTTTTGATGTCTGGTGCCTTTGTTGTCCACTTGCTACGTTGCAATAGCTGGCGTAAGTACTCTTGGTGCCAACGTTTCCAAAAGTGTTGGTGGATCTGTCGTAACAACTCCCAGCGGTTTAATCTGTTGACGGGTAGGGCGGTATAGTTGGGTTCTGGTAAGGCCATTAGTGGTCTGGTGATTAGAAAATGCCCTGGCGTTAATGCTTCGAAGTTGTCAGGATCACTTGAAATGGCACAGAGTGGTCTTGAATTCAGACATGCTTCGACTTGAGTGAGAACGGTGTATAACTCCTCGAAGGTGAAAATGACGTTATTCATGACACGACGCAGGTGCTTTTTCATAGATCTTATACCAGCCTCCCATAACCCGCTGAAATGAGGTGCTCGAGGGGGGGATGAAATGCCAATTAATACCTTCTTTGGTCAAATAGTGAGCCACCAATTTGTTGTGTGTGTCACTATTTATCAAGAGCTGTAATTGTTTCAACTCACGATCAGCTCCTATGAAATTGGTTGCATTGTCACTGAAAATGCTGTTGCAGCGTCCTCATCGAGAAATGAATCTGGTCAATGCTGCGATGAATGCATTAGTAGAAAGGTCACTAACCAGTTCTAAATGAATTGCTTTTGTTGTAAAGCACACAAATAATGCGATGTATGCCTTTGTTGATTTTGCACCTCTACCTTTGTGTGCCTTTATCATGATTGGACCAGCATAATTAACACCAGTGTTTATGAAAGCATTGGCAGGTATTATCTTTGACTTTGGCAAATCGCCCATCTGTTGATGAAAAGGGGATGCTCGATCTCTGGCACAAGTAATACAATGATGGTTATATAGTCTGACTGCGTCTCAGATGCCCATAATCCAATAGTGCTGTTGAATTGCTGCTATCATTAATTGATTTCCAGGATGAAGCAGCATCATGTGATAATGTCTGAGAATTAATGTTGTCAAGTGGTGGCGTTTAGGGAGCAACATTGGGTGTCTTGCATCAAAGGGAATAGTGCATATTTCAATCGACCTCCAACCGGAATCACGTCATTCTCGTCAATGAATGGGGATAATTTTTGAAATTTATGTGGAATTTGTTTGTCCTCTTTGATTGCTCTTTGGCCATTCTTCTTGCTGTGTAATACGAATCCACAATTGTAACGCGTTTCGTAATTCAGTTGTTGTGAGAAATATGGTCACACGATTTTGACGAGCCTCCTTGAGGTTTGTAATAAACCAGAGACAGTACGCTGTTATTCGTTGTAACTGCCCCAACGAAGAATATCTTTGCATTAGCGATGTATCAGGCACTTGCATTACTCGTATTTGCACTTCCTTCTTTCTTTCTTCTATGGTTATGTCCTTTATGTACAGGTTAACAGGCCATTCTTGCTTCGGTTGTGTCAAGAAAGACGGCCCATTCCACCACATAGCATGCATAGGTAACTGTGATGGGATGATGCCTAGTGACGCGACATCTGCAGGGTTTGAATGAGTTGGCACATGTCTCCATAAATGTGGTTCGAATGATTCTTGAATTTCAGAAACACGATTTGCGATGAAAGTTTTCCAACGACTCGGATGGCTTCTAAGCCATGCTAAGACGATTGTTGAGTCAGTCCATGCATTGGCAATTGGAATTGCTTCCTTGAACACCTGTCGAACTCTTGAAAGTAGTCGTGACAATAACACAGCGGCACACAATTCGAGCCTGGCAATTGATACTTGTTTGATGGGTGCGACTCTAGTTTTTGCGCAGAGTAAATGCACTTGAGTTGATTCTGATGAGGTGGATCGTACATAAATGACTGCAGCGTATGTTCCCTCAGGCATCGCAGAATCCATGCAATTCACAACAATAATTATTGATGATCACACAACGTGGTATGCGTACCTTTTCTACAAATGGTAGCTGGCTGATGATTGTTTGCCACTCGGTTTTTTGTTCATGTGATAGCGGATCGTCCCAGTCCATGCCAGTGAGCCATAATTTCTGTAGCAACATCTTTGCACGAACAACGATTGGCGATAACCATCCGATTGGATCGTACAATTTTGCTACCTCTGATAACACTGTTCTTTTCGTTGGTGGTTGCGCTGCCAAGCGTGCAGTGATGTTGAAGAAGAACTCATCTGTCGTGGTGTCCCATTGAATGCCTAACATCTTTGTTACTGTGGAGTTAACACTCGTAGTTGATTGTGAAGCTCGCAAATGATTTGGGAGTGCTTCAAGAATTTCAGGTTTGTTCGATGACCATTTCCGAAGTTCAAAACCTCCACTTTGTAGTAATTGTAACAGTTGCCTTTGCATTTCAATTGTGTTGGATATTGTTGTATTTCCAGACATCACGTCGTCAACATAAAAGTCGTTCTTGAGTGCATTTTTTTCTTGTGGAAATAAGTGTCCATCATCTTCTGCTAATTGTTGAAGAGCACGAGTTGCCAAATATGGTGCGCATGCCGTACCGTACGTCACTGTATTCAACTGATATGCCTGTAAAGGTAAATGTGGTTGTTCGCGCCACAAAATGCACTGTAATAGACGATCGCTTTGATGCACTGTCACTTGCCGATACATTTTTGCAATATCAGCTGAAAAGGCGACTGCGTGCAAGCGGAAGCGAAGAATTATATCAAAGATATCATCTTGGGTTTTTGGGCCAATCATGACTTTATCATTGAGTGAAATGCCAGAGTCTGTTTTCGTCGATGCATCGAAAACCACTCGCAGTTTAGTTGTCTTGCTGTCTTCCTTAAGTACGAAGTGATGTGGCAAATAGTTCAGGCTGGCACTTGGTTTGCCAGGTAATCTAGTCATATGTCCTAGATTTTCATATTCTTGTATGAATTCGCGATACTGTTGGTAACGCTCTGGTGACTGTTGTAGTCATTTCTCGATTGCTAGAAATCGTCTAGTTGCCATCGTTAATGACTGTCCGAGCTGTCCAGCTGTTTTCCTGATGGGCAGGGCCACAGAGTATCGTCCTGTGTTATCACGATTATGTGTTGCGATGAAGTGAACTTCACACTCTTGCTCTTCAGTGGTGTAAAATGGTTCTCGTGGAATTTCTTCCAATTCCCAAAATTTATGCAGATCTGTGTCAAGTGTTGTCAATTGAATTGTGAATGAGTCTTCATTCGGTCTTGGTACCGTGCTGCAGATAATCCATCCTAAAACGGTCTCTTGGGCATAAACTTTCCCATTGGACGTATAACGTTTGCCATTTCCCAAAATGTCAAAAAAATAATCGGCTCCGATAAGGATGTCAACTGGGCGTGATTTATGGTATTCCGGGTCACCTAAGTGTAAAGCTGTTGTGTCCAGACGATCTGATATATGAACATCATGTTTTGGCATCACTCCAGAGACTTGTGGTAATACCAATGCTGTGAGATTAAGACTGTACATGGGTTGATGCGTTGACTGAATCGTACACTTCACCAGTCCATGAGCTTGTCCACTAGTGATGTTACCTACGCCATTTATAATGGTTGTATTGCATTGGCGTGGCTGGCCAAGTCGTTTTATACATTTTTCACTGATGAGATTAGCTTCTGCACAGAAATCGAGTAGTACACGACACAATTGGGTTTGACTGTAACAGTCTTGCACATGAACAATTGCTGTTGCAAGTAATGCTCGTTTGTGGTTAGTGCATGTGATGTTTATTACAGCATTACTATCAGCTAAAGCAGCATTACCCGTGGTGGTAGTCTCTTCGCCTTGACTGGATGTAACTGATGCAGCACCTCCAAAATGCAGCAGCATATTGTGTTTTTTGTTGCATGTTTTACAAGTGCCCTTCGATGGGCAATCCCTGCTGTTATGACCAGGACGAAGGCAATTAAAGCACAATGAATGGTCACGCACTGATTTTGAACGATCACGAGGGTCTAATGCTAGAAACCGAGCACACTTGAACAGCTGATGATCAGCACCACACTCACCACACACATTTACAACATTGTTATGCACTTGTGCAGTTCCTTGTGAACGATTTCCATGCGTTGGTCGAAGACTTATTTGGTGTAGCTGCTTCAAGGGCTGACAGCGATGTTCAAGAAAGACCTTTACATCTTCAAATGTAGGATGTTTGTTTCCTGAAATGGATAACTCCCATTGACGTCGAGATTCCATATCCATCCGCTCACCTACTATGAAGACTAATAAGTGATCCCACGAATCCACAGGCACCTTTAATGTTTTTAATGCGTGCACATGCTTGACTGTCGTGTCTAGCAGTTTGCGTAGGTCAATTGTTGACTCCTTATTCATGAATGGTTGTTTGAACAGTTTCCTGATGTGACAGGATATAATTTGTCGTTCGTTGTCGTATCGTTCGGTGAGAAGTTTCCACGCTTCACCATAGTTTGCATCAGTTGTGTCTAGCGACTGAATTAGCAATGCGGCTTCACCTTTAAGAGCGTTCTTTAAATAATGCAACTTCTGAGAATTGCTAATGGTTTGATTGCGACGTATCATGGAGGAAAATAAATCATGAAAGGTAGTCCATTCAAGATAATCTCCTGAAAATGTCGGGAGATCCATGCGTGGTAGCTTAATGTCCGGACGGAATTGTGAAAGATCAGCCACGCTTGAAGGAGATGACGGCATACTCTTTTGTGCAGTTGTGATAGTGAGAGCGTCTAGTAAAATTTGTATACCAGCCTTGGTACTCACATACATATTTTCCGCCTCTGCTTCATCGGTTTCATGAGATGCGATTTCGTCGCTTGTTGCCAATACAATGATTTTTGCTTGCACGTTGTTGTATTCACTCCATGCGTCATCTAAAAGCTTTAACCTTAAAGAGAGTTCTTGCACAGTGTTGCTTGTTGATGCTGATGCATGCTGCAGAAAAGTTGACACACGTTTTTTGATTTAATCACCCCACGTTGTTTCACAAGATCTTCCATTGCTTGCTTGATAAGAATTGCTGACACAATTAGCACTTACAATTGTTGCACGAGTTCGATATTCACCATCGTTGACGTTGAAGCCGCACACAGAATGGCCACCAACAAAGGTAGTAATTGTCGGTTTTGCGAAAACTAATCCGGCTCGAAGGACCAATGTTTTGAAATCGAAGATGAACAAGCCAATCTCATTCACCAACAATAGTGTTTGACACATTAAATTCATTCATGTCCCTTAGCTTGAATTAAAACACATGACGAAATGCAGTAAGGAAATTCAGAACTAGGAGCATGTGTAGCCTGGATGTTTATTGCTCAACGACATTGACAGTAAGTCACTAAAAGGGCTAAAAAAAAACAAAAATAAAAAAAAATATCAAAAAAGAAAAACGTGCAAAATCATTTTTAAAACAATTGACCAAAAAGAAACAATTGCAATCAACAATAATAAAGAACAAATACATGACAATGTAAATTGTGACGCTTGCACTAACAGATGTTATCACGTGGAATAAAAAAGGAACTGTGTCAATCGGTAAGAAATCTATTAATAGTTTAGTACAACACGTATTATCACCCAACCCCAACCTGAAGAAGCCTCTACCTGCGCGAGCTCTGTTTACCAACGTGATACATCATATCAATGTCCCTGAAGAATTAATCGTGAATCCTGTGTACCGGACTGTGGACACATCTGAACGTCAAACTTCATTTGGCTGCATTACAATAAATAACAATTTAACGTAAAAAAAAATTAGTTTGTATTGCAATGATAAAATTTATTTTAATGTCTGTAAAATGTGATTAAAAATGTAATTAAATGCATGAAAACCAGTGATTCTGTAATTTATTTATTTATTTTTTATTTATTTATTTATTTATTTATTTATTAGAGATTAAAAGTAACCACAAACAAACACAAAATCAATCTGAATTCGAAAAGTTTATTTGAACAAATGAATATACAGAAATTGATTAAAACAAATAATAATCGAACTGGCTGATGTCTACATCTCTGTCTTCTTTCCAAAACCCAAGAGCCTACATGGAATGAACAAACTCTCTCAGGTATGCCCAGAGGAAAAATTTGGCGTCAGAGGGTTTAGAGGTATTGGATGAGTATCCAAATGAGAGGGAGAAGAAAGATAGATTGAAACGTTGAAAGTTGAATGGGTTCGAGGTAAAAGAACCATTCTGGGCTTCACTCGTGGTAAATGCAAAAATGAACCGGGAAGGAATCTGGCCAGTAATTAAGTTGTGTATGATGAGATTTCTAGTTCCAGTAGCAATACTCACTGACCTCAGTTCAACATATCCGATAGGGTAAAACGCGTTAGTGGTTTGCAGAGTCTTTGCGTGTGCTAATATCATAACTGTGTTAACTTTAACTCTCTCGACATTCAGCGTTGCTTTTCGGGTTGTAATCTGGTAATTTGGGTTAGCTACATCAGACATCAGAGCAAAGGAGGGCTTGCTTCTGTAAAGTCTCAGACGAAAATCCATAGAGTTTATCAGCAATCGATACTGATGAAAGATATCTAAATGGAGGGGACCTTCCATGTAGTAAACTCCGTTTTGTGCGAGTTTTTTACGTAACTTAGACACGTTGTTTGTATCGTCGGCACTGTCCATTTTACCGCTCGTGTCTTTACAATACCCAGCTGTTGTGAGCTGATTTTGTTTAGAAGTCTGATCATAGTTTAAAAGAGTTTCAAAATAAGCTCTGTATGGATAAAATTTTTTACTCTGACTAACTAATGTATCACCCAGATAGCAGTCGACTTGTGAGAATAACGAACGTAAGAAAGAGTTCACAGGACCTGTTTTATCACCAGCTGGTAGGTTTGTTGATAACGCCTTCTAAGCTTAATATAGTTCGATCAAGATCCGTGTAAAAATCTGCCAAACCAGGTACGTAGAATTCAATAGGTCCGTTATGGCTGATGATGGCTGTTGGTTGGTATCCTGTGACGTGTCGTTTTTCCTGTTGACCGCTTGTGTCGGGAATAAAAAAAATGTCGAGATCGCTGTTGAGACGATATTCAGTGCTCATCTGGTGTATCATTGATGCAATGATTACATATGTATTAGGCGAAAACTGATGATAGAGGTGGTATGTTTAAAATTGGCTTAGAACGTAATCTTGCAGGTCTTTTTGTTGACTCCTTCTGTTTCTTCCTCTTCTTCTTCTGTTTCTTTTGCGTGTTTTTCAACTTTTTTGAACGCTGCACTCGCCCCCTTCGTTTGTATTCACTCGTCAGAAAGGACTCCAAGCTGTTGCCTCTGGATCTTTTTACATGTGAACGAGTAGGGAATGCTCAATTTCGTCTTTTAACACGCCCTCTGCTGCTCTGAACTCTAGCACCCATTTCCTGTAGGACACTGCCTCCAGCCTCCTTCATTCCTGATGACAGCGACTGTTTGAGATTTTGACCACGTATCACATCATTAAAAACCGTAACACCACCCTTTAGGGCATGGCGACCGAAAATATCTTACCCATGGATATAAGTAAAGGTGTTGCAAAGTGAAACAGACTTGAAAATACTGAACCAATCCCGTTCCCTTTCTGGTTTAAATAGTAACGCGAAATTACTTCTGGTTCGGATGATAGGGGATATGCATCTTGAAATAATTGAGGATAGAAAAGAAATCAACCTCACACCACAGTTGTTTCTTACGAAAATGTAATTTCACTACGGCTTTGCCTGTTAAAAACGAGAGCAACTCTCCATTGTCTGAATGAACCGCGATTTCAATCGTGTCTGTGACGTTTTTACTTACGGGAAAATAGTCAGGTGAATGAAAAGCCTGATAAATCACTTCTCGCCTGTCATGTGAAACTGGAATAATTCGTAAGAGCGGTGCGTATGTTTTATCCACAACTTGCGGTTGTATGATGTCTGTATACAGATAATAACCATGTATGCCTCGTGTAAGATCTGTTGGTGTTGAAGCCTCACCAATAACGAGTTCCAAGTTCGAAAGTTCAGCTTGTAAACTCAATGTGTAACATAGACCCTCGGTAAAAATAATATAGCGGCCTTCTGTACATTTGAAATGAGAACATTTGTTAGGCGTGAGATTGATTTTGTAAAAAGCCTGTTCTTTCAATGGAATCGACTTAATGAGTGCATCAACAACATCAGAAAATGAAATTGCTTTTGCTAAGTTTTTATTAAGCAATCAGCTAAGTATGTTTTATGCTCATGAAAAAAAAATTAAAAAACACAACAAAACAAATCCCGAAAATGTAAGCATGATTTTAGATCAATGGGATGAGCTTGTTCTATTGTTTCAAGTGCCGTCCAGTCAAGATAAAAATTTTACAGCTGATCAGCTGCTGAAGTTATTTCACTGACTATCATAATACCCTTCGCGGAATTTTTAAGATGCACTGTTCTGGAGTGTCTGGTGGATCAAAAATAACACAAATGATAAACCCGTCATCTGTGTCATGTAAGGACATAAGCTTAGCAATAGGTGTTTCAATTTCTTGTTCAGAAACGTGTCAGGTATAAATCCAATGTTGACAGCTGCTGAGAATTCAATGAACCGTGTTGGGGACCCAGTAAATACTACAAACTATTAACCATCTTTGTCTCGATACCTGCTGCTCTAAAACCATCTTTTAGAAAATCAATAGCTTCTACCCTACTTTGCAATTTGGTACTCTTAAATTCAACAATTTTTTGGTACAGGGGAGCCGACTTCGGATATCTTTACGTAACAGAAAAAATCGGACACCCACTTAAATGGCAAGTTGTAATCTGGAGTTAGAGAGAAACATTCCTCGTAGAATGTATTTGGCAAAACATTGAACAACTTACAGAATTCAGGAGTGTTAAATCAAATCCCTACATTTAGAGGCAAACTCATGGTGACGTTTTGGTCTAAAGAAGTGTTATGGTAAAAGAGAGCATCTTTCAAATAGAATTGTTAGACCAATTCAACTTCGATTATGAAAGACTGGAGTGTCGGAATTCTTACCAGCGAAACAGTGTTGAAATCAATTTGCTCATTTATGAGATCATCCTTAAAACCGATTTTGAAAGTGTTGTTTACAGCCGTAATGTTCTTGAAAAGTGTTGGGAAATGATTGTTCATTAAACCAACCTCCCATCGCCTTGGAAACGTAGCGTCCTTGGTAGCTGCATAATAAAATGAGCTGTTGTATTGGAATGAATTTGCTCACCAGTAGGTGAGTTTGATGGTAACGTAACACAAAAATCAGTGTCTTCATACATGATGGTTGTTCACGAACCCATCTGCTGTCAAATGCATCTTGTCAAGCGTTTAAAAGATCTACCTCTTGAACATAGCTGTTCATGCTGTCAGGGTAACCTTGCCATTTCACAAGAGCTTCGCGAACATCACGCCACGTGCACCAGTGTATAATGTGTTCTATATTAAAAAATTCAGGCTTTTTCACCTTTTGTAATTCCTGATCGTAGAATACACCTGAGATCTCACTGCCACCGTAATATTTAATTTTATACACTGCAGGTTTTCGATAAATGATTTTTGAAACCTCAAACACCTCCTCAGTCCAGTTCGGTAGATAGCCTTTAACGAAATATTTTTTTCACTTTCGAAATACGTACGTAATCTCCAAATTGTAACCCCGGATTTGTTTGTGGTGCTGATGTGTAATAACTCTGTTGTTTCAGCCATAGAGCTGGGGCATTTCGTTCATTGACATCAGCTGGCGCCATAACCAGGGCTGTGCTAGCGGTTGTTGATGCTTAACACGAGGTCAGGTAAAACGTCGATGTACCTGTGTTTGTTAGTAAATGTAAAAAACTTAAACATCCTCGTTTTTAACATATGGTTGAATTGTTCGACTGTAACAGCTTTCAAATCTGATTCTGTGGCGAAGAAATCAATGTTAAGTTTTTTAAAATAGGCTTGAACGTGCTTGTTTAAAAACTCCACCTTTTTATCGCTCTTCACTTTTACAGTAATGCTATCTTCTGTGAAAATTTTTTGAATGGCCATCTTCGTTTTTAGGGGAATGACCCACGCATAACGCTAGAAAACATCAATGCAGGTAAGTAGAAATTTTTAACAATCGTTCTGTTTTGACAGATAGGTTAGATTGACCAAGTCCACTTAAAATTTCTCGAATGGAGCATAAATACGCATACGATTACGAGGATAATAATGGCAGACCGGTTTATGTAGTGTATAAGCTCCCACACCCCTTAACCATTCACGTGTCTCTTTTCAGAATGACTTGTTTGTTTAGCTAAACCTTTCACAGCACCAAATCCTGCTGGATTAGTGGGGTCAGAAAATACTTCATCCATGACAAAAATTTAAATTATACTATGTAAACAATACATCTGTAATTAATTATAAACCTGTATATACGAGTTCAGGTCCCTTTGTTTTTCTTTTTGCCCCTCATTAGTTACAACTTAGGTATGCACTTATCAATTGAAACAATGTAGCAATTAACTGAAAATTAAAAAACAAACAATACACCTTGAAACAGAAGTAGTTTTAATTACAAGGAACTGTAAAAGGACTTGAAAAAATTTTGTTTCTCAAGAAACAATAGTTAATTAGTAATTAGGTAATGAAATTGAGGGGTCAGTATGTCAACCATACCCCATCAGATGGGGTTTATAAGCTCGAGCGAGAATTGTATATATTGTGAGACAAAACCACATAAGAGCGTTTTGGTCTGAGCACGAGCACCATGTGTTATGAAATTAATTTTATTTTCAGCCTTAGGACACCTGAACATAGATGCTGTCACGTGATTAATCAAGAAAATGTCTTCAACCAGATGTGGGACCCCACCCGCAATTGGAATCCTGATCAAAAAGTAATCAATCAGGAACATCAAAATCAAAGGTAAATAAAACCACACCCAAAAGACTAAAAACCACCACACCCCTAAAAAGGTGACACCCTCAAAAAGACCCAGACCCAAATGAGGACCACACAAAAGACAACACCCAAAACAAGGAACACCACCCAAAAGAAGGACCACACACAAAAGGACCAACCCCAAAAAGCCACACCAGAAAGCCTGAGTAAGACCAAAAAAGGTAATGCCATAGAAAAGCAGAGACACACACTGCCAAATAGCCCTGGGACACAAATCAAGGGAGAGGGTCCAAGGGGACCTTAGCGCATTCCAGAGCAGGCCGAGAACAAAAGAAAAAATGTCGGCATCCTTTGATCTTTTGAGAAATCACCCCCTCCACATTCCATTGCCCCCCAATCGAGGTCTCTTCTACTAGTATCACAGGTATTTAACCTCGATTCAAAGTTTCAGTTAGATTTGTCCTCATCTTCAAGCCATGCCGAATTGCTCTCTACAAATTTTTCTCAATTTCTGAAGTGAATAATTTTACCGCAGCTTTTAGGATTTCTACGTTTCTATGTGTTTGTCATGTAGCAAGTTCTTTGTCTTGTTAAAGTGAATTGTTACCATGGGAAAAGCACCTCCCAAATTACGTAAATTATTGTTATGAGTAGTGATCTCAGATGTGAATTAAAAATTTTTAACATTATTAAAAATTTATAAACATTCATAGGATATATAAAAATATTTCTTTTATTTTTTTAATTATGTGTTTATTTAAAATTTCATGATGAGAATTATTTTTTTTATCTTTACTATTGAGTCAGATCAAGGTGTAGGCTTTTTTTTTGTATGGTGCTGTAACTGTGTTTAATTACGATATATCAGTGTTCAGTGTTTTGTGCTTTATAGTGTGGTACAGTTTAATCGAGCATCGATATACAAGTTGTCCGGAAATAAATGGTAAATATTCATACACGTGAGAGAACATGTATAAAGAAGCATTTTTATTCCTATGAACATGGTGTCGCAAGCCAACCCCCACAGAGATACAGGGGGATTAAAGTATGTTGAGCTGCCTGATTGTTGGCTTCCCGCGAGCAACTAGTCAATGTGGTGCAGCCCACATTGGAGCCTACAGACCACAGTACTCACAGGCTCTTAATAACTGCATCAACGATCCCATTTGTGAGAGTTCAGGTAGTAAGCTTATTTTTGAAATGGTCCTGCTTGTGTAAATGTATTTTCATGAAATCCACGGCAGTTTGCAATGTCTTGCAACTGCTACTAACCAAATAGTCTTTTTCTGTGACGTTGAATGCGTTGCAATAAAACTGGAATTTTCCTATTTCATCACATCTCTGTAATTGAGAAGCCAATTTGGATTAGAATTTTTTTTGGCGTCGACTACTAAGGTCATTTTGCGACTTTTACAAGTTATATCTGTACGCAGCCCAGGACAAACACAAACATCCATGCCCACGGCGGGATTCGAACCCACGACCAGGTGGACTCGAGAACTAGAAAGCCTACGCCCTAGACCTCTCAGCCACCTGGCCGGCGAGAAGCCAATTTAGCAAACCACTGACTGAAGAAGTCAATATTATTATTTCGGAATTAGATTTTCTCCAGACCCTTCCAAATTTGTTTCTCCAACCTGGTGATGGCCATACTTAATTTGCGATGCCGAATAAATTTTATTCTTTGCAAATAACTTATCTTTGAATCAGTCCTTCACTAAACGTTCCGCTCACTCACACAATTCTTTGGAGTGAGAAAAGAGAGTCCTTTACTTAGCGAAAGATCAATGTCCGAAATGGGTGGGTAGGGTGGGCGAAAGCAAACAATAAGTCTATTCGGTCATCCGTCCAAACCATAATGATTTGGGTGGGCTGGGTGGGAAATCAAATCCAGAAGCCACTGCCGATAAACCACACTCTGCACCAAAACGTTCTGCTCCTGTCAGGTGGTAAATTAGGGACACGAGACAGAACTTAAAGGGTTAAAAAAATTCATAGGTTGAGCTTCATCAAGTATCATAGTGTCTAAAAGAAATAAAGAAAGGGTCAAAAATAGATACAGTAGTATGATTTTCATATGCCTTACACCTTTCGGCATTACGCCATCATCAGAGGCTACAAGACTACAAGAATTTAGGCTGGCCTGGCCAGGTATTTATACAGTACGTGCATATTACAATAACCAATTGGGGGTTTTGAGTACAAATTAGAGACAGTGAGTGGATGGATATAAAATGAATTGAAACTGAGAGGTTGCCTTGATGCGCGAACCTCATAGAGAGCTAGGTGGGCAATGTCCGCTTTCCTTGTTCATGCGTCGGCGTCTATGAGTACCTGTAATAGGTCTTCACGTTTCAAATAAATCTGATTGTTGAGCAGTGTCGTTGGTTCAGTTTGTCTTCGCTTCATGATCTCCATTTCTTCTCGTAGTAGGATTCTTGGTTTTTTGTTACTAGTCCAGATAACTGACATGCATTTATCAATGTCTACCATCCTATGTTTTGCGTATGCGGACACATTATCACCGTTGATCCATGAGCATCTGTGTTCTCTAAAACTTGTGTAGAAGGAGCGAGCGGTGGATCCTATATAGACCGCATTGCAATCGGGGCACGACAGTTGGTAAACGCCTGCCTGTTTGTATATGTCATTGTCGGTAATGGTCTTCTTTGGGCTGAGCAACAGTTGCTTGTTATGTCTCGTCCTGAATGAGGTTCCGAAGCCTTCGTCTCTGAATATCTTTGCGAGTCTATATGCTTCGGGCCCAAAGTAGGTCAATATGACAAAGTCCGTAGGTTGTCTCATGGGGTCCGGTGGATGCTTGATGGAACGTTTCATATTATTGAATAACGTTTCATAGCTGCGGTCTTGTGTTGAGCGCGATGGTTAGAGGTATACGGGATAATATTGGCGGCAGTGGAAGATTTCCTGAATATTGAAAATTCTAATCTCTGTATGGATCTATGTACGTTGGATATCAAGAAAGCTTAGGGTCTCGTCCTTTTCGCATTAAATTAATTAATATTTTATTCTCTAATGCTACAAGTGGAAGCGTAATTATTAGGTAGAAAATTTAATAAAGTAATAAATAGGTTTGCTAGCACTTCATAGAAGCAGACTTCGCTAAATGAAAAGTACCAACTGCCGAATGATGATGACATCGAAGAGTAGTCACACTCAAATGAATATTTGTAAAACAGAATAATTCCTCCGCACTTACACTGAAATGAAGAAGGATGAGCATTCAGTACACCACACTCTCTTCATAGCACAACAAGTTGCAAAGTTGAAAATGTGTCGAAAAACTGCGTGAGGATTGCACACAGACACTTTTATACAGGGTGCCCGGAAGTAAATGGTAAATATTCATACACGTGAGAGAACTGTATAAAGAAGCATTTTTATTCCTTTGAACATTGTTTGCTTTTGCCCACCCTATCCACCCATTTCGGACATTGATCTTTTGCTAAGAAAAGGACTCTCTTTTCTCACTCCAAAGAATTGTGTGAGTGAGCGGAACGTTTAGTGAAGGACTGATTCAAAGATAAGTTATTTGCAAAGAATAAAATTTATTCGGCATCGCAAATTAAGTATGGCCATCACCAGGTTGGAGAAACAAATATGGAAGGGACTGGAGAAAATCTAATTCCGAAATAATAATATTGACTTCTTCAGTCAGTGGTTTGCTAAAGTGGCTTCTCGCCGGCCAGGTGGCTGAGAGGTCTAGGGCGTAGGCTTTCTAGTTCTCGAGTCCACCTGGTCGTGGGTTCGAATCCCGCCGTGGGCATGGATGTTTGTGTTTGTCCTGGGCTGCATACAGATATAACTTGTAAAAGTCGCAAAATGACATTAGTAGTCGATGCCAAAAAAAATTATAATCTAAATTGGCTTCTCAATTACAGGGATGTGATGAAATAGGAAAATTCCAGTTTTATTGCAACGCATTCGACGTCACAGAAAAAGAGTATCTGGTTAGTAGCAGTTGCAAGACATTGCAAAATGCTTTGGATTTCATGACAGTTAGTTTGACAGGATGAAGAAAATTCGATGAGGAGCAATGTCACCAACAAAGTAGCAAGATAAACGGTTTTGCTAGGGGGGCTAACTGACAACCCTTTCCACGAGGAAATCAGAAAGAAAGGGAAGAAGCTGAAAGTTCCTGTGCAGCATTGTCACAATGGATAATAGCGAACAATATAATGGCGAAAATTAAAGCAGGGTATGCGGACGATATACCGGGATATTGCGGGTAAAGTAATAACGCACAATTTTATTTCTATTTTTTGCCAAGTTAGTGGCTTGTTTTATTGCTTTATCACTCCACTACGTTGTGAGCTCGTACCCCGTGTCCACGAACTATTCGAGGAGGTCTTTCCTGGTTATATGTTAGGACTTTCCGTTTGCAATCAATAACTGGGCGTATTCCCGTTCTTCTTAGTCGAATTTCGAGTGGGAGGAACAGGGGGAATATTCCCACAGTCTTTGTTGTGTTCCACTAAATTTAGTAATGTGAAAAAGCCAGTCTTTTATCTGAATTGAAAACGTTCGTCATTTTCTACAGCGTTACGCTTACCATGCTTTTTCGAATTGAATTCTTTTAACGACGTCGACTTTCTTCTTAATTATTTCTGAAACACAACTTGCAAAGGCGAACAGGTAGGCAAAGGCTCTGGTTATTCATATTATTAAGTTTTGTTTTGGACCAAACTTGATACCATGATATCCTTTATCATTTAGTATCACAGGTATTTTACCTTGATACAAAATTGCAGTCAGATTCGTCCTCATCTTCAAGGCATGCCGAATTACTCTCTGCAAATTTTTCTCAATTTCTGAAGTGAATAATTTTATCGCACCTGCTAGGATTTCTGCGTTTCTACATGTTTGTCATGTAACAAGTTGTTCGTCACATTAAAGTGAATTGTTGCCACCTGGAAAATCACCTCCCAAGTTACGTAAATTATTATCATGAGTAGTGATCTCTTTCTTACACTTACAGTATATTCTCAAGGTGAAAGCTTACTCTTGTATGGTGCTGTAAATATGACAATTATATAATTAGTAATTACGATATATCAGTGATAGTGTTCAGTGTTTTGTGCTTTCTTGTGTGCTACAATTTAATCGAGCATCGATATATAAAAGTATGTGCACAGTTTTACATTACATATTTCCAAATTGTTGTGCTATGAAGAGTGTGGGTGTACTGAATGCTCATCCTTCTTCATTTCAGTGTAAGTGCGGAGGAATTATTCTAAGTTTTACAATTATTCATTCGAGTGTGACTATTCTTCAACGTCATCATCGTTCGGCGTCGGTACTTTTCATTTAGCCAAGTCTGCTTTTACGAAGTGTTA
The DNA here is from genome assembly GCA_023313115.1 of Rhysida immarginata. NCBI lineage: Eukaryota > Metazoa > Arthropoda > Chilopoda > Scolopendromorpha > Scolopendridae > Rhysida > Rhysida immarginata. Next base: position 361,023 of record JAHWFO010024642.1, on the reverse strand, counting down.
AAAGATCTGTTTGTTACTTTATTAAATTTTCTACCTAATAATTACGCTTCCATCTGCAGCATTAGAGAATAAAATATTCATTTATTTCACCCTTTAAATTCTGTCTCATGTCCCTCATTTACCACGTGACATTGTTTTTATCCATGGCCAACTATGAATTTTTTAATTTTTAAGATATATAAAAAACTAGCTGAAGTACCCGGCGTCGCTCAGAGAAAAATAGTTTTTTCATATTTTTGTATACAGGGTAGTGTACAAACATGGGGGATGATAGAGGAATCAAATCTAAGCAACATTTCCCTCTTTCATTTTTTTCTCTGGGTATCGTGTTTGAGATAAAAAATGTTGTACGTCACGTAGACGAAATATGCCACTCAACCCGTAATTCTGGTCAAATTCTGGTCAATACCACGTCAAAATCATGGTCAATCATGTAATAAAAAGAACAAAAAACAGATTGCGTACAGTACAATGTGGCTTGCTTTTTTATGAAACATGCAAATGTTTTACAATAAGTGTTCTAGATTAATAAATGAAAGGTCTTAAGAGGATTTTTTTTCTTTTTTTATTTTTGATTTTTTTTTCATGCCAAACCTCAGATGTTGAAATTATTGATGAAAATAGGAAAGGAAATTCCACAGCCTGGGTTCGAACCAGGAACGATTATACGCAGTAGGAAAGATAGTCCCAGCCTACGAACTGGGTACTGCTCCAACCAGCCCTAAGGACATGTAGATAGCGTTAATGCTTCCATGTCCACATTGCGCAATTGGTTGGCGCGTCTGCACGGTGAGCAGAAGGTTCCTGGTTCGAACCCAGGCTGTGGAATTTTCTTTCCTATTTTCATCAATAATAAGTGCTCTAATTCACTTCCTCTGGCATGAATGCATGCTTCACAATGTCGCTGCATGGACTGACGTAAAAAGTTCAAAACTTCCTGGTTCTTCGCGAATCTGGTCCGCAGCTATGGCGATTCCGGCTACCAGCTCCTCTCGTATACCAATATCTTTAGGTGTCTCCACAAAATCCAAACTGTTTCCTGCAGGTAGGATTTCAACATTTTTTATCTCAAAAACAATGCCCCAGAGAAAAAAATGAAAGAGGTAAATGTTGCTTAGATTCGATCCCTCTATCATCCCCCATGTTTGTACACTACCCTGTATACAAAAATATGAAAAAACTATCACCTAGAAGCTGATAGAAATATAGCTGCCAAATTTCAAGTTTGTACGCTTCATAGTTCTGGAAATTTCGTAATGAATGAATGAATGAGTGAGTGTATACATTTTTCGCTCTTTCTTTTATATAATAGTATTTTCCCCCTCGTCGTCCTCGGCCGGCATCGAAGCCACATCTATGGGTATCAGAGCAACACCACCTAGACAGAAGGCCTGATAACGGAAACGTCATACACTGTTATACCTCATCCGCACTAGCATTTCCAAACTAGTTTAGATTGCCGAACTAGTTCCGATTTTCAAGTGCGTACACAACTGGTTTAAACGAAACCGGTTTCAGGCGTTAGAAACTGTCTCAGATTAAGCGAGTTTCCCAAACCTTCTTGAGTCAGTTTAACTAGCTTCGCGCGTGGAATTGTGGGATCCCAGAATTCCGTCCGCTGATGCGATGCTCTTTTTTTTTAGATCACCTTGCCTTGTGGCCTTGCCTCTCTCTCGTCGAGGCCTTCGAGATTAACAAGGCCTGAGCATGCTGCTCCGTTTCAATGCTTAAAATGCGTGCGAGAGCGATTTCCCCAACCTGCCGCCAGATGTCCTTCTTTTACGTGTAGCATTTTTTTTACAGAGTAAATAATTTCTTTTAAAAATATTTACATAGCTGTATTTTTTATTAATTTATTTATATATGAAATAATGAATTTTAAATTGCCATCTGATGGGAACCATGAAAACGTCGAAAGAATTTAACTTTATTCAGCTCTGTAGCATTTTTTGACACAGTAGTACTTTATTAAAAAAAATTTACATAATATTTTTTTATTTATTTTTGAATTTATCATGGTTACAAAAGCACGTATAATACAACTAGCTGAGATGCCCGTCTACGCCGAGCTTTTCAAGGCAAAACGAAGGCGGTCTATCAGTATCTATCTACTCTAGGTATATACCAATGTTGTTTAAGGTTTGATCCCGGGACTTGTTAATTGTCATTGCATAAGATGGGAGAACGGAAGATCGTCGACATTTGAACTACAAAATGATCAGTCGTGTGTAACGGTATTCTTGGTATTAAAACGAATTGCCTGCGTTATCCCCGCTGAGTATTGTAGCTTGTATTGAACATGATTATTCGGAATTGTCTGGTGTATTGTTTAATACTCAAAACATTCAACGTAATGACCGTCGATTCTACAATTTACCGACAACTTCGGACGTTGTTGTGTTTTTTTATCTGGCAGGGAATCAGTGCATATCGTGATACTATTTTGCGCCAGCGCTCAGAAAGTAGAGTTCGTCGGTTTTTAGAAAATCACCCTTGATTTGATCCTCTGCACTACGTGCTTATGTTTCCGTACGGAACGCAAGGGTGGCATATTTCTGTGCCGTCGAAAAACAATGCTCAAACCACCCGTCTTATGCTTACGATCTTCAAATTCGTCACGTAAATGTTGAAGCTCGGTGAAGACGGACATATACCGTGTGTTTCAAAAGTTCCCGAACTGCCTCTTCTGTATGTAGGGAAAGCCTAACCTATGACAGCAGCAGTAATGTTTGGCCAACAACTAAAATAAACCATGTGCTGAAATAAATTACATAAAATCAGTTTTACATAGTGGAAAAGTTTCTCAAATGTATTTATTTTATTTTTACATTCCCAAAGGAACGGAACATGTAGGTTACACCAAAGGAGAACCATCTCTTATGGTTCTTGCATACTGTATTTTATTTGTTTGCTTTCACTCAATACACGCTTTTTAAACTGTTACTGTACCGGTATAAGCTTAATACCGTATACCGTAGGTTTTATAAATAAAATTTCTATTTTTTACTTTAACCTTTTATTTCACTCTCATATTCGCGTATTTGCATTTATGTAAAATAAAGAGCGGGATTCGTAACGACTGGGAGCACCTATTAATTGAAAAAAAGAGGTTGAGAGACATTGGCTCCTGTCTACCAGCCCTTAGTATACTTGCACAACAGTACGGCATGCAGGGAAAGTCATCTTCTACGATCGGGAACTTTTGAAACATATGGTATAAAAAAAATCGCACCTTCCCGTCTTCGCCGAGCTTGTCAAGGCAAAACCAAGACGGGAAACAAAGTTGTTTCTGTTTAAAAAGTGTATTCTGAAGGATTCGGACCCACAATAGCAAGGTTGTCGAAACGCGCCATGTAACCAACGCGCCAAAATAGCATCATTGCAAAAATGTAAGTGATTTTTTTATTATAAAGAAAGCCTCGGCACTGAAACGTCATAAATTGTTACATCATCATAAGTCGACCAAATTTAGAGCTTATTATTGGTAGAAATGCGGTTAACAAAGGACGAAGTATGATGATGTAACAATGTATGACGTTTCAGTGCGGAGGCTTTCTTTATACATGTAGGAGGCGTTGGTTGTGCCCGGTGCAACCGAGCAGAGGCAATAAGCAATGTTAAACACCCATAGATTATACGAAAAGAAATATATTTAGTAATTTCTAAATCTGCCCAGAATCTGCCTTTACATAGCAATTCTGCATGCTGCAATTGAATGGGAGTATTACAGAAAAAGTTACATTTAGATCAGGTCTAGCTTGAACATTGAATGTGCCGTTCGCCCGACCATTAATTGAAGTGCTGCAATTCCACTCGTTGCCGTTGCCAGGGCAATTTTGCCTTCCAATCGAACAGTCGCCGGCACTTTTTCCAGTGAGAACATACAGCAGCCAAGTGGCCAATCAAGTTCAAGGCTGGATATCTTCGATATTTGCAACAGCTTCGTGTATCTGGGCTTTGCTGCTTCGTTGTTGAAGCAAATTGCGTTGACAATCCGAAACATGTTCATCTTCCGACTTGAGCAGCTGCATTGCGTACACGCGCTTTATGTCGGCCCCTTTGACGCGTAACCGAACGCCTTTTTCGGTCCTGTCGGCTTTCATACTCCGTTGGACTCGCAAAGGCTTCTTCGACCTCCGAGGCGGAGGCTCCGCGATTGTTTGAAATTTTCGCTTCGTCGGCGCCATAACCCTGTTCATTAAGAACCATTATTAATAGATATTCATTTAGAATTAGTTATTACATGCATCAAACAGTTATTGAGCTATTTTTCGAATCTCCCACACGTAGAATTGAAGTAGTATTATTAACGACTTATTATTGGTCACTGGTCTGAAGAGCCAATGAAAACTCCGAATTTAAAACTTTGAAAATTTTAACGAAATTCGTGATAAAGCAGTTTAATTTAAGACATTGCGTGATAAAGCAGTTTAATTAATATTAATCAACACTGTTTTATGTGTTATATTATTATTGTTAAAAAGAAAAGAGATTTTTAATTGTTTACTTTGCTGCGTCATTTACTTTGTTGCATCACTTACTTTTGTTGCGTCACTCGCGTCACTTGTTTCACTTGCCAATGAAAAGTGCGTATTTTCCATTCATGACAGACAGACTGACTGACTGACAGACTGACGGACATACCAAAATATATATATAGATTGAAATAGCTGGCTTTCTGCTTGTTTATAGAGAAAGAAGGACACCTAGTGATGAAATTTCGAAATCGCTCACGCTCGGGAAATGAATGCTTGTTTGCTCGTTTCAACACCATGAGGCATTGAGCACATACTTTTAACTCGTTCGAACTATTTCAAGTGCGGAAACATATTTAGCTCTCCAAACTAGTTTAATCTAAAATTGTTTTCAAATAGCATCTAAACTAGTTTACTTCAAGCTAGTTCAGGTAGTGCGGATGAAGTATTACATCATCATTAATCGACCATTGTTAATCCTATTTGTACCATTAATAAGCCCTAAATTTGGTCATCTAGCTTCGGCCATTTTCTATTGTTTCGAGAAGCTAAGGAAAACAGGTCGCGCCAGATGCCGCATAGATCGCACTATTCCCGACCGCAACCTGCGATAGAGATTTTCATTGAAACTGAATACGAAAGTAAAGTTTTGTCTGCCGATAGGCTGGCGCTGCAGGAGCAGTTGGGCAGATTGTACATGTAGCGCCACTTTTCAATAGAGTTCCCGCCCTACCGAGAGCTAGAAACTTTAGCTTCATTTTAACAATGGAGCTCGATGACCATGAATATCTATATACCGTGGTTACAATGTATGACGTTTCCGTTATCAGGCCTTCTGTCTAGGTGGTGTTGATCAGAAGAGATTACGCAACCACTGAGCCATCGAGGCCAATAAGGAAAAGTAAAGTCTTCTGCAAGACAGAGAATAATCCCCATGCAAATGGCCAGAGAGCGCCAGTGAAAAAAAAATCACGCTTTAAACAATGGAGTTTCCCATCCTGTATTTCTTCATCCATGACCATTATCCAAAGTAATTTTTTATGGCCTATTGTTGCAGAAACTTTACTCTGCATTGTGGGACATGACATACATTGTTGGTCCGCGCATATCGTAGGCTCATGTCAGACAGACAGATCAAGCAAAATATAATTTTTACACTTTCCCCTTTGGGCCCCTGAATTTTTATATAGACCTTTCCATTAAAACTGAAGCAGGACAGCAAAAAAACTTGCGTTTCCTCCCTTGAAATGTGCAAACACTACTACACATCCGGAGGAAAACTGAAGTTTTTTACTGTCCTGCTTCTGCGCAGTTAATCCAGTTTCGGTTTCAAGGAAAAGATAAACTCTGGCACCATCTCTTGAGTAAACAAACAAACATAAACCAAGATATATGATTTTTT
>JAHWFO010024642.1:250978-320146 GCA_023313115.1 Rhysida immarginata | reverse complement strand
CCCCCCCCCAATCTTTTGACAATCCTCAATCGTATTATCTTTTCATAATGTGGAAGACCTCTTGGATTAGTCAGGCTTCTTGCCTACTTCATTTGATTTCATTTGGAATTTATTCTGGAAGGGTGAGCCTCGTGATAGCACTGCTTCTGTCCCACCTGAACAAATATACACTTTACTGTTCGATTGTCAGATCACTGGGTTTCGTGTGTGTAGCTTTTTTATTTAGTGATAGACTCCAAGCTCAGACAATCGTCAGTCAAATTTCCCTCCACCAAGAGGAGGTAATTTTATTCGTTCATACTGTGGATGACCTTTGTGGGTATATCAGGCTTCCTTTAAAATATGTTTATGAAGAATGATATTATGGAAGCTATGCTTCAAATTCCACTCCAATGCAGATACACTACACTGTTCGATTGTCGGTTGTCATTCGGAATTTAGTATACAGCATCCTTCTGTGAAAACATCCAGCTTTCGGTGCAACACATAAATTTTCTCTAAAATATACTGTTTAGTTAGCACGAGAGGAGACTTGTGGGATTAGTAGTTGAAAAAAATTCCATCAACAAATGCAAATGCAGAAGCGGAATATTCTTTTGTTTTGTGATAATGATAATTTTATATTGTTAAATTAAACATTAGACACTGTTTAAATCAATTAGTACTAAGTAGTGTACTTTTTTTTAACGAAAACCCCCTACTCCGGATAAGTCGCTATTTTCTTTCGATCTCGAGGCTATCCACTTATCGAGATTCGACTGCATAATTATTCAAACAGGAATTTTTAAGGATTCTGATGACGACTGGTGGGATGATGAAGAAGACGAAGATCACATACTGAGTGCTGAAATTCCATTCAAATCCCATTCAAGAAAATTAAAAATGTTTTATTAATTTTCAATTATGTTAAATTCATGTTACTTTAAAATTACGTTAAATTTGTTATTTCTAAGATTATGTTAAATTCATGTTATTTTTAAAAGAAAGATTCGTATATTATAAAATTTCACACGGAATTTACGGTTTTATTTTTAAATTTGTCTGTTAAGATTAAAATAAGATAAGTTCAAACAGTTATTTATAATTGTGTGATTAATTTAATAGGTCTATTTTTATTAATGGTTAGACACCATAAAATCCAAAGATGAACCATAAACATTTGAATCCAAAGTTGAAATATATTCTTTATAAGCATAGAACGAGTCTCAAGAGCAGCATTGCGCTAATGTTTATGCATTATACATTTTGGCATTTCAATGAAAAAGCTATAAAAATTAATGTGTAAATATAATGAAAAAATTATGATGGAAGTGGATAAATAAAAATAAATTAAATAAATAAAATAATATAACTAATATAAGAATACATTAATTATATGATAAATAAGTACAAAAAATAAAACAAAATAAATAAAGCGAGTAATTAATTAATTAAATAAACTAGACTAAATGAATAAATAAAATAAATACATAAATTAATAAAATAAAATCTTGTAAAATAACAATTAAATTTAATCATTGCTCTGAAGACAAATGCGTTAGCGAAAATCCAACAATATGAAATAATTCATCGTTTCAACAGTGGTCTTGAGCAAGAGCCGTACTCCCCTTATTCTGTTAATCGAGCATTCCACTCAGGGCTCTTGTGGTACAACTATACCAATGACGTATATTAAAGATAGACTCCGAATTCTATTGTTGTAACTTGAAGCAAATTGGGAAGCTCCATGCCCAGAACTGTCATGGCCGAATGTGAGTGAAGATTATGCAAAACACATGGCTAAACACGAGAGTAGCTGATTGATAATTCTTTCACACGCCGATCACGGAGTGATAAGTTTATCTTTTCGTTTACTTTGTATTTGAAGTATTTTATTATATTTTATAAACAATTTTTCGATCTTGGTTTCAATTTCAATTTCGTTTCGATTGTCTTTCAGTTACGTATTTTCATTTTAGTTACGTATTTTTGATTTATTTTTGTGGAAAATGATTCCTGGTCCTTTTTCTTGTCTATTTTGTACAGTTGTACGCAGTTTAACTTTGAGGAATGGTTTTGAATTAATTATTCCTCAGGCTCAAAATCTTCAAAAACAAAGCAGCCAGACAGCTAATTACTCCACGGCTTACTCCTGCCCAGAACTATCATGGCTCAATTTGCTTCACTTTTTGCCGCTGTTAACAATAGGATTCGGAGTCTATCTTTAATATACGTCATTGAACTATACCAACACCTCCTATAGAGAAGGCCTGCGGACAAAAGGTGTATACATTGTTACATCATCATCAAGCGGCTATTGTTATCGTATTTCTACCAATAATAAGCCCTAAATTTGGCCGCTTGATGATGATACACCTTTGGTCCGCAGGCCTTCTCTCTAGGAGATGTTGACTATACTGACGAATATTTTTCCACGGAAATGCGGATTTTAATCTTTTCCACTCATAAAGGTTTTGATTGGATTGGATTGAATGAATTATGTTTGCTAATGAACTCATGAGCTAGATACAATCTCAATTCTACATCATATCCATTAATATTGTTTTCTTGCATCTGATATGATTTTAACGCTTTGTGATGACCCAATAAGTTTATTTTTAAGTGATGAAGATGCACAGCTTAAAAACTTGATTCAAAATAATTTCCAATATATGATTTAAAAACTTCCAGATAAGTCATTGGTGTTAAAATAAGTCATTGAGAAGAAATAAGTAATTACATTTTAACATACTTATAGTCTAGAGAATCCTTCAATTTAAAACCATTGCAACAATAGATGAATGAAATGAATATTTCATCTATCAGTATTATAATCAGATTCAATAGGAATCATAACTTTTTTCATCTTACTGATGAAAATAGGAAAGAAAATTCCACGGCCTGGAATTACATCTGTAATAATTTAACATGTGAGGTATGGCGTATGTAGTATCTCGTGTTACTTTTTTCATCTTTCTATGTAGTAACACTTTTCACATCTTTTCTAGGTATCATTCGATGCTATATTTATTTTATTCGAATAGTAATTAACGTTTGTTTATCTTATTTGGTCATTGTTTTTTATATCCATTATAATTTATTTCTCTTATTAATTGCCCAGTGAAGTATTATTCCTAGGTTTTATAAAATTAATATATTTGAATATTCAATATTTTTGTTTCACCCGGGCTGTTACAATAAAATTTATTTATTTAATTTTATTTTTCTTTTCTCGTTTCTTTGGAAGGAAACCAGCAGCCAATCGGGTAAAGCTAACAAAAATTATTGTTAATTGCTACATTAGAAAAACTAGATATCTATAGAAAATCGGAATAAAACACAAAAAAAACGTCTAACGGCCGGTTGCAACAACGTCAGTTAAAACTAACTCGTTATAGTCCCGTTTAAAATTTTTTGCGTTGCATCAAGAGAGTTTAGGGCTTAACCAGACGTTAAGTGGCAGTTTAACTTAAACGCTCGATGACCACGGTTTAAGTCCATGGTTAGCGAAGCAAAATGGCATTCCGAAACAAATATATTTTAAACTAATTGAATAAACTAATTATCAAACAGATAACTGGATAAGCTAATTGTACAAATTATTTGGATAAACTAAATGGATCAGCTATATGGATAAGTTAATTGGAAAGCCATTTGAATAGCTATTGGATAAGTCATTTGAATGAGCTAAATGGATAAGTCATTTGAAAAAATGCGAAAATTCATCTCCTGGCTCTGATCGTTTGACATATAAACACTGGAAAAGCCTGGACCCCAATGCTATTATACTTACACTAATATTTAACATCTGCTTAAAATATAAACGAATCCCAGATACTTGGAAATCATCCACAACTGTTCTTCTCTATCAAGGAGGTGACATTAATGACCCTTCTAACTGGCGTCCTATTTCCATTCTCCGGACAATCTACAAACTATATGCCGGTGTCCTTTACTCAAGACTCGCCTCGTGGTGTCAACAACATAGTGTTCTCTCATTCTGCCAGAAGGGTTTTCTACCTTTCGACGGAGTATTTGAACACAACTTCATTCTTCAACACCGAATGAACTCCGCTCGCCAAAATAAGACGGATTTATGTCTTACATGGCTCGACATTGCAAATGCCTTTGGTTCTGTTCCTCACCAGGCAATCTCGGTTGCTCTGTCTTCGGCAGGAACAGGTGATACATTTGTCAGTATCATCGAATCTCTATATAACGGCGCCACGTCCTCCATATTAGTGGAATCCGGTAGTGGTGTGCGATGGTTTAAAAACCACCATCGGTGGCACCATCGATGGTATGAACCATCATCGAAACACAACCGATGGGCACAGGAAACCATCGATGGGTTCAGAATTACCATCGATGGATTCAGAAATACCATCGATGGTTCTTTTAATTTTTTTATCTCAATAAAATAGCATAAAATCACATGGATAAAGCTTAGACTACAACAGACATTTTATTACTGATAATTTGACAAATGTAAAAGTTGGGTTTAACAAAATTTATGCAAGACATTCAAAGGCATCGATTGTAAAACCAACAATTTCTCCAAATGCTTTGGACTTAACATGGTCCTTTTTTTTCCAATGGTGCAACCTGCTTTTGAAAAAAGTCTTTGTGCAGGCACAGATGTTGCTGGTGGCGTTAAAAATCTCTGGGCCATCATTCTAAATGCAATATTTCCGTGCATCATCTTCCATGCATGCAGTGGATTACTATTATGAGGAGTCAGTGGCGATCTGTAGTACAATCTGATACTCTCTGACATTTCTCACCTTATTTATCTGGTATAAAGCACCAATGGGAGGCGAGCGGCAAATCTCGAAACCGCATTGGTCGTCTCGTCTAGTGATTTGACTTAACCAACCATTTACCATCGAAGTACAATCGAAATTTCCATCGATGGTTTGTAAACCACCATCGCTGGCAATCGGTGTTTTATAAAAATCGTTCGATGGTTGAAAACCATCGAAATTTCGATTGATCGACGAACAAAACCATCGATGGATCGATGGTTTTCGATGGATCGCACACCACTAGAATCCGGTCCATCCTCTCCTGTTCCTACCCTATCAGGTGTTAGGCAGGGTTGCCCATTAAGTGGTCTAATTTTTAACATCACAATCGATCCATTAGTGAAATTCATACAAGGAAATGCCTCTCAACACCAATGTCAAGCCTATGCTGATGATTTATGCCTATTACCCCCCAACCCGATCCATCTTCAGTCTTGTATAAATGATATTGCACTGCTAGGAAAGAAGATTAACATAACATTTAAACCCTCTAAGTGTTTCACCCTTCACCTATCAGGGAAAACCCCAGTTGGGAGCAGACCTACCCAACTTTTCCTATCCGATTTCCCAATCAAATATTTCAATGATGGTGATGCAACAAAATTCCTTGGCCGTCCTGTTGGCTTCATGACCCAGTCTTGTTGGCGATCCCTAAACAACATCACAGACAATGGTTTACAAATCCTACGTTCTAAACTTGCCCCATGGCAACGTTTAGACGCAATCCGTACTTTCTTCTTCCCATCCATGCAATTTGCCATAAAAATGAGACTATTCTCCAAAACCGAGTGGAAAAGAATTGATGATGTCCTCCGTCCAGAAATTAAAAAAACGTTAAACGTCCCACAAGAAGCAACAAATGATTACCTGTATGGGCATCGTGCTTCTGGATGTTGTGGAATTCCTCTACTAGCGTGCGACTCAGATATAGCGTTAATAGACAGCGCCTTCAAACTTCTATCGTCTAATGATACTATCCTTCTAGATATAGCACGCTCATCTATAATTTCCACCATTTCCGTTCGTCTTGGTCGGCCAGCTTACCTAAATGATGTCAGTGACTTTCTGAGTGCTAAGCAAAATGGTGAATACTTTGGCACTACAAATCCGTTGAGAAATCACTGGACTGAAGCGAGGAAAGCATCAGAGAGACTTGCTATAAGTTGGCACTGCCAGTCATAACCGGTCATGAGCTAACATTAAGATCTAAACAAAGGCTTCTAATCTGTAAAAATCTACGCTTCGTCTTAGCCAACGACCGTGCATCCTCTATGCTTTCTCTCCCAAACCAAGGCAAAGCAATGGAATGCGTCGCTGCCTCTCCCGCCAGTTCACATTTTATGCTTTCCGGATATGCCACACGATTCGCTGACTGGCGCTTTATTCACCGAGCAAGATTAAACCTAGTCCCTCTCAACGGTGTGTCCCACTCTGCAAGTGCATCTAATAAAAGCTGCAGGAGGTGTGGTTTCTTTAATGAAACTCTTCCTCATGTTCTGTGTCACTGTATCAGATATGCGGACGCTTATCAGTCGAGACATAATGCAATCGTTGAGAGACTAAAGAAGGCAGCAACACCAAAATTCAGAATCCTGAAAGAAAACCAAGTGGCTGTTCAAGGCTCCAGGCTACGCCCTGACCTATTACTTGCGCGCCGAGAATACTGCTTCATTGTGGACGTTACTTGCCCATTTGACAATCGTCTACAAGCATTTGCTGCAGCAAGGCAGGGAAAAAAAATCACTACATACGACTGCCTCATAACATCCCTTAAAAAGAACTTCAGCAATGTTTCTGTAGAACCAATAATAGTCGGTGCACTAGGCTCCTGGGACCCTTCCAACGATCGCTTCCTAGCCAAGATCTGTGGGAAACAATTTGCGAACTTATTCAGGAAACTATGTATCGGACACTATCAAATGGTCCCGTGATATTTATATCCAACACCTGACTGATATACGTCAATATAAGATCTGTTAACTATGAAATTTAATGTTGTATGCATGAGTGACATATTTTTAGTCTCTACTTAGCTGTCTACCTATTTATTCTTATTTATTTATTTACTCTGTAATTTTTTTGTCTATTTTTCAACCATATGACCTTTTATCCTATTTTTTTACATTTTACTCCTATATTTACATTTAGAAATTGATTGACAATACAGGGTGTTTCAAAATTATGTACAATAAATTTAGTGACATATTCTTCAGGTCAAAAGAAGACGAAAATGTTCTATAGCACTTTGTCTGGAAACGATTTGTTTGCGAGTAATCCAATATCATACAGTAGGGAAGCACGGTAATTAGCGGACGATATTTTAGCAGTTCCAGCGTTTCGACCAAACACTAGGTTGAGTGGTTTGTTCCATTTAAACCTACTTTAGGGTTGTTCCATTACTTGTGTACGGTTGTTTCCATTACTGTAGTTTCACTACTGTACATCCACTAGGAATATCAATTTCAGAACGTTTGCGTGCATTGACATACGCATTACAATTCACGTAAAAAAAAGTCATGTACACGTATTCCAGTGCAGAATACACTGACATGCACCTAATGTATGGTCTTGCGGACGGAAATGCTGTAGAAGCAAGAAGACTCTACCAAGAACGCTTTCCGAATAGACGTTTGCCAAATAACCGAACATTTGTATCTGTCGACAGACATTTGAGGGAACGTGGTTCCTTTGGCCATCAAACAGGACAAGGGCGGCCTGTAGCACATTCTCCGGACGAGGAGAATGTGATAATTGACATCATACATGATGAACCACAGACAAGCACCCGTCGTATTTCTTCCATGGTACACATTCCGCACTCATCTGTTTGGCGCATTCTTCACCGTCAGCTTTTGCATCCATACCACCTGCAACTGGTTCAGGCACTGAACCCAACGGACTATCCACACCGACAACGATTTTGCCAATGGATACAACGTCGTCATGCTGCAGACACTAGTTGTCTCAGCCAGACACTTTTCACGGACGAAGCAACCTTCACCCGGACAGGAATCGTAAATTCTCACAACCAGCACCATTGGGCAGATGCTAACCCGCATGTTACCAGAGCTCAAGCGCATCAAAAGCGTTTCTCCGTGAACATTTGGTGTGGAATTGTCGGAAATAACTTAATTGGCCCTTATGTGTTGCCGCCACGAACGTATCTTTTGTTTCTGCAGAATGCATTGCCAGAATTACTGGAAGATGTTCCTCTTTTGATAAGATCTAACATGTGGTTCATGCATGATGGCGCTCCAGCACATTTCAGCCATGTTGTGCGAGCACACCTGAATGCTGCATACACGAATCGGTGGATAGGTCGAGGTGGACCGGTAGCCTGGCCTGCAAGATCACCCGACCTTAATCCCTTGGACTTTTTTCTGTGGGGTCATGTGAAAACCATCGTCTACAGCACAGAAGTTCTTAACATTGTGGATCTGCGACAACGAATTGAAAATGCATGCCAAACCGTTCGTAATGCTGGCGACAAACTCTTCCATGACATCAGACGGTCGCTCATGCAACGAGCCGAAGCGTGCGTGCGAGCTGGTGGCGGGCACTTTGAACAATTCCTATAATTTGGAGCCACGGGTTTAGTTGGCTGTATCGCGTAAATATATCGTTTCCAGACAAAGTGCTATAGAACATTTTCGTCTTCTTTTGACCTGAAGAATATGTCACTAAATTTATTGTACATAATTTTGAAACACCCTGTATAAACACGAGTGCTTCACATGAGTGATTACGTGATAAATCAACAAGACATATTTTCGTTTATATAGAACATTTTTTTTATTTTTGAATACAAATTTATGTGTTTTAACATTATATAAGAATTACTCCATAATCTACATTATTACTTTATTTATTATTTTCAAAATTGTGTCCTCACTAGCGCTACGAAATTAGAACTGAAAAATGACTTAGTGATTTCCGATCACGTGGTAGAGTTTCCCATCTGTTTCTCTTCATCTGTGTGTCAACCGTCAGAATGTCCACCACTGGTCGGATGTAAGTCCACATTTAGTGCGACCTCATCACTACCAAGTACGTTGATCGGTAAATGTATGGTCGGAATACTAGGCGACCGAATTATTGGACCTGTATTTATTGATGGTACCTTGAACACAGACCACTACTGTAACCTGTTACGGGAACACGTGTTTGAAGAGCTTGACAACTTACCACTAGCTGCGGTACCTAAAATGTGGTTCCAACAGGATGGTGTCCCTGCTCATAAATCTGCCCGTGCCAGGGATTTAATTCAAGCCACGTTTCCTGACCAGTGGATTGGGACCAATGGTCACCAGATTTGAGACCCCCTAGATTTTTTCCTGTGGGGCTATTTGAAGGCTTAGGTTTACGCCACTCCACCTCCAGATCTGGTGGATTTGCAAAACCGAATCATTCGCGCAGTCCGCTCTGTTACCCCTTCAATTCTGCGTGTATGCAGAGATAAGCACATGCAGCGTCTGCAGACATGCATTGTGGTCGATGGCGGCCATATTGAATATTTTGTTTAAATTTTTTTTATTTGATTTCCCATCAAGGTAGATGGGCCAAACTTTCGTTTTTCATTTTACAATTTCCCAGTGAACGTTTACAAAGACTGTAAACTGAGGAATGCTTCTCCGTATGAACACCTCTGCGTCCGTTTTTCATTTCACATTTTACAGTTTTTACATTTCCCTTTTCCCATGTACAGTTTTCCAATTTCATAATGTTTTTCCTGGGGGAAAAAGCCCGGTCGAGTTTACTAGCTTTTCAGGGTAACGACTCATTCATTCTCATTAATTTTCCAAATGTAGGCCCTACTGTTTTCTAATAAGTATGGTTTTTGTCCACATCGGCTAGCCATACCTTTCACTATACACACTCGATAAAGGGGGCCAGAGCATGAGATTTTTTCATCGGGTTTTTTGCTAAACCCACATTTTACATGATGCTCTACAGCTTTCTAAATAACACATGGGGTCTAACCCCTACCCCTACAAAATTAAAATTTTCAAAATTTACCCCATCACCCCCAGGGACGCCAAATGTTCTTATTCGGAATTAGTGGACATCGAAACTAAATAATCAATATTCATTTTCCCCCACCCGTTCCCCTTGAGCCGTTATTTGGACTTAAAGGCGGGACACCAATTATGAAACACCCTGTATACAGGGTGTCCAAAATGTGTGGTAACATTGCAGATATCTCAAAGCTGCCAGATAGGCGAGATCTGATAGAGTGTGGTTTATAGGTAACGGGGGGGGGGGGGAATTCATTGCCGCACTCGAATTTGACCTTGGCCTCCAAATTTAAGGTCATCAATTTGCTAACTAGAAAACAATTAAAAATAGAGAAAAATTTCGAATTGCCACCATGTAGAGCAACATCACATTAGTCTGAAAACAATTTTTTATCACACTTTTCTCCTTGAAAGATTTTTTAGAAAATGTGAGAGAAAGAGTCACTCAAGAGTTTGTTACCCCTTCCAGTTCTCAGCAGTGTGCTTCCACTGCAATTCAAATGTATTAGAAACCTCAGCCAACCTGGCCAGCTCAACCTGACTTTGAGTGACTCTTTCTCGCCCATTTTCTCAAATCTTTCAAGGGGAAGATTGTGATGAAAAATTGTTTTTAGACTAATGTGGTGTTGCTCTACAAGGTAGCAATTGGAAATTTTTCTCTATCATTAATAGTTTTCGAGTTAGAAAATGGATGACCTTAAATTTGGGGACCAAGGTCAAATTTGAGTGCGGCAATGAATTCCCCACTCCATTATTACCTATAAACCACACTCATCAGATCTCGCCTACCTGGCAGCTTTTAAATATCTGCCATGTTACCAGACTTTTTGGACACCCTGTATTTTGGCGCCTACAGGAAAACGAAAAACATTGTTTATAAAGAAGCATTATTGTGATGCATATATTACAAGATGCATTATCTGTACTTATTAGTTGCATTCAAATGATTAACAATAGTCTTAACATTTGGAATACTAAACTTTTTACCAAAATGGCATCACAATTTTTTTTTAATTCTGCCTACTTAACCGAAGTTCAGCATCTTTTTCAATAAACCTGATTGTGCTGCGAAGCTCACGGGCACTGCAGTTGTAAATATAATGCTAAACGTGCCAATCTCTAAACAATTATAATATCTTTAAAAGCTATTAAGTTAATAATTTTTTTCCTAACTGATGCATGAATCACCAGAAGTTGACAGGCAGTTTCACCAGTAATTGACAATATTTTAATTACACATTTTTATTATATATTTTTACACCAAAAAATTGACAACATTCAAAAGTAGCTGATGAAATCAAGCATTTTAAGAATGTGTAAACTATAATTGTGCTTTTTAAAACTTAATTTATTCATATAGATCATTTATCTTTTTTTTTTCCTTTGAAATCTATATAATAAATCTGTTATCTGTCTCTTTGTTTGTAGGCGCATCACACAAAAATTACTGGACCGATTTTGATGTAACTTAGTATGGTTATAGCTTATAGTCTGGGTCAAAATTTAGGGTAAGTAAAGGAATTGATGATGGAGCTCCACTTCTCTTTCTTGAGATAGCCGGAGACATACACAAATTACAAGTGAAACCATATGCCAAGGAAATAGATTACAGTATCAATAATGGCCACATCACCCATATGAGATGCTGAGTTTAAATAATGTGGGATTTTCGGGTCTATGGCGACTAAGTTGCCACCTCTATATTTAATTCTATTGTTGATGTACGTGTGGGAATCCTTGAAATTAATAGTCATATCAGCGTTTAGAAAAGTTTCGCAGAAAGTTAGTATATCAGTTTTTTTTCCTTAAGAGAGCAACGTCCTCCCAATTCGACATAAGCTGTCTGACGTTCCACTGCGTGATAGTAATAGGTTTTCTACGGTTGTCCTATGCCAGCGCATGTGTGGAGGATAGGGCACCTCGCCACCATGCAGCCGTATCAGACAGCCACGAGGGGAAGCCAGCCATCCTGGTACCCATGAGCTTAAGAACTTCTATCTGGGACGGGTCTCCTTGTTTGTTGGTTTCCATTAAAGTCATGATAAATAGTTTTAGACAATTACCGATTATAATAACAAAAGAAACACCTCTTATCCACAAAATATTTTACTAGACTAAAAATATAGGATTTACGATTATTCCTTTGACATTGAATAATGAACCCAAAGGGTTCGAAATACGTATGTGTCTAGTAAAATATTTTATGGATAAGAGGTGTTTCTTCTGTTATTATTCTACACTATATCAAATGTCGGATTGCAGAGGTCAACTTTAATGGCCCTCTAGAAAGGAGACCTTCACACGTGCTATTTGAAATAACCCCCATTGCAATCCAAACATTGTTGCCAACGATTTGGCAGCTTCTCGAGCCCTCTCCGATGGAATCCATGGTCACGGGACTCAATAAACTCCCGGAGTGCGTTTTCGACGTTTGCTTGGGTTAGGAATGTTTTCCTCCGATGAAAATTGTCCAGGCTCTGGAAAAGAGGGTAGCTGGTAGGGGAGAGGTCCGGAGAGTACGGGGGTGTGGAAGCACCTCGTAGCCCAGAGCCTGCAGCGCCTGCACGGTCGTTCGTGCAACGTGCGGACGCGCGTTGTCATGCAGCAGAAGGACGCCTTTGCGATGCACAAGTGCAGGTTGTTGCTGACACAGTCTTGTGTGCATACGATGCAGTTCACGACAGTAGGTCGCAGCAGTGATCGTTTCCCCCTGCTGCAGGAAGCTGTAATGCACTACACCACGGATGTTCCACCAAACTGTATTCATGAGCTTTCTCGGGTGCAGCGGGGGTTTAGGGAACTATCGCGGGGGTTCATCAGCATCCAGCCACTGTGTTGACCGTTTCCTATTGTCGTATAGGAGCCATTTCTCGTCGCAGGTGAAAATGCGCTCAAGAATCCCCGCTTCTTTATGCCGCAAAAACAATTCCGTATACGCCTCCAACCGACACTCCTTTTGGTTATCCGTAAGTTCATGTGGGACCTATTTGCCCTGCTTTTTCACCTTGTCTATGGTCTTAAGGTTCTACTGACAATCGACGCTGACACAGCATGATCCTCTGCAAGGTCCCGAACAGTTTTTGACGAAACCTCTTCCACAGATCGCTTCAGATTATCGTCATTCAACATGTTGGGTGGTCTGCCGCGTGGCTCATTTGCCAGGTCCGTCACTCCCGCCTGGAATTTTTGGAACCATCGTTGGACAATACGTTCGTTTATGGTGCCTACACCAAATACCTTATTTGATGTTTCGAGAGGCGTTGGATGCAGTGTGATTCAACCTGAACTCGTAATGCATTATCACACGTAATTCTTATGAAGTCATGACTATCTTCGCTTGGGTTCAAACGCTATTAAATATCATCGCGGACATGCAAATTTCAGCCAGCTGGTCGCTGACAGGCTTATCTCTGGCAATGTACCACTTTGTTATGGGTACTTGCTACTAAACGTGGAAACCGTGCTGAAGCGCGGAACCCAGCTCGAAATCCAACATTTGATATGCAACGAGCTGATACTAGGAAAGCGCGACTGGAAGCCAGGAGGCTCCTTTTGCAGACAAGCTTTAGAATCGGTAATATAAGAGAAAGAACAGGAAAGCAGGAATAACTTCGATATTAGCAAATTCTAATTATTGGCTCGGGAGCAAAACAGACGCGACTGAAAGGGCCGCCATCTTGGATCGCAATCCGGCATTTCCTTTCATTATATTTTTCTTCTTCTTCTTCTTCTTCTTCTTCTTCTTCTTCTTCTTCTTCTTCTTCTTCACAGCCTTCACCTCCTAGAGATACGGAGGCTAGCTGATGGATATCACAGGTGAGGAAAATTAGTTAGTGTCCATGACTATCAGGAGCGCAGAGGTCCTAGAATTCTCCCCAATAATCCAGAACCGCACAAAAAACACATTAACAGCCTGATAACGGAGCGCTTTTGAGTATGGTTCATAGGTGAAGCCAGTAGAAGTGTTTTCAGCGACACCGCTAAGTTTCGGCTAGTAAGGCCTTGAGTAAGGGGCGCCCTCTGGCGTTGGAAAAGAGGACAAATCAAAAGCACATGTTCCACTGATTCACGAGCGCCGCACAGACACAAGTCAGACGCGGAAATATTTATCTTGTGGAGGAACGAGTTGAAAGGTACGTGCCCACTTCTAAGTCGGAATAACACGGACCTTTGGAGAGATGATAACCATTTAGGAGTTGCTTTTCTCACATCCCCAGCTTTTGAGAATAGCGCTTTGTAGTGGGATCCTTTAGATTCAGCCGCCCAAAGTTCGTTCCAGAGTACCACAGACCTCAGTCGAACGAGGGAGAGTAGAGAGGCAGGGTCAACTCGCGCTGGTTTTTTGAGACTTTTCCCCAACCTAGCCCAGTTAGCTAATTTATCTGCAAGGTCATTTCCATATATATCTTTGTGGCTAGGGACCCAGAGGAAATTTACGCGGAAGCCATATGAGAACAGTTCTTGAATTAGGGCTATCAGATAGCCGAGTAGGCCTCTGAAGAACCATTTGCATTTATCGAAGGCACCTTGGATGGAAGAGAGAGCACTTCTAGAATCCGATATAACTAAATAGTTTGCAGGAGGTTGGGAGGAAATCTCCACAAGAGCTTTATGGATGGAAATAAGCTCAAGCTGGAAAGAACTGGTAGCTGGTGAGATTTTTTGTGCAGTAATTACTCCTCCTCTCCTAAAGACACCGATTCCCCCGATAGGATCAGATGGAGCTAGAGAAGCATCCGTAAAATATCTAGTGTACCCCGAGAAGGTGTCCTGCAGGAACGAGTTAAAAAGACCGTTGCGCATAGACGGAGATGGAGCCTGGCTGACCCACTCGGGGGAAAAGTAGACAAGATTGCCGGGCGGAGAAGGCCAGAGGTATTCTAGAATAGTGATCTCACACATATGCACATTAGCACAGTCGAATTTGTTTAGTAAATTAGTAGCCAAAACTCGCAGGCGATTGGACCGCAAGAGAGCGACACAGTTTGCTTGGAAGGAGAGACTGCCATCAAACCGCTGGGATGCTTGACAAAAGGAGTAGAACTGGCTGACAGCTTTAGCTTCCCATCTAAGTGGAGGAGGGAGAACACCCGCCTCTAGATAAAACACTGGACAAGGAGAAGAGCGGGGGGCTCTTAAGCAAGACCTCAGGATTTTCCTCTCCTCCCTAACCAATGGTTCAATGACGGAGCTTTTAGTTAACAAGAGAATAAAGGCATAAATGTCAGGAGATCTGATGACAGAGCTGATAAGAGTAGACGTTTCGCTCCAAGGTGGGCCCCATCTTGATTTCACCACCAACCTAGCCCGAGCCAAGTTCTTTGTAATACTGGATTTAAGTGAAGAAACAAAAGGACGCCAGCTTAGCTTATCATCGATAGAAACACCCAGAAATTTGTGGATCCGTCGAATAGGAAGCTTAGGTATTTTTCTTCTATCATGAAATAAGTGCTGATCCTTTTGGTGTTGCATTACCTCTAAGAATTCCGAACAATGGGATATAAAACGATAGGAAAGCGCGCGAGTGTTGTTATCGCAGCAACGTAATAAGTTCTGATTTTCTTAAGCTTTTGTTTACTTTATTACTAGCGAACCCGGTAATGCTTCGCTATAGAGGTTTTTCATTGACGCCATCAAACGTCAGCTGTCCGCCATATTGGTGCACCACTGGTGCTTTCTTGTCTACGTAGGATTTGTGCTCGCGCTGGTGCACCAGTATGGCCGCTTTATTATTGCTACGTCACATGAAAACTCTCCGAAGCCAACGAGAAAGACAGGCCTCGAAGCGGAAAAGTCACCTGACCATCTGGGTCCGAACAACAATCCAACCTTCATTGTTTCCAACAAACGAAAAAATACTGATTGTTAAAATCCAACATCGAGACAATGAAGACTGGATTGTTGTTCGGACCCAGATGGTCAGGTGACTTTTCCGCTTCGAGGCCTGTCTCTCTCGTTGGCCTCGAAAACTCTCCGAGCTAACGAGAGACAGGCCAGGGCACTCAAAAGTCACATGATCATCGGGGTCCGGCCAAAAATTCATCCTTCATTGTCTCCATTTTGGATTTTAACAATCAGTATTTTTTCGTTTGTTGGAAACAATGAAAGAAGGATTGTTGCCCGGAACCCGATGATCATGTGATTTTTGTGTGCCTTGCCCTGTCTCTCGTTGGCCTCGAAAACTCTCTATTGCTAAATCTATAAATAAAATAACATGTCCTGACTAATTGACTGATTCATCATCGACGAGCCGAAAACCCCGAAGCTATTAATATGAAATTTGATCTGTAGTTTTATTTTATAATGTAGAGACTCACTAAGAAAGGATTTTACGAAATTCTTCCCCTAAGGGGGTCAAATAAGAGATGTAAGTTTTTATGAAAATCCGTCATTGTTAAATTAAATCCATGATTAAATCCATGAAAATTGGTATATGGCACTTTGGTAAAAAATTAAGATAGACGTGTTTCATGATTTTTGGAAATTTACCCCATGAGAGGGTAATCTAATTAGTATCAGGGGTTTCGGCTGAGTAATGATTGTAAACAGGTGCTTTCCCCCCGGCACTGAAAAAGTCACCTGGCCATGTTTAGTTTAAGCAACAATGTAATCTTCAGTTTCCATCTTCGATTTCAGCAATATTTTTTCGTTTGGTGGAAACAATGAGCCATCCATCCAGTTGCAACTTTAACATTGATTTTTTGCAATTATGTATAGGTAATCTGGGCTCAACGTTGCTGAGAGAGGTTGCTTAGGCTTACTTCCTTATACTTTTATCAACGAACAATTTAAATCTCAGCGTTTGTTGGAGCAGCTTACCACAAATTAAATATTTTGTCTCTTATCTACGTTCCTTCTCTGTAAGGGGTTCGGAATCCATCGTTGTTTTGTTCTTTTTGGTCTTGAATTTGCAAGGTTTACTTTTTTCAACTCTAGGTATATCTCTCTCTTACCGACTATCTCCAGTTGACCATTATTATTTTTAAACCCTTTCGGTTGAAAGATATTTAAGTTTTCGTATTTTTATTTGTTTTTATATACAAGGTCTTTATAATTAAATTTCCATTTTGACATGGCCGTAAAAAAAACCTACTGGACTAAAAGCTATAATACCTGGTAATATTATACAAGAGGGCATGGGAAGTTCATACCCACCAAAAAAAAAAATTGTTCAAAAGGTCACCATCAGCAAGGAATGGCGTTCTATGCAATATTCGTATACGAAATTAGACACGAAGACACAGGTTAACAAGTCTTTAATCGTTACTAAAATTAGTTACATGCTGAATCTGGCCTCCACCTTTTACTGAAAGCAGGTTACACCGGATTACTGCGTTCTCAACTGTAGCTCGTAGCATATCAGGAGGAATGTTGCGCACCTGTCGGCGTATCGCATCTTTTAGTTCCGCCAAATTCCTGACGTTATCACCATAAACAGTGGCTTTGAGGTAACCCCAGAGCCAGAAGTCACAGGGGTTGATATCTTGTGACCGGCGTGGCCAAGAAAGGAGGATGTTTCGGCCTATAATCCGTTAATCTGTGAAATGTTGCTGAAGTAACTGTTTGACACATGTACCAATATGAGATGGAGCCCCTTCCTGCATAAAAATCGTTGTGTCTAAGATGCCACGTTGCTGAAGTTCTAGTATCACAAAACTTCTTAGCATCGGCGCCATGCGAGCAGCAGTCACAGTGCATGTCATGAGTCCATCTCTCGACTGCTCTTCAAAAAAATACTGTCCAATTATGACATTTGCTCTCATACCACACAACACGGTAACTTTAGGAGAATGCAATGGAATTTGGTGGAGAACATGAGGGGGACTGGTGGCCCAAATCCAGCAGTTATGGGTGTTGACATCCCCATTCACGTAAAAATGGGCCTCGTCCGTCCACAAAATGTTCCATGGCCAATGCTCGTCCACTTCCATTCGTGCAAGGAATTCCAATGCGAAGGTTTCTCTACGAGGAAGATCGTTAGATTCGAGTTGGTGGACAAGGTGGATTTTGTATGGGTAATACCGCAGCATTTTAAGTACGATCTCAGTAGTAAGTCCATTCGACGTGCAACAGCACTTACGCTGCCCGCCCCTTGTGAGGCTTCCATTTTTGCTTTCTCTACGGCTATTGAAACAGCCTCCACGGTTGCTTCCTCGGCCAGATGCTACCGATAACAAACCTGTGGCTTCAAACTTTGTCATCATCTTCTTCAAACTCTGCAGTGTCATTGGCCCCCGCCATACATGTATTCGTCGAACGGTACGATAATATTGCAAAGCCTGCCGTACGTTGCTATTGCATTCATAATAACATTTAACCAGAAACGGACGGTCTTGCATGGTAACAGGCATTGTCGACTAGTAACAAATGACGCGTACTGACAACGAGGCTCCCTTTCTTATATCTGAAAAATGACTTGTAAAGCGCATGTGCATAAACCACATTGTTAGCCTGTGTCTTCGTGTCTAATTTCGTATACGAATGTTTCATAGAGCGCCATTCCAAGCTGGTGGTGACCTTTTGAACTAATTAATTTTTTAGGTGGGTATGATTGGTTTGGTTTGGTTTGTTTGGTATTAACGTCCTTTTCAACTGCCATGGTCATTTCAGGACGGCGTTATAGGGGCCGCAAATTTTGCCTCGCAAGGGTTCTTTAACGTGCAGCCGGCAAACGACTGCACGGGACCAACGGCTTTACTTCCCTTCCGAAAGAAGTGCGTGATCTCAGGATTTTCCCCCTGAAAAAATCCTCGTCGTCCTCGGGCATTTAGGTGGGTATGAACTTCCCATGCCCTTTTGAATAATATTTCCAAGTATTATAGCTTTTGGTCTAGTAGTTTTTTTATGGCCATGTCAAAATGGAACTTTAATTATAAAGACCTTGTATAATTATCGTTAATTGAACACTTTGCTGCTCGTTAGTTTAGTTGTTTTTCTTCCGTTGTGCGCTATTTAAGTATGCGTAAATTAGGCACCATTCTATAATCACGTAGGATAAATTGTTGTTCTAATCAAATCAAATATTTAATAGTTTTAATTTGCAAATGTTTGCAACTTAACTATTAGTGCATAAGGTTCCTTTTGATATTTTTACATAATATTTTGTTGAATTTATGTCCGTTGAACTCAATTCATTCTCCTCTTTGAATAAACTCTTTTTCCTTTTTCATAATTTTTTTAATTTTTCGTGGTTTCATAATTTTCGTCTTATTATTTTCCTCCTTTGCGCTTTGCTTCAAAAATGGAAGCAGATATTTTACCTTTGCCAAAATCTGCAATGGATGAGTTGACAAACAATGATTATTTATCAAGACTCCATATAGGCAAATTTAACGAGATATTAAGTACCGATTTTCGACCGCAAGAGGTGTTATTAATGTGTTGTTAAAAAAAATGGCGGCTCAAACGTTAGACATCGATGCTTCATGCTCCACCAATTTAAGTCAAATTGAGCCCGGGTATTCATCGCTTCAGGAAATTTTATGTGAATATGAGGCGCATCAGACCTTAATCGACACATTAATGAAAGGCAGGACTTCAACTGCAGAGCAGAGGAGAAAGATAGACTTATTTTTAATCAAGCTTAAGGAATGGATGAAATTTCAATTCCAGGAGGGAGATTCCATTCTTACCAGTGATAATGATAAAGAGTAAACGAAAGACAATCTTTTGATTAATAATAATTTTCAAGATAGCAAAACCTCTCTAACAAAAAATTTGGAACAAATATTAAGTACTACTACTACGTTACGTAATCAATTATTGGTAAAAATGGAAGAATTTTGTGATTCTCGACAGCAAAGCCTAGCTCGTCATATAGATAATAAAATACTTGACTTGAATAGTACTATTGTAAATGCGGTCCTTAAAGGAATAATGGACTCACTTAATGGCGTAATTAAAAAGATTTTAGACGTTGTTAAAGTGCAAATCAATAACTTAATTGTTGAAACACATTCGACCATTTTGCTATGTTAGATCGTGATTCTGACGTCAACGTTCGACTACTTAATGAGGTTCAATAAGCTACGTTACCTGATCGCCACATAAATCGTAATGGAGAAATAAACAAAGAAGATAATAATAGTCAACAGACGGATAATGTGTCTATGATCACTGAACCCGGAATTATTATGCGAGGCCTAATCATGGCAAGGCGCCCAATCAGGTGGAGCACCACTGATAATCACATGACTATGAAAATAAATTATCTTAATGCTAGATCAATATCCAACAAAATTGATGATATCACTGTATGGCTGACTACATCTTGCGCTGATATTTGTATTATAACGGAGACCTGGCTCTCCCGCTTCCACGATTTTAACATCTTTCAGTTTATTCCCTATCAGTTAATTCGCCAAGATAGAGAAACGAGGGGGGAGGAGGTGTTTTGTTTATCGTTAAGGAGTTTGGTCACATGAACTGTTTGAAAAGCAAACTGTTGGAGGGATTGAATTCATTTGTGACCGTATTCTGCTCCGGAAAGTTTTTGTGAATCTTATGGCCTTTTATCGTCCAAATGACGTTTCTATCGATATTCTATTGACATTATTTGTGCTCTTATATAAACTATACAAGATCAACTATATCATTGGAGATTTTAATGTTAATTTCAACGTCCCTACGGTTAACAGCAAACAAATCATACGATTATGTGCTTCATTTGGCCTTCATTCTGTCATACATTGCCCGACTAGAATCTCGCCGACTTCAAATACCACCACTGGTCAATTTTTTCTGCCTATTGCCTGGAGTGATACTATGATTAATTCTTGTATAATACCAAAGTGTGATCATATGGCAAGTAGCTGTAATGTGTTAAATATCCAAATATCGACCTTGCATTTTAATATGGGTGTTAGGAGAAGGTTCGATTTTCGAATGGTTAATTGGCCTAAATTTCGTCAAATTCTTCCTTCATATGATTGGTCTATTTATTTTAATACAAAATGTACGAACACCTATGTTTCTGGTTATAGAAAATAATACATATCAAGCGTTACTTCAAGCAGGCTTAGTAATTCATCAAAGTAAGACCTACATCAAAAATCGGCTTTGTGGTCTAATGAAATTACTCCCTATGGAGGGACAAGAGGGAAGCCTTTTTGAGTTTTCAAAGAAATATGAATAGTTCTAATAAGGCACAGTTAATACGAATTAATAAAAAATTCAAACAGCAAATGCGATCCGCTAAGAGGGCTTATTTAGCAAAACCGGAAACAGGCTGCTATGATGTTTGGAGAACAATTCGCAACTGTAAACGTCCTAAACCTAAATTTCCTGTACAACAAAGATTAGATTATTTAAAATGGGTTGACAACCCTAATAAACAGTGTGAGGTTATTCAGCAATATTGCATCAAAACTGACACTATGGATGAGAATAACGCCAACAGGTATATGAATGATATTATTGCTCATTAAGCGTTATTCATACAATGATACGACGATCTAATAACAAAGTATGTAGGCCAGACGGCATATTAACTATCCCTGTCCTAAAAAGATGGGGAAAATTTGGGAATCTCCTGCTCCAGAACTTGATTATGTCATTCTTGCAACGAGGTCCTTTTCAGCTGATTTTAAAAGAACGTAATAACGCCCGTTTATAAGCAAGGTCCCACACATGACTTCAGTAACCACAGACCTATTGGTTTACTCTCTGCCATGTCCAAGATCATTGAGAAACCCATATTTTCGAATTTATCTAGACATCTTTGATCAGTAATACCTACTGCTCAAATGGGTGTTAGACCCAAGACCTATCTGCTTCTTGATTTTTACTATCCTTAATTATATTGTTGATGCTCTTGACCAAGTATTATACTGTTACATTACCAATACAGATGTGGCGAAGGCCTTCAATACGATTCAGAGTAACGACTTATTAACTCAACTTTTGAGATTGGGTGTTGGTCAGTATACAGTTGAATTAGTTCGCAGTTACTTCGATCAACGGTGCAATTATATTGGACTAACTCAAACTGACATCGAACATCCATCTACCAGAGGATTTACAGTTTCGTGCACACTTTTGGCAAAATTTTCATGATTTCCAACGAAAATTACCCGAATGGGTGGATTTACAGTTTCGTGCTCCCCAATGGCGACGGTTTTTTTATGCGACTATCACAAAATTTATTATTTGCCCCTGAATTGTAAAATTTATTCTTTTGTTTATGATAATTTCCTTTTAAAGGCATGTGCCCCGAATGAAACAGCTGAAGCCTTAAGTCAGATTCAACAGGATATTGACACTTTGAGCCAATGGTACCTTGAACAGGGTTTAATCCTGACAAGACAAAAATTTTGTTAATCGAAAAATCGAAACAAATTACCTTGCCTACGTGTACAATCCTTGGAATTATTTTTGATAACAGACCGACATTTGATGAAACTATTCAGACACTAGTTATGGATAGAAAGAAAAATAACTCCAAAACAACTATTCCACATAATAGATTTTAAAATCTATTATGTGGAATAGTGGTTTTGGAGTTATTTTTCTTTCTATAGTTGTGTCCACAGTTTTTGGCTTGATTCCATTGTAACTAGTTATGGAGTTAATGAAGCTAAGGTTTTTATTTCATCAGCTTAGATAAATCTTAAATAAACGTGAGTTAATTAAAGTTTTTAAAGTTTGGTTGAGCCGAAATTAAAATATGGAATTGTCATTGGGCCACCGCACCGAAGTATCAAATCAAATAAGTTCAAACAGCCTACAATGACATCCTTAGAGCTGCGCTGAATCTCCCCAAAAATTACATCTATTTCCAAAGTGTGTAAGCTATATGACCTTCCATCTTTCTCGTACATCAGTCTTTATGAAAGGCTTAAGAACTTTACCGGGCATTAACAAACTGCGATCATCCAATGCACTTTATAGGGGCCTGGATTCTTGATGCCGAAAAAACTCGTGAAAACCACAGACTTAAAATCTGTTCAGCAAAGAAGATATCTGTGTTTGTAGAAAGGTTTTTTCCTTACAACACTTTTAAGGATTGGAATGTAATTTCTTTTAATGTGCGACATCAAATCCTTTTTTGTTCTAAAGACCATTGCTCTAATCATAAGTTACATGTTGCTAAATTACTAGCTGAGGTGGCACACAATGGTTGTATCAGTTGAACCCTAAAATTATTTACTTATTCAATATTGGAATGCATAGGTGTAATAATAATAATAATAATAATAATAATAATAATAATAATAATAATAATCATCATCATCATCATCATCCGGGTGTCATTCCAATTCTATCCAAACCAAAAAACATACAAATTCTGCCTTCTACAGCTGCAGAAAAATTCACGTATTGGATTTGTACCTATTATGATGGTACACAAATCATGTGTATGACAGCTTATAAGCCAATAAAAACTTTAATATAACAAAGGAACAACTACATTTTCTTTATTGTTTAATTCGGTACAAACTTCCTATTCTTTACGTGGACCTTCAGCAACAACTCAACTCAATAGAAAGAAAAATAACTCCAAAACCACTATTCCACATAATAAACTTTAATGACTCAGATGTACATTTCGGAAACGAAGTTTCCTTCATCAACTCACTGATGAAGGAAACGTCGTTTCCGAAATGTACATCTGAGTCATTAAAGTTTATTATGTGGAATAGTGGTTTTGGAGTTATTTTTCTTTCTATAGTTGTGTCCACAGTTTTTGGCTTGATTCCATTGAACTCAACTCAATTTGCTGTTTCTATTGTTCTGGGTATTAACCCAATTGATCAAAACTTTGACATAAGTTTAATGCGAGATCACTTAAAATTCATTTTATAAGAAACAATTGCTCCTATTTCTTTTAGGACATTCAATCTTTTCCCGTGTTAAAAATCCAGGTAGGCCAATGAAAACTCTTAGAGGTAAGCTGAAATTTCATAAAAATGAAGCGTCACGAAAGCGTTTGGAAAGTCTTTAGAAACTACAGAAAAAAACTCAAAAAAGTTTAAATGAAAGTCGTAATAGAATTTTTCGCAATAGAATTGTTGAGTCTCAGAAGGAGAGGGACACAAGAATAGAAATTATGCGCGTAAACTGCTAAACGAAGACGATTACACGAAACGCAAAAGAAAGAGACGCAAGATTGGAAAATCCAAGGACACGTTTACCATTTAGTTGATTCATTTCTTCCAGAAGAAAATGCAGAGCCTAAATATCTCCACTTTTATTTCATGGACGACGACAAAAACGAGGCAACATTAAGATGTAACAATTTTCCCAAACTTAAATCAAGTGTTGTGCACGACTTACAAGAGATGTTACACTCGAACAACAAGTACGTTAATAGTTTTAAAACTGCATTAGAACACGTTATTGCCAATTTCAAGGTTATAATTCACGCAGATAAAATACCCTCACGGAATCACAAGGGACGGCACAACGCACCTATCAATAATGAAATTGATGTATTATTAGCGGGCGAAGATTTTCAAAAGACATATTATTTTGCATTCAAAAAGTAACCAACTGCAACGAATATCTGAAGTTCACAAATCTTATGATCCTCTTCAATATCCTCTACTGTTTCTGTCAGGAGAAGATGGTTATCGTCTCAACGTAAAACAAATTTTGTCACCAAAAACTGTCCGCAATGAATTTTTATGCATTATGGCAAGGGAAAATGAAGTTAACTTCTTACATTATTTCCGCCAACTCTATAATCAATATTTAGTTGACATGTATGCAAAGATAGAGTCAGAATATCTTTCCTTCATCCCCACCAATCAAAAACAACTTATAGTAGACAGTTTCATTCATCTTAAGGACGCAATAAACAGCGATGGAGATATTAAAAATTTGGGTCAATTAATAATTTTACCGTCATCTTTTACAAAAGGTCCCCGATATATGCATGAAAAGACTCGGGATACCATGACATATGTAAGGGAAAACGGTAGACCCGATTTATTCATCACTTTCACAACTAACCCAAAATGGCCAGAAATAAGTTATAATCTATGACAGGGCCAATAAGCACACGAACGATCATTGCGGCATATAAGAGAAACCTATTTGCCTCCACTTCTGATCATCGAATGGACAGGCCTTCTATAATCTAGTGGGACACGGTTCATGCAGGAAGTGACATCAGATTTTTAGCAATACGACACGTTTAACACGATTAGCACCACAGATATATAGTAAATAGATCGCCAGAGCTTCAGCTTTAACGATGTTGCTAGTGAAGCCACTTGCCGCCATCTTACCTCACTACACTTTTCAAGCCATATCACAAACACACTTGAAATAAAAAGATTCATCGGTGAGATAAGGGTTCATAATACTGTTTCTATCAACGAAATTGGTAGTAACTTTGCAGTATAACATAGGGACGACAGAGATTCCAACTAGTTTCGCCTTTTATTCCCGGCTTTATCAAGGATAACACAACAAGAGGCTCGCAGGCCTTATGTACAGAAAGAAGGTACATAGTATGCAAAGAGATTGGAGAATGGAAAGAATGGAAATAAAAACGTGAACCAATAAAGAAAATACAGGAGAACCAATAACAGAAATTACTATATGAAATCAAGAATAGGAAAATACTAATGAAACCAATAACAGAAATTACTAAGGAAATCAAATAAAATGATAAAAGAGGAAAGCAAACAAATCGCGGACCGAAAAGAGAGCATATCTTTTGTCAGAAGACAAGAAAATTTACAAAGGAGAATGAAAGCAGAATTATATAAAACATATTTGAAAATAAATAAATTAATTTAAATTATACAAGGTCGGAGACAGAGTTAAGTATGGCATAGACATCAAAATCCGTTTGGCAATTGAGGATGAGGCCAGGGGTAGATCTCTTGGCTTTAAATATCTCTATTGATTCAAGGGTCGCAGTCTTGAACGGGTCGTTGCATTTGTGTAAGATGGACATCACTTCATCTTTGGTTTTCAAAGTATGTCCGGAATCGGTAAGATGGTTGGCATAGTGGGAATTACCATCTTGTTTCTCGTAGGAGTTGACGTGTTCCTTGAAACGTATATTGAAATTACGGGTCGATAAGCCTATGTAAAACTTATCGCAGAAGGCGCAATTCAGGAGATATACTCCGGATCGGGCGAAATCGTCAGATGCAGATAGGGTAGATGGGCGCAAGGTACGAAGAAAAGGGGTTGGGGAACGAAAAGAAACTTGGAGGCCAAGGGAAGAGTGGAAATTGGAGAGGCGGGAGAAATGGGGGCCGAGGTATAATAGAGAAACCCATTTCTTTCGTCGGCTTATATCAGGAGGAGGGGCACTCGGGTTATGGAAGGCACGTCTACGTCGTTGGAGGGTACGGGAGAAAGTAGAGGATGAGAAGCCGTTCATACGGGCGAGGGTGTGGATGATACGGAGTTCGGAAGTGCGGGAAGGGGGGCTGAGGGGTAACTTCACAGATTCAATACGACGTAAAGGCATTAAATAATGGAAGAATTGTTCACAGATCAGTTTATAATAAATGTTAAAAATTTATAGTTATTTTTACACCACTTCTACATAAATGTCATTATTTGTGAATATTTATTTTATTTACACTCATATGCCAAAAGTCATGGGTCTTTTTGTATGGGTCAAAAGTTACTGGTGTTTTTGTTAGCCTGTTGCTTGCATTATTAAAAAAAAGTCTCTTTTTAAAGTCTTTTTAAATATATTTTTTAAATATTATTTGAAACGATTCAGGTTAAATATTCATAGTCTAAAAAATATAGTCTGCTTTTCTGTGAGAAAGAAAACAAGATTATCAATAATCCTGTAGGTGAAAAAAAAAACAAAAACGAATAACTGATGGGTATAAGAAATTCATAATTAATTTAATTGATAATTAAATAACGTGATATTAAACAAAAAATACTAATTGGTCTCTAGGTCTAATTGCAGAGTAGCCCTATCTAAACATAATTTCTAGCGGCTATAATTTAAAATAGTTGGAAACTTTTTTTTCATAAGATCATAAGAACGCGTACAGCATAATTTTTGTAGTGAAGCTATATGGCGCGCTTGGCTTCATCGAAGAGGCGGGTTCTAGCGATCTATTTACTATATATCTGTGACTTGCACGGAGTTTTTGAATGTAGCTTGCGATTACTTGCACGTTTAAGATTTGTATTGTTTTAGAGCTAACAATGTCCCTTAACAATGTTTTCCCACCATTACGCATTTCATGAGACAGATGAGGAATGCCACAATGAGCATGCGCGCCAATGTCGTGCTAGAGAACTAACACGAACACAGACGTAAAAAGACCGTGCTCCGTGCTAGGCGTTTTGCAACACGGAACACTGTTCGTGCAGGAAGTGACATCAGATTTTAGCAACACGACACGCTTAACACGACTAACACGGAGTTTTTGAATGTAGCTATTGTTTATAAAGAAGCATTTTCGTGATACACATGTTACAAGATGCATTATCTGTACTTATTAGTCGCATTCAAATGATTAACAATAGTCTTAACATTTGGAATACTAAACTTTTTACCAAAATGGCATCACAAATTTTTTAAATTCTGCCCACTTAACTGAAGTTCAGCATCTTTTTCAATAAACCTGATTGTGCTGCGAAGCGCACGGGCCCTGCTAGTTTCCTAGAATTTCGATATTCGAATTTTAAGAGTGCAAAGACTGAAAAAAAAATCGATTTTGGGGGGTGTTTCACAAAATTTTCTGATATATTGATGCAACTTCGCGGTGAATAAAGATAAAGCAACGAAACTCGGAGGGATCCTTCTGGGGGATATTTCTGTTTTTTTTTCGATTTTCGCTTTGTGAAGGGGGCCAGGGAGGGCCCAAAGATTGGCCCCCCATTTTGTGTTTTTGCCACCTAATAGCAATGCGGAAATGCAGAGAGCTTTAAAATTGCGCACGAGGATATAAACAGTCCACTTGAGAGAATAACGAGTGTAAGAAAAGGTTTACATGTCCTGTTTTATCATCGGATGGTAGTAGCCCATCACCTGCATTGATAACAACTTCTAAACTCAGTGTAGTTTGGTCGAAGTCTACGTAAAAGTCCACTAAACCAGGTATAAAGAATTCGATAGGTCCGTCTTGACTGATGATGGCTGTCTGTTGATATCCTGTGACTTGGCGTTTTTCCTGCTGACCACTCGTGTGAGGAATAGAAAAATGTCAAGATCGCTGTTGAGTCATTCGGTGCTCATCTGATGTATCATTGAGACCATGGTTTGGTAGGTATTAGACGAAATCTAATGCTAAAGGGCGTATGTTTAAAACAGATTTTGCATTCCTTTTTGCTGTCTTCTTTTTCGTTGTTTTCTTCTTCTGCTTCTTCCTTTGGGTTTTTTCGACTTTGTTGAGCGTTGTGTATGGCCTTTTCATCTGTGACGGGACGCCAGCAATGATTCCAAGCTGTTGCTTCTAGGTCTTTTTATGGACGAATGAGCAGGTTTTGAAGAAATTCGTCTTTTAGTGCTGCCTCTACCCCTCTGAATTCTGGCGCCATTTCCTGGAGGGCACTACCACCAGCCTCCTTTATTCGTGATGACAATGAATGTTTGAGATTTTGACCTTGTATCACATCATTCAAAACAGAAATACTACCTCTTAAGGCATGGCGACCAAGAATTTTACCCATAGATTTGAATAACGGTGTAGCAAAACGAAACAGATTGAAAAATGCAGAGCCGATACGATTACCTCTCTTAAACACGGTGCTCCTAAACACAGGAAAGCCAACTACCCTGCTGACTTAAATAGTAACGTTAAATATATTCTTGGTTTGGTTTGTAGGGAACATGCGTCTTGAACCGAATTATGTGTATTGTCAAGGAGTGACCAAAAAAAACCCGACTTCACTCTATGGTAGTTTCTTACGAAAATGTAATTTCACAACTGTTTTCCAGATATAAACGAGAGCAAATCGCTGTGGTCTGAATGAACAGCAATTTCATTCGTGTCAATGACGTTTTTACTTAAGGGAAAGTAGTCAGGTGAATGAAAAGTTTGATAAATCACTTCTCGTCTATCATGCGAAACCGGAATGATTTTTAGGAGCGGTGCAAAAATGTTGCCCACAACTTGAGGTTGAATGATGTCTGTATACAGGTAATGACCATGAATCCCTCTTGTAAGATCGATTGGTGTCGAGCCTTTGCCTGTATCGAGTTTCTTATCAGAAAGAACTGTCTCTAAGCCTAATGTGTAGCACAGACCATCGCTAAAACTAATGTATCGACCCTCCGAGCATTTGAAATGAAAACATTTGTTGGGGGTGAGATTGATGGTGTAAAACGCCTGTTCTTTCTGAGGTAATAATTTAACGAGTGCCTCAACAACATCTCTTCAGGAATTTTTAAGATGCGTTGTTCTGGACTTTCAGGTTGGTCGTAAATAACACAGCTGATGAAACCATCGACTGCATCATTTAAGGGAATAGACATAGGAATTTTCAATTTCTTTTTCAGAAACTTCTCCGGTATAAAACTAATAATGGCACCTGCAGAGAATTCAGTGAAGTGTTCTGTGCGACAGGTGAACCGAGCAAAACCATTAACCAACTTTGTCTCGACGGCTCTAAAATTGTCTTTTAAAAAATTGAACCATCAAACGTTTTACGCAATTTGCTACTCTTAAATTCAACAACTTTTTGGTATAGAGAAGAGGACTTGGGATACCTTAACGTGACAGTAAAAAATGACACCCACTTAAACGATGCATTGTAATCTGGAGATAGAGAGAAACGTTCCTCAAAGAATGTATTTGGTGAAACATTAAATACCTTGCAGAATTCCGGTGTACTAACAAATCGAATCCCGACATTCGAGGATAAACTCATAGCAACGTCTTGCTCCGAAGAAGTGTTGTTGTGGTAAAAAAGGACATCTTTCAAATATGTTTGTAAAACCAATTCGACTTCATGTATGAAAGATGAAAGCGTCGGATTTCTATCGGAAAGTCTTCAGGCCTTTTAACCTTTTGTAACTCCTGTTCATAGAATACGCCTGCGATCTCAGCACCATTGTAATCTTTTATTTTATACACAACAGGCTTTCGAAAAACGATTTTTGAAACTTCAAACACTTCCTCAGTCCAATTAGGTAGATAACCCTTATCAAATATGTTTTTCACTTTTGAAATACCCACGTGATCACCAATTTGTAGCCTCGGTGTTGTTTGCAAAGCAGCTGTGTAATATCGTCTAATTTTCAACCACAGTGCCGGTGCATTTCGATCATTAATTTCAGATTGTGTGATACCCAGTGATCTATGAACACGATTGTTATAACTTAGCACGAGATCAGGTAAGACGTCGATGTACCTACGTGTGTTGGCATACGTAAAAAATTTAAACATTCGGGTTTTTAAGGTACGGTTAAATCGTTCGGCTGTTGCCGCCTTCAGATCGGAATTTGTTGCAAGAAATTAATGTTGAGTTCTTTAAAATAGTCTTGTACGTGTTTATTTAAGAATTCCTTCCCTTTATCACTGTTCACTTTTAGTGGCACCTGACCAGCGGTGAAAATTTTTTGAAAGGCTTTTTGAAGTGCTTGCCCTGTCTTCGTTTTTAGTGGTACAACCCAAGCAAATCGAGAGAAAACATCGATGCAGGTAAGGAGAAATTTATACCCATCGTTCTGTTTTGACAGACTCGATAGATCGACCAGATCAACTTGAAATTGATCAACTGTAGAAAAAACTCGCATTCGGGTGCGTGGATAACGATGTCTAACAGGTTTATGTAGGGTGTAAGCTGGTACACCACTTAACCATTCGCCAGTCTCTTTTTCAGAATGATTTGTATGTAAAGCTAATCTGTGCACACCACCAAATCCAGCTGGATTTCTAGGGCTAGAAAATGCTTTATCCATCGCCAGTACTTAAATAAAAACCATTTGCAATGTACAACTGTATTTATAAAAGTTTGCAATGTCAATTGTAAATTGTCAA
Organism: Rhysida immarginata; assembly: GCA_023313115.1. Taxonomy (NCBI): domain Eukaryota; kingdom Metazoa; phylum Arthropoda; class Chilopoda; order Scolopendromorpha; family Scolopendridae; genus Rhysida; species Rhysida immarginata. Next base: position 289,429 of record JAHWFO010024642.1, on the reverse strand, counting down.
TTGAAACAATGCACCCATTATCAGAAAATTAAAAACAAACAATACACCTTGAAACAGAAGTAGTTTTATTTAGAAGAAAGTGTAAAAGGGCTTGGAAAAATTTGGTTGCACGAAAAACAAGAGTTCATTAGTAATTAGACAATCAATTAGACTAGACAATCAATTAGACAATCAACCATATCCTGATAGAAGGTGTTTATAAGCGCGAGCAAGAGTTTTATATATTGTGAGACAAAATCACATAAGTGCTTTTTGCTAAGAGCACAAGGACTCCATTGCCTGTCACACTGGATGTGGTGCTTCACTGCAAGGCAATCTTCAGGACAGGGATGTTTCACTGCATTGTATAACCAAGTATTAAAAAATTAATATTATTTTCAGCAGCAAAAAATTAATTAATTAAAGGTGAGAGGGGAGACCCAGCGTCAATTGGAATATGGTGGGGGAGGCCCAGCATCTTCAGAAATGTGGAGTGGGTGTCCCAGGTGAGACATTCTTTTATAGCGTCTTTTGGAGGGGGTGTCCCAGATGAGAATGTACACCTATCATTTATAACAACTTTTGGAGGGGGTGTCCCAAGTGAAAATGTGCGTCAGTCATTTATAGCATCTTTTGAATGTGGCCAAGTGTAAATGGTTGGGACACCCTCTCCACATTCCAAAAGACGCTATATACGTTACTTATCTACTGAAGAGGTATCGGGTTCACTCTACATTGAAATAAATATAAAATGCAGCATTTGTTGCTGCAGGAGTTGTCTATTTTAATTCAAGGATTCTAGATTAAATGCAAGGATTGTTCTACCATTTCCGCCATTTCACATGGCCGTTTACAAAGCAACTCTAGAAATAACTCGCTGAGCAATCTGCATGTGGAGTTGCGGATGACTGATCACCGATGTGTTACAAACTGAGTACCAACTAGTAGCACTGTGTGCGGCTGCTAATTGAAATCAATGGGCGGCAATTATTAAGCAAGTGATTGGCGATTTAAGTTTGTAACTGGTTTCTTTTTAGACGCTTAGTGTGCGGAGGGCATAACTCTTCTCACCGGTGAGAGTTTTTGACCTTAGGCTAAGTCAGCCACCCTTCTTACTTTTTATAAGTTTCTGATACACAGTTTCCGGTGTTTCGATCCATTCTTGATGCTAAAAATTAGCCATGTTGTTAGCAGTCGATAACAATGAATGCTGTTCAGCATTTCAGATCAAAACGATTAATAAAAAAATAATCGTAACAATAATGAATAAGAAAACGTATTAGCAAACAAGTTTGAAAGTATTAAATAAGTATAATTTACGTTAGAAAAAAGTCAGAAAAGTGTAGCTTACGTACATTCCTGTTTTTGTTCAATTTTTTTTGAACTGGTAAAATTTGAAGGAGCAAGACGAACAACATTGGAGAATGCTTATCCAACGTTGGATTTTGGAGACACAATGTTTCTGCACTCAGAGTTGAAGAGACTATCCCTACTAATAGATAGTCATTAGTTAACTTGTCCCATCCATAGTCTTATTAAAGAGTAGTATTAGTTCAAATAATTTTGTATTAATCTTCTTACAAACACGAACGGCGAATTCGTCCAGTATCGCTATCCGCCATGTTATCATAACTTGATTTCGTGTCTCTACCAGAAATGATTCACATTTCCTATGACTTGGCTCGTTAAGCCGTGTTTAGCACTGTTAGATGAGTCAGGGGTTTGTAAACATTTGAAGTTGGATCGTACAACTTATCTACGAAGTACTGTATTCTTATAATCGACTCGGAGAGCTATAACCTAATAAAATGAGTCCTACGATTGTTTATGTTAATTATGATGACAAACTTAAGGAAGTGTATACTTGCGATTCCTGAGCTCATAGATGTTTTATTTGGCGAAAGAAATGATGGCAGTACACGAATTGTACGAGAGCAAAAACTAACGATATTTATTCACTGAATAGTACAGTAAGAAGAGAGACAAAAGAGAAAGTAATGCCACCTAGTGGCAAAAACTGAAAAGGCAAAATACGTAAATATACTTAACATAATAGCCCCTGCCTTGAAAGGCTTGACTTTCAAAACATGGCTGAAGTTGCACGAGCAATGGGCGTTGCGAAAAGTGTTATTTCTCATTTGAAAACTGCCACTGCCACCAGAGGATCCACTTTATGTGTGCATGGGGGTGCAGGTTGAAGGAGCACAACCGCTCAGGAGGATCGTAGCATGGCATTTTCAGCAAAAAGAGTAAGAACTCAGACACCCGCAGAGAGAGCTGCAGATCTTGCTGCTGCTACACACTCACAACAATTTCTAGATCGTCGTTAAGGATATTTACTTCCTTAAGTTTGTCATCATAATTAACATAAACATTTTGGTCCTTCGAGCCGGATAATATTTGCAACTATCGAAGTTATTTCTCTTGAGTGCTTTGCTTTCATGAGCTCAGTTGATGATTGCTCCTGGTCCTTCGAACTGTTGAATGTGTGTTTTTACTGAGACGACATCGTGATGTTTCTTTCTTCTACTTCAGTGTACTGATTGCTCTTTGTGGTTTTGACTGATTTCTCACCGCTCCTTGCTGTCATTTATTCAAACACTGTTCGTGTTTCCCGCCATCTTTAGTGTTTTTCCCGCCATTCCGCCATCTTGTTTCTATGCATCTCCTCCTGATTCAACTTGCTGGCTTTATCAAACAGAATGGATCCTAAAAGAAAACCTACCACCATCAAAGCTAAGTTAACTCGTTTTGAATCCTATGTTCGAAAACTTTTCATCTGCAAATTCTTCTGCGCCATTGAATGCCATAGACACTCTTCAATTACATGATCGGCTGCTCAACATAAAACCATTATTCGCTTCATTTGAGGAGATTCAACAAGAGATTGACCCAGATGAAACAAACGAAAACGACTATGAATCCGCAGAATTTTAAGCTAAGTACTTTAACATAATTGCTATTGCTGAGCATTTGTTAGATAGAAGCATGCCTTGCCCCCCCCCAGTTCTGTAAGTTCGCATGGCATTCACGCCACTCTCATTCGTCATCTAATTTAATTAAGTTGCCTACCATTAAACTAGCAGAATTTAGTGGAAAGTTTGAAGACTGGCTGAATTTTAAAGATCTAATTGCGAGCCTTATTCATGAAAATAGCGAACTCAGCAATATACAAACATTTCATTATTTGCGTGCCTCGCTGACTGGCAAAGCAGCAAAGGTAAGATGGCCTTCACTGGTGACAATTACATTATTGCTTGGGACAGTCTTCATGATCGCTATGACAATCAAAAAGTACTAATTCATAACCTTATGAGGGCCATCTTCGATCTAGAACCCATTTCCAAAGAATCCTCTGCCAAATTACGCACCTTGATTGACTCAGCCAAGAAAAACCTTCAATCTCTGGATTCCTTGATCAATATAGAGCATCGGAGAGATGCATTCCTTGTCTATCTTATCAACTCCAAATTAGATAACACCACTGTAAAAGAATTTGAAAACAAGACTGCTACTTCTGATCCAACTTCTTTCGATGATCTCATTAAATTTCTAGAAAACAAGGCCTTTTTATTGGAAACTCTAGAACAAAGACATGCTAAACCCACAAATGAGCAATCCGCCATATCAATAAGTTTCGTCTCGACATCGTCCTCTTGTCGGGTCTGCAATAAAGATCACAACTTATACTCTTCTTCCATTTTCAAATCTATACCTGTCAAAGAACGTTTTGCCAAAGTAAAGAAAATGATACAGTCACCCTTTCAGCGTTGCCCTCTTCCGAACAATGTGCTATTCTCTCCACTGCTATTGTGAATGTTGTCGATAATCAAGGTCAAATTCATCAAGCAAGAGCCCTACTTGAATGTGGTAGCACTTCATCATTTATAACTTCTTCTCTGTGTAAGAAGCTCCAGCTGCCTCAAACTCCAGTCATCATCCAAGTTCAGGGTATCACCAATTCTATTACTAGTGTCCATTGTCATTGTGAAATTCTTTTGCATTCTTGAGTCTCCAATTATCACTTGAAATCTCAATGTTTGGTTGTTCCTGAGATTACTGGTCATCTGCCCAACACACCAATTGATCTTGCTAACATAAACATTCTTAATGGCCTTAAGATGACTGATCCTCACTTCAATGTCCCTGGAGAAATGGACATTCTCCTTGGAGTAAATTCATTCTGACAAATTGTTCTCACTCGGTGCATTCCACCTGGACCCAGAATGCCTATTCTGCAAGCTTCTCATTTTGGATGGATTGTAGCTGGTTCGTTTCTAAGACATTCGTTGTAACTTTAGTCGCATTTGTTTGCATTCAAGAGCAATTGGAAAATTTCTGGAAAATGGAAGCAATCGATACCCCTAAGCTCCACACCTTGGAAGAAAACGAGTGTGAATCTCACTTCAAGAGCCATACCAAACGTGATTGTAGTGGTCGATTTATTGTCAGTATTCCACTTAATAAGGCTCCAGAAGTATTAAGTGATACATACGAAATAGCTGAAAAATCTCATCTAAATTTTGAAAGAAAATTTGCCTCCAATAGTGTCTTGCATCAGCACTATGCACAATTCATGCGAGAATATGAAGACTTGGGCCATATCTTTGTTTGTGATCCTGCCCCTTCTGAGATTTCCTGCTTTTTACCTCATCATGGCGTTCTCAAAGAAGATAGCCCAACCACAAAGCTTCGTATCATTTTCAATGGTTCTGCTCCCACTACCTCTGGTGAATCATTTAACTCCTTACAATTGGTCGGCCCTACAATTCAACAGGATATGTTCAGTGTTCTGATCCGATTTCGCAAACATGTCTACGCCTTCTCAGCTGATATAGAAAAGATGTATCGCCAAGTTTTGATTGATGAGTCTCAAAGACCCTTGCAGCGCATCTTATGGAGACCTGATCCACATGATATCATCAAAACCTATAATCTGAACACTGTTACTTATGGTACTGCTTCTGCTAGCTTCTTAGCACTTCGATGTTTGTACGAATTGGGCATTGAATGCGCACAATCCTTTCCTGATGTCACTCGAACCATAAAAGAAGGCTTCTACGTTGACAATTTGTTGAGTGGAGCGAAGGTACTGTGCAAAAACCAATCTGCTACTTTGCAAATTGGTTGCTTCAACTTACGAAAATGGATCTCGAATGAGCCTCTAATTCTTTCAGACTTCATGGAATCCGACATTCACCCCATCCTAGTTGATATTGGATCGCATGATAGCACAAAGATTCTTGGACTGTATCGGTCACCACTTGAGGATAAGTTGACATTCTCCATTTCTCTTACCTCTCCAAAAGGAATAACTAAGCGTGCTATCCTGTCCAACATATCTCGGATTTTCGACCCTCTCGGCTTGCTAAACCCTTGCACTATTAAGGCAAGATGATGTTGCAAGCACTTTGGTTAGAGAAATTTTCATGGGATGATAATATTCCTCGCTCCTTGTCCACTCAATGATTGAACCTGAAAGGTGATCTTCCTGCCCTAAACGAAGTTGCCTTTCCCAGATGTATCATATGCAATGATCCAAAAAGTATATAGCTTCATGCCTTCTCCTACGCGTCCATCAAGGCCTATGGCGCCTGCATCTATGTGCGTTCTGTTGATCAAAACGGTGCTATTTTCTCAAATTTATTGTGTTCGAAAGTCAAAGTGGCTCCTCTCAAGTCTATATCCATTCCCAAACTAGAACTTTGTGGTGCTCTCACTCTCGCCCGCTCAGTCCAGCAGGTTACTTCTGCGCTCCAAATAACGTTTGATCAGTGTTTCTTCTGGAGTGACTCCACTATTGTACCTGGTTGGTTGAAAATGCATCCAAATCATCTACACACATTTGTCGCCAATCGTATATATGAAATCCAGACACTCTCCAACAATGCTGTGTGGAACCACGTCTCCAGTGCAAATAATCCTGCCAACATCCTCTCAAGAGGGGTCTCTCCTACTGTGCTGAAGAATTTCGCCTTGTGGCTTCATGGTCCACATGGCTCTTTCTAAAAGAATCGTCCTGGCCAACTCTCCAAACGCTTTCCATACCACTTGATCTTCCCGAAGTAAAAAGGTTGGATGTAATATCTGCTAATGCTGCATGTTTTTCATTTCCATTTTCAAGATTCTCTGATTTTGATCATCTTAATCGCATGGTTGCCCTTATAAAAAACAGTGGAAAAAGTGAAAACGACGTACGATGCCGACGACCAATCAAATTTAGAGTAAAACTAAAACCAGATTGGGTTGCAAATAACAGTGATAGCATATTGAAAATTGTTTAAAAAGGTTTATATACTTTTATTAAATTAAATAAATTTAATTAATTATTAAATTATATACTTTATTTAGATAAAAGAAATTAATATAGGTTTTTTTATGAACATGATATGCTCATATGTATCTTCATTTTGCTAAATTAATTTTTTTCCATTTTAGTTTCGCATGAATAGTGTTTCATTAATCCACCTTTTTTGTTTCATTTTATTTTATTTCTCATTATTAATTTGAAACGAATTTTCAATGAAAAAATTTTCTTTGCTCTCCAAAACATAGCAGAGTATTTTCTTCTTCCTCTTCCTCACTGTGGGTGTCCCACATTTGCTAATTTAACTGTCAATTCATATGATTTTGAGAAAATAATATTCCAAAAGAAGCGATCAGCGAACTCACATTTTCCATATTGGATTACTGGTCGAATCACCGAGAATTCACTAAGCCATTCGAGACGTACGTGAATTCTCGACTTTTCTCGTGTTTCCCGGAGAATTCTCTGATTCTCGAGAAATTCACCAGTGGCTGTTCTCCGAATGCACCCCATCATGACAATAATTAAAGAACGAACAAAGCGTATTCAAAGAACGTATAAGGATAAGAAGAAAAGGCTCGCGTACACGTAAGTGGCGCCGCCCAAGTCTGGCGGGAAATGCGTGTTGCAGAGAAGCCCCCATTTGATGATCGGGCAGCTTTTACCAGGTGATATAAACACAGCCTTCACTTCTTATCCTTATACGTTTTTGATTGTTTGTGCTGCTATAACAATGCATTTCAGCACGGCCTCAGCTTATCACATATCTTGCGTGTGTGTTGCTAAGGGTAAAACAATTGCCAAGCAAGTTAACTTATGGCCACAAATGTTATTTTATCCTGGACAGTAGGAAACTATGAAAAGGATAATGATGAACTTTTATTGCCAACTTGAATTCGAAGCAGTTGCAAAGTCTTTTTTTGACTCAGATCCAATTACTCTAGACACTGAAACTCTAAATTTATTTGAAACAAATTCGGATGCATATGTTGCAGGTTTTTTAGCCAAAAAAAATTCTTGAAAAAATGAATGCATTGACTGCAATTGATTTTATTTATTTATTTTTTTTATAAAAAAAATTATGTTCAACATCTTTTCCACAGTCTAATTTTTTGTGGCGTCTGCTTTTAAATCACTTCTAAAAAAGTAAGTGAATAAAAGTCATGTTAAAATAAACATTTGCTTTCTTTCTAAAATATATTAAAAATTACAGAATTAAAAAAAAATTACAAGATTTCATTATAATATAATTATACTTTCAATATAATAAACCGTGTCAGTAAATAAAGGAGAAAATAAATGAACATTAATTTAATTTAGCATTTTAAAACTAAATAAAAAAACTTCAATGATTGCACGTATAGCGAAGCATTTGCTGCCCTCTTTGACATGAGCGAGAGCTTCTCTGCATACCACTTTCCCGCCAGGCTGTGGCGGCGCTAGGATCTACAAACTTACACTAAATCAAGTTCATTCTTTTCCTTAACGTTCTTTGGCGTATTGAATCAACAACACCTAGAAAGAACGTCTGCGCACTGAAACGTCATACATTAATAAATTAAAAGAATTAAAAATTATTATAGATAGTTTAATTAAAATAATAAATTAAAAAAAAAGAATTATTAAAACCTATAATTAGACACAGAAGAATTTTAGGCTAAATTAAATAGCTAGATTATCTGTTCAGAATGCATCATTTTCAATTGCATGGGGACGAGTTTTACGCCACTGTGGCAAAAATAAGAAACCTATTTACCTCCCATTTTAGATGCTGAAAAGCATCGAATAGACAGGCCTTCTATAATCTAGTGGGCCATGTCCCGTGTTGCAAAACGCCTAGCACGGAGCACGGGGTTTTTTCGTCCGTGTTCGTGCACAGCCTTCTCTAATCATGTAGGCTGTGGTTCGTGTTAGCTCTCTAGCAAGACATTGGCGCGCATGCTCATTGTGGCATTCCTCACCTCTCTCATGAAAAGCTGTAATGGCGGAAAAACGTCGCTTCCCTGAATATTTTATAGTTATACGAATTAATTGCGCCATCATCCTATGATTAACTAGTGTAGAAGGAACTCTATCTGTTCAAGCAAAAAAGTTATTTTTGATAATCGGAGAAGATTGGGTCGAAAGTAAACTGCCTATCGCTAAGAGCGCCACTATCTCAATCTGGCGGGAAAATTGTAACCACTATAATTAGGACACGACTTACTGGATGCTAATGACCTGTTCATTTAGCTGATTTCCATTGTTGTTTCAGGCAGACAAAACAATACCGCCTAGAGAGAAAGCTTGCTTATGGAAAAATCATACATTATTGCATCATCTACGATAGGGAAAATTTCGTGCTTATTATTGATAGAAATATGATCAACAATACTCTACCGTAGGTGATGTAACAATACGCTGCCTGATCGGTCTCAACCAACACCCCCTAAAGAGAAAGCCTGAGCGCAAAAACGTCATATTTTGTTACATCATGATACGAAATCATAATTTAGGGCTTATTATTGGTAGAAATGCGATTAAAGATGACTGTCTTTAGGTGGTGTTGTCTCAACTCAAGGGGCAGCACAAATCGTGCTCGACAGCACAGACAACACGAGCACATTCAAAAATTAACCTAGCACGGATCGTGCTATAGCTTAACATGACACGCTTAACACGACTAGCACGGAGTTTTTGAATGTAGCTAATGTTTTTCGACTTCCTGTAGGCGCCAAAATACAGAGTGTTCAAAAAGTCTGGTAACATGTCAGATATTTCAAAGCTGCCAGGTAGCGAGATATGATGAGTGTGGTTTATATGTAATAATGGGGTGGGGAATTCCTTGCCGCACGCAAATTTGACCTTGACCCACAAATTCAAGGTCATCCATTTACTAATTCGAAAACTATTAAAGATAGAGAAAAAAATTCCAATTGCTACCTTGTAGAGCAACACCACATTATTCTAAAAACAATTTTTTATCACACTTTTCCCCTTGAAAGATTCTTAGAAAATGAGAGAGAAAGAGTCACTCAAGAGTGCTGCCCCTTCCCCTTCCCAGCAGTGTGCTTCCACTGCAATTCAAATGTGTTAGAAACCTCAGCCAACCTGGCCAGCTCAACCTGACTTTGAGTGACTCTTTCTCGCCCATTTTCTCAGAATCTTTCAAGGGGAAAAGTGTGATAAAAAATTGTTTTTAGACTAATGTGGCGTTGCTCTACAGAGTAGCAATTCGAAATTTTTCTCTACCTGTAATAGTTTTCTAGTTAACAAATGGATGACCTTAAATTTGGGGGCCAAGGTCAAATTTGAGTGCGGCAATGAATTCCCCACCCCCTCTATTACCTATAAACCACACACAATCAGATCTCACCTACCTGGCAGCTTTGAGATATCTGCCATGTTATCAGACTTTTGGACACCCTGTATATAAATTATTTCTGCGACTAACTCTCAAAAATGCCACATAAAGTTTGGCGTACGAAAATGATTGCCCTTAAGCCTTATTTATAGTTAAAATAAAGTATGCTCTTATCGGGAATTGAAGTCTTTTGTATTCGAAAGGATAGTCATTGGAGATTAATGGAATCCGAGGGATAAATACTGTTTCACCTTTTCCACAGCCAGTTAGTACTGTATAGAGGCCTCCATGATATTTGGCTGCAATGCAACAACTCTCAAACGGGTACCATTGCATAGTTTCGCAAGACCATATTATCGGGGCACCAATTTTAAGACAATTTATGTGAAGGCATTCCGGGAGGATTAAAGGAATTCAAAAATTCTACAGGAAAATAAACTGCCCCTGATGATCTAAAACAGAATCGATAGAAAAAAAGGTTTTGTATCACTGTGTAATTTGTCAAGCAGATAGTTATTAATTTCATCAGCAGCATCATTTCTAGGAGTAAGTATGGCTCTTTCACATAACCACGAATTCGCTTTTTTGTGGAAATTTATTATCAGGATAAATTTTTCCGACCAGTTCTTCTAGAGACTTGACTAAGTTTTCAAGGTTCTCTGGAATTTGTATATCCCCATTGGGTGTTTCTTTTATTTGTCCATTGCCTATTTCCAAAATTAATTTTGAAAATGCAACAGCTGAACAGTCTCAAGAGGTTGCATCATGGGCTTACTTGCTTTCTAACAATAGAAACAAAGACAGATTAAATAGCAAGTTTGGTAATTAATTTATTTAACACCTACGCGTTTCGTGGAAACCACATCTTCAGGGTAGGATACAACTACGTTCAGTCAAGAACGGAGGCCTGTTTTTATGGCCATACCCCTCCAATCAGAAAACTTTCTCATTGGAGGGGTTTACAATAGCAGGAAATCCAATCATCATACAATAATCAAGTAGAAGGTAATCCAATGGCATGGCAAGACTATTTGAACAATAATAAAATTATAAGCTGACAGCTTATAAAGATAACATAGAAGAAAATAAATATAAAATTTATAAACCATTAAATACAAATTAAACATTGATGGTATAAATGAAATTAATTGCAATAAATTACAAGACTGAGTGTATTATATAATAGAAGGGGCGGATGACTCATAACACCTTCGTAGAACGGCTCTTACAACCGAGCTCCGATACATCGATGTTGTTCATGAATCGATTTTTTGGCTGTTTTTGTCACATCATTGACTACATCTAAAATGGCGCTGTTTTCAAAGTTAATTTGATTATTTAAAATACGTTTGTCTCCATTCTTTATATATTTTCTGATTTCCAAGGCTTCTATTGTTAAAATCCCTCCACGCATTAGAGCGCTAGTCAAAGTCCATAAAGGGCAAACCCATTAGACCACCCATTACAGTATTCTTGCCTCTTATGTTTTTAGGTGTTCTATCTAGAGTTTCTATTTCTTCTTTGTGGACATAGTACACTCCTCCAAAATGATAATAATTATACAATCTTTTAAAAGTTGTGCAAGTGCAGTTTGTCACAAGATTTGGGAGGAGTAAGCTTAAAAACCTCCCAAATTCCAGTTCGTGTGAGAGGAGGCAGGCACAGAAAAGAGAGAGAGCGAAAGCAGACAAGCAAAGTCCAAAGGATGGAGGGGCTAAGTAATAAAAAAGAAAAACGGAAAACATGTGGAGAGATTGGCGAGATGACGGTGGTTAAAGGAGAGACGAGGAAAGGGACAGTTATTTTAAACTGATAGTTACGTTACAGTTGGGGTGGGCGGCTTGGTAGCAGCGCGCCAATCGACAAGAGCGGCGGTTTTTGGTACTAAAAAAATAGTAATTTACTTAATGGTATTAAAAAAAAAAAAAAAAAAAAAAGCTATGCTTCCACAATCCGAAGATTAGTTTTAGGAGGTTGTTTTTTGATATTCTAGTTGGTAATTATGATCTTTTGTCGTTTTTTTATAGGGTTGGCGTTTTCATCCTACGTCAGGCTTGGCTGTGAGTTTGGTGTTAGGGGTTTGTGTTACCAATTGCAGCGTCGTAGACAGAGTTCTTAGACAATCACGTGCGTGGGGTTGGGCGGCTGGGTTCAGCAAACAATCTGTAAGTGTTGTTAGTAGTAGACATAGAAACTAGGAGTAAGGATGGGAAAAGGCAAAGATCAAAAGGCTTTCAAGGAAGGGTAGGAAAGGTTAAGGTTCAAAAAAGAAAATGGAAAGTCCATAGAGACATTTAATGAAAGTGTGAAGAAGATTTTTGATAATATAAAAGGGTGGACGGAGGAGCATAAGTTAGAAGTCTATGCTAATATGTTCGATCCGGAGGTTAAATTAAAATTGGAGAGAAGTAAGATTGGTAGTAGAGGAGACAATCTCTGAAGAAGAAAGGGCTAAAAGAAAGTAATGAAAGTAATCTCGTGGTAATTAAAATGGGTAATGAAGAGTGGCTAAAAGAAATAGCAAAGGTGGCAAGAGAGGATAAGTTTATAAATAAGATAGAGCAAGTTCAAATTAAAGGCTTTAAGTGCAAAGATGAGGTATGGTATAAAAAGAAAGACAAGGGGTCAGGAATAGAAAGAATTTTTTTGCCCAAAAAATTAATAGATAAGGTATTAACAATGAACCTTGACAACCCCCTGTGTGGACATCTGGGGTTTCATAAAACTTACATAAGGGTGAAAAGAAATTATTATTGGCCCCGTATGAAACAAGACATTAGCAAATATATACAGGAGTGTAAGAGTTGCCAGGGAAACAAAGTAATAAGGGACCTCCCGTTTGGTGAACTAAAGACCCTAGAAATCCCTAGCGGTCGGTGGGAGGTCATATCTAATGACTATGTAATGCCCTTACCGATATCAAAGCGAGGCTTTGATGCTTTACTTACGGTAACTGACAAGCTAACAAAAAGAGATAGATCGTTTCCTTGCAAGACATCCGTGTCAGCGGAAGAAACTGCGTCCATCCTGGTCAACGAGGTATTTAAGGTACATGGGTTCCCGAGGGTAATAATATCCGATCGGGACGTACGCTTCAGCTCTGAGATTTGGAAAGGAATAACCAAGCTATTAAAAATAGACAGTCGGATGTCAAGTGCTTATCATCCGCAAACGGATGATCAGTTAGAGAGGTCTAACCAGTCGGTAATTCAAATAATTAGGAATTACGTGAATGAACAGAAAGACGACTGGGATACCTTTCTGACTGCTACAGAATTAGCTTTGAACAGTTCCATCTGAGAGACTACGGGTCTGACCCCGTTCATGCTGGGTCTGGGGCGTGAGATAGAATTGCCAGGAGGACCAGCAGCTCAGAAACCAGAAGGTGAGAATCTCGGTCAGCTGCAGGGGAGCTTAAGAAAGATGCTGAAGATGACAAAAAGCAGCATTAGAGCAGCTAATAAGAAGTACAAAAAGTACTTTGATGCTTGGCATAGCTCTTGGTACCCCAAGGTAGGCGAGAAAGTCATGGTTAAGGCGGACCGTTTATTAAAGATGAAGGGAAGAGTGGGAAGAAAGTTATTCCCAAGATACGTAGGGCCTTTCATGGTAGCGAAGGTTATACGAGGAGTCACAGTAAAGCTACGCATTCCCGCTCGAATGCGAGTAAGGAATCAAATTTTCCATGCATCGTATTTACGACATTACTTCGAAAGAAAAAGGGTAAAAGAACATAAAAGAAAAGTCCCAGGTCCCATTTTCGACCCCACATGCAAAGATGTTTATAGGGTACAGAATATCCTAGATGTAAAAGGAAAAAAAACAGGAAGGAGATTCTTAATTATATGGGCAGGATATACGAAACCAACCTGGGAACCAGAGGGGAACCTACACCGTTGTCAGGGGCTGATTAAGAGATTCTTTGAGAACCAAAGGGGGCAGGGGAAAAAAGATAAACAAAGCTGGGGGAGTGTCACAAATCCCCAGTTCTTGTGAATGGGCCCCAGGGATTGTGTCACAAGATTTGGGAGGAGTTAGCTTAAAAACCTCCCAAATCCCAGTTTATGTGAGAGGAGGCAGGCACAGAAAAGAGAGAGAGCGAAAGCAGATGATGGAAGAGAAGCGACGTCCAAAGGATGGAGCTCTAAGTAATAAGAAAGAAAAACGGAAAACATGTGGAGAGATTGGCGAGATGACGGTGGTTAGAGGAGAGACGAGGAAAGGGCCAATAGGAAAGAGAGAGGTTTTGAAGAGGAGACATGGAAAGGAGAAGAGAGAGAGAAGAGGAGAACAAGTTAGGTTTTCGATGCCTAAGGACGAAAATCGTGAACGTCGGTGTGGAGACGCGCTTCCCAGGAACTCGGAGACAAGGGGTGCTTCTAGGCGGGCATGCGAGCAGCAGGTAAGAGAATTTTCTTCTTATCCTAAGAGGAAAGCTGTGAACAGGCTACGCTGCCGTCTGTTCCGCGGGAACCGAGAAGCATTCACCCCCCGAGCGCCACAAGGGGAAGGGCAGTTGAAGGCACCGGAGTTTTCGCACGATACAATGGCATTACTCGATAAACAAAGTAACACGCCCTCTCAAAAGGAAGTTGTGAAGCTCCACGAGAAGAAAGGAGGAGCAGCTGCTTCGGGTGGTTAAAGGGTGCAAAGGTCTCGAACATAGGGAGGCAACAGAGGCCCGAGGACAATTGCGTTTTCCGAGGAAAGACGACCGAAGTTGGAGAAGGCGTCAGCACAAACGGAGAAGCAATAAGCAAAACTGAATTGCTTTCCGTACCTGCATTGGAGCAGGAAAAATTCCTGAGTAAAAGAGGTAGCAGCGTAAGCATGCATATCACCGGTGAAAATTACATAGCGTGTTGCGAAGCTCTTAATTAATTTCCTTACAGTGAGTTGTTCACGTTTCACGCAAAATTTGAATTTTCCTGTTTGTGTAGTCTTACATATTGCTTAAGTATCTGTTGTATGTTACGCGTACTGCGTTTATTTTATCTACCCGGATAGAAATTCCCACTGCATCGCTCGTTCCAGACGGCCAGCTCAATATTCGGATTCTGGTAATTCTCCCGACAAAAGGGTCACACGACAGGGTCACCGTTGTATAGTGGAGTACGTGAGAAGGCTGCAGCAGTAGATGATAATTTTGGCGCAAGATTCGTGTGCAACAATCTATACGTCTGAAATATAAAGTAACCGATGTTATAACGAATACTGTAATATGTTTTGTAAAGAACTTAATAGACAGAAGTATCTTGCTTTGATTGAATTTAATGTTAAAATTTGAAGGCATTATTTGATGGACCAGTACGGTTGCTGAGCACCCGTTTCCATGAATGTTTAGATTCGTTTTTGTCTTTTATTAAATATGGAATATCGTTCTGATTGGAATCTAGGACAAGCTAGAATAATATGTCCATGATGTGTATGCTAATTACAATTAACTTTAATTTTCCAATTAGCTATAATTTTCTAACTGGCTAGTTTTTACACCAGTGTTTGAGCCGGAATTCAATTATTTTAATAATCAATTTATTCATTGCCGTTATTTTAAACCGGAAGTTCTGTTTAAAGTTTAATATTATCCTTTTAAATCTAGGCAGTTATTGTAATCCTTTAGTACGCGAAAAAGCATCCAATGAATATTTATGCATTTTCATTTGAAATATTTTGAACTTTTAAGAATATCAATAAAACTAAGTTTCATTTAGCTTACTTTGCTACATTTTTCAAATCCCACACTTTTCCCCACTGATAGTTATGTTACAGAGTTCCTTTTTTTGACATTACACACCGAAACTTCAGTGTATGTTACATTTAATGGCAATTTAAAAGCTTATGAGCGGTTTTCTATTCTTCTAATAAAGCTACAACAATGCAAGAGAATGCCACAGCTTTTGCGATATTATGATTTGATCGGATTTTAGATAATAACAAGTTTTTTAAAAAATTTTACCCGTTCCCCTTGGCGCGTCTAGAAAGTATGTTTGGTATCGATACACATCATCATTTTTTTTTTAACAACAGCAAAGGTTGCTTGATCAGATCCTTTGTTCACATATTTACAGATATATTTTATAGTTTTAACGGTATTGCAAAATTCAACATTAATGTGAGCGTTTTGTATAAAAGAAGACAATATGGTACAACCCATCGATTGTCAATAGTAACATTCATTCTACATACTTTAATTTCGGCAACTGAACCTCCCTCTCCAGGTGCACGAAGTTTATATGTAGGATATCCGTCTTTCCAGTTAGTGTGTCACTTACAAATAGGATATTTCTTTGACCACTGGCCATCTTTCATGCAAGGGGATTTGGGATTTATTAAACCGCTTGGACCATGATCCATATTAGATTTGATGATGGAAAACAACAGTGGGTTTTGATGTTTGTCTGGAAATTCCGTAGAAATGATAGAATCTGTTTGGTTTGGAGTAATTTTCTTTTCCAGCCATAGTAATATGCACATGAGGCAAGCCGCGTTTTTGCCATTCAATGAAATACATATAGCACAAAGTTGTGCCAAAGACCTTAACTTTTGTTAACATATTCATTAACTTTGGGACCTTTAAGTTAAAAATTCTGCTGATAATATCATGCCTCTCGTGTGCTTGTTGCCCTGTAATAGATTATAACTTATTTCTGGCCATTTTGGGTTAGTTGTGAAAGTGATGAATAAATCGGGTCTACCGTTTTCCCTTACATATGCCATTGTATCCGGGATCTTTTCATGCATATATCGCGGACCTTTTGTAAAAGATGACGGTAAAATTATTAATTGACCCAAATTTTTAATATCTCCATCGCTGTTTATTGTGTCCTTAAGATGAATGAAACTGTTTACTATAAGTTGTTTTTGATTGGTGCGGATGAAGAAAAGACATTCTGGCTCTATCTTTGCATACATGTAAACTAAATATTGATTATAGAGTTGGCGGAAATAATGTAAGAAGTTAACTTCATTTTCCCTTGCCATAATGCATAAAAATTCATTGCGGACAGTTTTTGGTGACAAAATTTGTTTTACGTTGAGACGATAACCATCTTCTCCTGACAGAAACAGTAGAGGATATTGAAGAGGATCATAAGATTTGTGAACTTCAGATATTCGTTGCAGTTGGTTACTTTTTGAATGCAAAATAATATGTCTTTTGAAAATCTTCGCCCGCTAATAATACATCAATTTTATTATTGATAGGTGCGTTGTGCCGTCCCTTGTGATTCCGTGAGAGTATTTTATCTGCGTGAATTATAACCTTGAAATTGGCAATAACGTGTTCTAATGCCGTTTTTAAACTATTAACGTACCTGTTGTTCAAGTGCAACATCTCTTGTAAGTCTGCACAACACTTGATTTAAGTTTGGTAAAATTGTTACATCTTAATGTTGCCTCGTTTTTGTCGTCGTCCATAAAATATAACTGGAGATATTTAGGCTCTGCATTTTCTTCTGGAAGAAATGAACCAACTAAGTGGTAAACGTGTCCTTGGATTTTAAAAGTAGGCGTGTAAATATCCTCGGATACAATTTTTGTGGCACCAAACGAAGACATTTGAAAAGCATTATTGTAATTTCTTAACGAAGAAATGAACGTCTTTATTCTAGAATATGTGTCAATTAAAACCCCTTTAAGTGGTTGAGGTGATTCTTTTAAAGGTTCTACTTTAACTTTACCATTATTACAGCACATGCCCGAACTCTCTCCTTTCCATTTTAAAGCTTTACATGACAACATATTACTGACATGGACCCAATCGGTATATCTTTGTAGGTTTCGTACCGTGTGAATGGATTGTATATAAAAACAGAGTTTTCTTTACATTTGTTTTTTTCCAATCCTGCGTCTCTTTCTTTTGCGTTTCGTGTAATCATCTTCGTTTAGCAGTTTACGCGCATATTTTCTAATCGTGTGTCCCTATCCTTCTGTGACTCAGCAATTCTATTGCGAAAAACTTCATTACCACTTTTCATTTAAACGTTTTTGAGTTTTTTTCTGTAGTTTCTAAAGACTTTCCAAACGCTTTCGCGACGCTGCATTTTTATGAAATTTTTTCTGTAGTTTCTAGGAGCTTTCATTGGCCTATCTCGATTTTTAACACTGGAAAAGACTGAATGTCCTGAAGGAAATGGGAGCAATTGTTTCTTATAAAATGAATTTTAAGTGATCTCGCATGAAAACTTATATCAAAGTTTTGATCAATTGGGTTAATACCCAGAGCAATAGAAACAGCAAATGCAGTGGAGAAAACACAACAATCCACCCCGTTTAGTTGTTGCTGAAGATCCACGTAAACAATACGAAGTTTGTACCGAAATAAACAATATAGAAAATGTAGTTGTGCCTTTGTTATATTAAATTTTTTATTGACTTATAAGCTATCATACACATGATTTATATACCATCATAATAGGTACAAATCCATTGCATGACTTGTTCTGCAGCTGCAGACGGCAAAATTTGTATGTTTTTTGGTTTGGATAGAATTGGAATGACACACGTATGATGATGATGATGATGATGATGATTATTATTATTATTATTATTATTATTATTATTATCATTATATATGTAGTTCTCAGCGGGGACAGACGTGTCCCCAAATGCTCCCGCCTTCCCCAATGACCACAGTTTTTCCCCTCCTGCAACCCATCTCATCCCGCCTAGCCAAGCAGTAATCCTACGTCCAACGAGTGCAGGTCGTCCTTACCTTTTCTATAACTATGATAGTTTCCGTTTTATATTATTTTATTAATTTAATGTTATGATTTTACTCTATCTCTCTTGATAACTTCTCTCTGTCGTCAATCTTTCTCATTTTATTTATTTATTTATTTGTATTAGTTGCTCTGATTCAAGCGTGTTGATTTTTATCTTTATACAAATCACTGATTTTTATCTCTATACCTATACGTACTTTGTTATGTACTTTATCAGTAGCCTTTTCCACTGTCACTTATTTTAACTATAAAGTCAGTAAACTATTTTACTTAATAGTCAGTTTTTCGTTTTATTTCTTTATTCTTATTTTATTTTCTCCTTGTTTTAAATTTACAACTAGTTCAACTTGCCTTTTCCATTTGCACTTCCTCCCCCTCACCGCCTCTCAATGCCACTGGCTCTTCTATCTCCTCCTAACATCCGCTACAGCTTCCCCTGCTTCGTCTTCACACTCTGGTGCCAGTTTCCTTTACCCCTTTCCCCTTGGGTACCCCTCCCTTTGATCCTTTCTCTGTCACTTGCATACTTTGTATCTGTTACTTTTTTATACCTATTTGACCTTTGCTGTCATTGGCTTTTTTCTCCGTCTTCTAATTGACTCTCCTCCAATTCTGTTTCTCCCCCCCCCCCCGTCCTGTTACCCTATATTCTATATATTATTATTTTTTTTTCTTTTTATGTTATCCTAGAGAATAGAATGTTATCCTCGCCACCTTCCCATTCTTTCTGTCTTAATTTTTTTTTAATTTCATTTATCTATTATTATTCATATTATTATTATTATTATTAGTAGTAGTAGTAGTAGTAGTAGTAGTAGTAGTAATAGTAGTAGTATTATATACTTTTACTATTATTCTAGGATTCTCCCCATCTCCCCATTCTTTCTGTTTAAAACTTTTTTTTTAACTTCATTTATTATTATTATTATTCACATTATTATTATTTTTATTATTATTATTATTCAAACTCGTCAACACTACTGAGCCAGCACGAGTCCAACTCTTCACGGATTCCTCTTCTAGTCTGGAACTCAGCCAAAATCCTTACGGATTAAAAATCCCAGGCTTTTACTGTCATAACACCTCTCTCAAAACCATGCCCTAAATGTAAAAATGGTATCCATGGTAAACAGCACAAACTCACTTGTGTTGGGTGCCAATTCGTCTTTCATGGTAACTGCTTTGGAATTAAAAGAACTGAAACTCATAAACTTTTTGTGAATGGGGTCAGCACTTTTTTCTGCAAAATTAGCCCACCTGCTAGTCAGTCTAGTGATCCATTGCTTGCCAATCAACGAAATGATGCAAATACCTTAACATTGGAAAACTCAATTTGCAACGCAGACACAACTGATGACTCACCTAGTAATGTAAATACCGATTTCAATAATATTGTTCTCCGTGCCAGCGAAGGGCGGGAAGAGGAAGCTTGGTCTAACTCAGAAGACTGTATAGAGTTCGTGCGTACGATACTCATGAAGCTTAACCATCTTACGCAGCTAAATCATGAACTATTCTCCGAAGTTCGTGCCCTGAAACACAATAATCAATGCCTACAATCCCAACTCACAAATCAGTCAACACAGCTCCGACAAACACTAACTAAACTCTCAGCTCTTGAGTCCCAAACTGATAGGATGGCCCAGACTTTCATGTCATGTTCTCATGCTCAGCAAGTCAATTCTTCTTGTACAGCGACCGAAGACACCTCTACTATGCCTGCCCTGGGGGTCAAGAAGACTGCGGAGAAATATAATCATTATGGTATCGAGCAACTAGGACTCAATACTTCATTTTCAATGTCCTATAACGGTGCTGTCAATCTGAGACGGTGTCACAGAACAAAATTGTCGAGTCTACCACTATCCATGAGAGTGGTGATTCAAAAATACACTCCCAGCAGCAGCTAAGGAAATCCAAACTACCTCCTCCTCTCCTGGAGACGGGGGTCAACACCACCATTAAAGCCATCGAAACCCGTTCTCGAACCACCTTTTGTAAATTCTTCATCTCGAGGTTGCATCCTGGCACTACAGTCCAACAGTTAGTAGCTCATATATCTTCCTTTTCCACCTCGAAAGTAGTGTGCTACTGCCTTAAAACCAAGTCACCGAACTATACCTCCTTTTACCTTTCTGTTCCTACAAGCGCAGTTGAAGAATTTCAAACTGCTAATAACTGGCCAGCCAATGCATTAATCCTACCATTTAGAGGAAGATTAAATCCTAACCTTATTTTGCTCTCTGGGCCACCAAATGGAAAAAAAACACAACAGGAGATTATCATACTACTAAAACCCAAAATACAGTAGATAGCTCTGAAGCGACCTACTCTACATCATTCGTGACAATTGAAGATACTTCTCAAGATTCCGGTGCTGTGCACTCCGAGTCTACTCCTACCAACGTCAGCAACTATGTTCCTCCTCCTTTAATACAAAGTGCCACTAAAATCTCAGCATCGGAGTCTTTTCCTGATCGTTCACCAACCCACTAATGAAAATTTACTACCAAAACTGTAATGGTCTAAGAACAAAATCCACTCTTTTTCGTCAAAACTTATCTGCCAGGAATTACGATGTCATCGCACTCACTGAGACCTGGCTACAAGAAAATTTTCCCAGTTCCGAATTTTTTGATGATAGTTATTGCGTGTTCAGATGCGATCGGCCCACGGACAATAGAGGGGGAGGGGTCGCTATTGCTATTCGTCGCTCCCTATCTTGCGTTCCTCTTCACTCCAATTTCTCCAGAATTGAAAATGTATAGATTAAGGTTCGAGACAGTCATCATGGATGGACTCTTATCGGCTGCATTTATCTTCCGCGAAGTCTTCCTGCTGAAGACATCCATACTGTCTTTGACGAAATTCTCGAACTTCTAATACACTTTCAAGGGAATATCATCTTAGTTGGTGACTTCAATATCAATACTCCATTAGGAGATTATTACTCAGTGCTTAAACAATCTTTGCTTAATGAACTGCTGACAACCTGTGATGTACGGCAATACAATGGCTTTACTAACTCTTCCGGAACTATTCTTGATCTTCTTATCTCTAACCTACGTCCATCTGTCCTGATTGAGGAAGACCCACTGGTGACAGTTGACAGGTATCATCCTGCTCTTCATATTTCTGCCTCATTAAATCTGGTTCACTCATCAAACCCTCCCTCTAATCTATGCTGGGATTTTTCCAAAGGGAACTATTTTCAGCTGTATGAGGATACCTCCCTTTTTAATTGGAACGACGTTTTCAGCAGTAATGATCCCTAAGATTCCGCAAACTGCCTTGTTAAAAATTTTACCGATATTGTTAGACGGCACATCCCCATGAAAACAAAACATAGTTCCCGCTCTAAGCTTAAATTCCCGAAGTGGTTTTCCTCCAACTTAATCAGTCTCATCAGGCGCAAAAACGCTTTGCACAAAATCTACCGGAAATCTGGAAATCCCAATGATTACGAACTTTACGCTAGTGCCCGACGTCATGCCAAGTGTCAACAACGAAAGGATCATCAGCACTATGTTCAGACGCTTGAACATAATCTTCGTTCTCATCCAGCCTCTTTCTGGTCTTACATCAATAGCACCAGGAAATCTCATCAGCATCCTCCTGTAGGCATGATTGATGCTAGTGGCTACGACTCCACTGATGCGAGTGAGATTTGCGATATCTTTGCCAACCATTTTGCGAATGTTTCAAAACCTTACAATAATTCGGGTCATCTCTCCCTCCGTGGAAATGTTAACCCTAACATTGACGAGCCCATCATTCGCAATTCTCTCTCTACTGTGACTATCTCAGCTGAGGATGTTCTCTGGAGTATTCGTAGACTCAGGTCCAAGCGATCCTCCTCTACTACCGACATTCCCTCTTTCATTTATAAAGGCCTTGCCCCTCACCTTGTGGCCCCACTTCAACATATTTTCAGTCTTTGTATACAAAATGGCCACTATCCTTCCATTTGGAAGAGCACGATCATTGTTCCTATCTACAAATCTGTACTTGCTACATTACCCAACAACTATCATCCAATCTCTCTTCTTCCCGTCATGGCAAAAATTTTTGATCGCATTCTTTATAAATATCTACTTCAGCAAATTTTGCCCTCTCTTCCTGCCTGCCAACATGGATTTCTTTCTGGGAGGTCCGTGGTTACCAATCTAGTTAGCTTCACAGAGGTGCTCATGAGCTCCTACGAGCAGCAGAGCCAGACTGACGCCATTTACTTTGACCTTTCCAAAGCTTTTGACACCGTCCAACATGATTGTTTATCTCATAAATTCAAACTCCTTGGTGTCAGAGACAATTTTCTGGCACTCCTGAATTCCTACATTTCCAACAGACACAATGTCGTTCGCATCAACGGTCACTGCTCACGTCCCTTTTATCCGACCTCCGGTGTCCCTCAAGGCTCCGTTCTCAGTCCTCTTCTCTTCAATGTTTATACCTCTGACCTTCCTAATCATATCTTGGATTCGGGTATTCTTATGTATGCTGATGACACTAAGCTCTTTCGTTCCATCACTTGCCCTCAGGATGTTTTGCGTCTTCAATGCGACATTAATCGATTGGAAGCTTGGTGTCAGGAGAATGGGCTTAGCATTAATGGCTTAAAATGTGCGCACGTTACCTTTACCAATAAAACGAATCCCATTTACAATGCTTATACTGTCACCAATGCTACTATTAAGACTGTCAATCAAATGCGTGATCTTAGAGTCATTCTTGACGATAAGCTCACTTTTAATCCGCAGATAAACCATGTACACACTAAAGCTCTGCGTTGTGCAGGGGCAATTATGCGTCACGGACATACTTTTTCTACTCCCCAAACTTTTCTGTTACTTTATAAAAGTATTGCACTCCCGCAGCTTATGTACTGTAGTGAGGTCTGGAATGGTTGCACGAAGGAGCAAGATGTAGTTCTCAATAGAGTACAATCTATCTTCCTCCAGTATCTCAAACGAAAGTTCCCTAATTACGACAACCACCTTACACCATTATGTGACATCCGACTCCAAAGAGATATGACCTTTCTACGGAAGATCATCAAAGGATCCATTACCACAGACTTTGTACAAGGTCTCCATTCTATGCTCCTATTCGCCGAAATAGGCAATCTGCTGCACTTTTCAAACCGCCACTTTATGCTCAACGGTCAACGATCTACAGGATCCAATATGAATACAATCTGTACCATTCCGATTTTGATATTTTTTAATTACTTAATTATTTCCTTAAATAATGTAAAGATCTTAAGTTTTATTCTACTTTTATTTTGTAATTACTTTTCAATGTTTGGCATTTCCATTTCTTTTGTTATTTGTACATGTATTTAGTCATATTTTATCTTACTACCTTTTTAATTTTTTTTATTTTGCTATGCCGTCTGTATTTTCTGCATAACACTGCATTGTTGCCCATGTTTTACAATTTTTTATTATTATTTAACTTCTTATTTTAAATCAATTTGTAATCAATTGTACATTTTATTTTCAGTCAAATTATATTGCTCTGTTTGTTAGTGTTACTTATCTCTTTATTACCCTTTTGGCAATTTGCAAGATTTATTAATCTTTTGTTTTGTGTACCTCTTACTGTTCTGTCTTGGCACATTGGTGCTGTTTGAACGGCATAAACTTGAATTGAATTGAATTGAATTGAATTATTATTATTACACCTATGCATTCCAATATTGAATAAGTAAATAATTTTAGGGTTCAACTGATACACTGGTCTTTAGAGCACTGGTCTTTAGAACAAAAAAGGATTTGATGTCGCACATTAAAAGAAATTACATTCCAATCCTTAAAAGCGTTGTAAGGAAAAAACCTTTCTACACACTTTGGAAATAGATGTAATTTTGGGGAGATTCAGCGCAGCTCTAAGGATGTCATTGTAGGCTGTTTGAACTTATTTGATTTGATACTTCGACGCGGTGGCCCAAATGACAATTCCATATTTTAATTTCGGCTCAACCAAACTTTTAAAAACATTAATTAACTCACGTTTATTTAGGGTTTTTCTAAGCTGATGAAATAAAAACCTTAGCTTCATTAACTCCATAACCAGCGTCTGAATAGTTTCATCAAATGTCGGTCTGTTATCAAAAATAATTCCAAGGATTGTACACGTAGGCAAGGTACTATGTTTCAATTTGTCAATTAACAAAATTTTTGTCTTGTCAGGATTAAACTTTAAACCCTGTTCAAAGTACCATTGGCTCAAACTGTCAATATCCTGTTGAATCTGACTTAAGGCCTCAGCTGTTTCATTCGGGGCACATGCCTTTAAAAGGAAATTATCATCTACAAAAGAATAAATTTTACAATTCAGGGGCAAATAATAAATTGGTGTTGTGGCAGTCGCATAAAAAACCGTCGCCATTGGAGAGCACGAAACTGTAAATCCACCCATTCGGGTGATTTTCGTTGGAAATCATGAAAATTTGGCAAAAAGTGTGCACGAAACTCTAAATCCTCTGGTAGATGGATGTTTTTTTTGTTTTGTTTTTTTTATTAATTTAGAATCCAATACGTCTATCCACAGCCTGTATGGCCTGAGGCCGACGAGTTGGGTCTCTGGATGGACCTGGATTAACGACTGCTGTATGATGGTCACAGCAGCCTGGTGTTGCTTAACTTCACAGAAGTTGTGTTTCAGTGAAAGCCCACCAGCCACGGCCTCGTCGAAAATGTTCGATGTCAGTTTGAGTTAGTCCAATTTAATTGCACCGTTGATCGAAGTAACTGCGAACTAATTCAACTGTATACTGATCAACACCCAATCTCAAAAGTTGAGTTAATAAGTTCTTCTTCTGAATCGTATTGAAGGCCTTCGCCACATCTGTATTCATAACGTAACAGTATAATCCTTGGTCAAGAGCATCAACAATATAATTAAGGATAGCCAAAATCAAGAAGCAGGTAGGGATATTGGGTCTACCACCCATTTGAGTGGTAGGTATTACTGACCAAAGATGTCTAGATAAATTCGAAAATATGGATTTCTCAATGATTTTGGAGATGGCAGAGAGAAAACCAATAGGTCTGTAGTTAGTGAAGTCATGTGCGGGACCTTTCTTATAAACGGGCGTTATTAACGTTCTTTTAAAGTCAACTGGAAAGGACCTCGTTGCAAGAATGACATAATCAAGTTCTGGAGCAGGAGATTCCCAAATTTGCCCCATCTTTTTTGGACATGGAAAATTAATATGCCGTCTGGCCTACATACTTTGTTATTAGACCGTCGTATCATTGTATGAATAACGCTTAATGAGCAATTAATATCATTCATATACCTTTTGCCGTTATTCTCATTTATAGTGTCAGTTTTGATGCAATATTGCTGAATAACCTCACACTGTTTATTAAGGTTGTCAACCCATTTTAAATAATCTAAGCTTTGGTGTACAGAAAATTTAGGTTTAGGACGTTTACAGTTGCGAATTGTTCTCCAAACATCTTAGCAGCGTGTTTCCGGTTTTGCTAAATAATCCCACTTAGCGGATCGTATTTGCTTTTGAATTTTTTATTAATTTGTATTAACTGTGCCTTATTAGAACTATTCATATTCCTTTGAAAACTCAAAAAGGCTTCTCTCTTGTCCCTCCATAGGGAGTAATTTCATTAGACCACAAAGCCGATTTTTGATGTAGGTCTTACTTTGATGAATTACTAAGCCTGCTTGAAGTAACGCTTGATATGTATTATTTTCTATAACCAGAAACATAGGTGTTCGTACATTTTGTATTAAAATAAATAGACCAATCATATGAAGGAAGAATTTGACGAAATTTAGGCCAATTAACCATTCGAAAATCGAACCTTCTCCTAACACCCATATTAAAATGCAAGGTCGATAGTTGGATATTTAACACATTACAGCTACTTGCCATATGATCACATTTTGGTATTATACAAGAATTAATCATAGTATCACTCCAGGCAATAGGCAGAAAAAATTGACCAGTGGTGGTGTTTGAAGTCGGCGAGATTCTAGTCGGGCAATGTATGACAGAATGAAGGCCAAATGAAGCACATAATCGTATGATTTGTTTGCTGTTAACCGTGGGGATGTTGAAATTAACATTAAAATCTCCAATGATACAGTTGATCTTGTATAGTTTATATAAGAGCACAAATAATGTCAATAGAATATCGATAGAAACGTCATTTGGACGATAAAAGGCCATAAGATTCACAAAAACTTTCCGGAGCTGAATACGGGCACAAATGAATTCAATCCCTCCAACAGTTTGCTTTTCAAACAGTTCATGTGACCAAACTCCTTAACGAGAAACAAAACACCTCCTCCCCCCTCGTTTCTCTATCTTGGCGAATTAACTGATAGGGAATAAACTGAAAGATGTTAAAATCGTGGAAGCGGGAGAGCCAGGTCTCCGTTATAATACAAATATCAGCGCAAGATGTAGTCAGCCATACAGTGATATCATCAATTTTGTTGGATATTGATCTAGCATTAAGATAATTTATTTTCATTGACATGTGATTATCAGTGGTGCTCCACCTGATTGGGCGCCTTGCCATGGTTAGGCCTCGCATACTTATGGTAAGTCTTGCAATAATTCCGGGTTCTTACCATTGAACAGTCTGACCTTTATCCCTTTGGGCCAGGAAACCGATGTCAGAATGTCCTCATTTTTATTGTTATTTATCCGTACATAGACTAACCTTGAAATGTCTCCAGATTTAGTGGACCATCTTCCACATTGCAGAACGTCCAAACCATCAACGTTTTTGCCAGGCAATTAGGAGATACCGACTCATGAAGGTTTCCTATGCATAATCGTAGCGTAATTGGTGTTCTCAGCTGTAAGCCCCAGTCCGTTACCGTTTTTGTCACTTGCGTAGCTTGCATTTTATTCGCTGAAGACGCAGGGTTATAACTGTGTTGAAAAGTGTCGTACTTGTCAGTTGATTCAATAGGTTCTTTACTTGATGGAAGAAAATTAGTGATCATAGACACATTATCCGTCTGTTGACTATTATTATCTTCTTTGTTTATTTCTCCAATACGATTTATGTGGCGATCAGGTAACGTAGCTTTTTGAACCTCATTAAGTAATCGAACGTTTACGTCAGAATCACGATCTAACATAGCAAAATGGTCGAATGTGTTTCAACAATCAAGTTATTGATTTGCACTTTAACAACGTCTAAAATCTCTTTAATTACGCCATTAAGTGAGTCCATTATTCCTTTAAGGACCGCATTTACAATAGTACTATTCAAGTCAAGTATTTTATTATCCATATAACGAGCTAGGCTTTGCTGTCGAGAATCACAAAAGTCTTCCATTTTTACCAATAAAGGATTATGTAACGTAGTAGTAGTACTTAATATTTGTTCCAAATCTTTTGCTAAGAAGGTTTTGCTATCTTGAAAATTATTATTAATCAAAAGATTGTCTTTCGTTTTCTCCTTATCATTACCTCTGGTAAGAATGGAATCTCCCTCCTGGAATTGAAATTTCATCCACTCCTTAAGCTTGATTAAAAATAAGTCTATCTTTCTCCTCTGCTCTGCAGTTGAAGTCCTGCCTTTCAGTAATGTGCCGATTAAGGTCTGATGCGCCTCATATTCACATAAAATTTCCTGAAGCGATGAATATCCGGGCTTAATTTGACTTAAATTGGTGGAGCATGAAGCATCGATGTCTAACGTTTGAGCCGCCATTTTTTTTAACAACACATTAATAACACCTCTTGCGGTCGAAAATCGGTGTGTGTACTTAATATCTCGTTAAATTTGCCTATGTGGACTGTTGATGAATAATCATTGTTTGTCAACTCATCCATTGCAGATTTTGGCAAAGGTAAAATATCTGCTTCCATTTTTGAAGCAAAGCGCAAAGGAGGAAAATAATAAGACGAAAATTATGAAACCACGAAAAATTAAAAAAATTATGAAAAAGGAAAAAGAGTTTATTCAAAGGGGAGAATGAATTGAGTTCAACGGACATAAATACAACTAAATATTATGTAAAAATATCAAAAGGAACCTTATGCACTAATAGTTAAGTTGCAAAAGTTTACAAATCAAAACTATTAAATATTTGATTTGATTAGAACAACAATTTATCCTACGTGATTATAGAATGGTGCCTAATTTACGCATACTTAAATAGCGTGCAACGGAAGAAAAATAACTAAACTAACGGGCAGCAAAGTGTTCAATTAACGAGAAATATAAAAGGTCTTTATAATTAAAGTTCCATTTTGACATGGCCATAAAAAATAACTACTGAACCAAAAGCTATAATACTTGGTAATATTAAACAAGAGGGCATGGGAAGTTCATACCCACCAAAAAAAAAAAATTAGTTCAAAAGGTCGCCACCAGCTTGGAATGGCGCTCTATGCAATATTCGTATACGAAATTAGACACGAAGACACAGGTTAACAATGTGGTTTATGCACATGCGCTTTACAAGTCATTTTTCAGAAATAAGAAAGGGAGCCTCGTTGTCAGTACGCCTCATTTGTTACTAGTCGACGATGCCTGTTACCATGCAAGACCATGCGTTTCTGGTTAAATGTTATTATGAATGCAATAGCAATGTGCAACATTATCGTACCGTTCGACGAATACATGTATGTCAG
This sequence comes from Rhysida immarginata, assembly GCA_023313115.1. Taxonomy (NCBI): domain Eukaryota; kingdom Metazoa; phylum Arthropoda; class Chilopoda; order Scolopendromorpha; family Scolopendridae; genus Rhysida; species Rhysida immarginata. The sequence continues at coordinate 260,447 of JAHWFO010024642.1, read as the reverse complement.
GGGCCAATGACACTGCAGAGTTTGAAGAAGATGATGACAAAGTTTGAAGCCACAGGTTTGTTATTGGTAGCACCTGGCCGAGGAAGCAACCATGGAGGCTGTTTCAGTAGCCGTAGAGGAAGCAAAAGTGGAAACCTCACAAGGGGCGTGCAGCGTCGAATGGACTTACCACTGAGTACGATGTACAAGATCGTACGTAAAGTGCTGCGGTACTACCCATACAAAATCCATCTTGTCCAACAACTCGAATCTAACGATCTTTCTCGTAGAGAAACCTTCGCATTGGAATTCCTTGCACGGATGGAAGTGGATGAGCATTGGCCATGGAACATTTTGTGGACGGACGAGGCCCATTTTTACCTGAATGGGGATGTCAACACCCATAACTGCAGGATTTGGGCCACCAGTCCCCCTCATGTTCTCTACCAAATTCCATTGCATTCTCCTGAAGTTGCCGTGGACAGCAAATATCATAATTGGATCGTATTTTTTGAAGAGCAGTCGAGAGATGGACTCGTGACATGTACTGTCGCTTGGCGTCGATGCTAAGAAGTTTTGTGATACCAGAACTTCAGCAACGTGGCATTTTAGACACAACGATTTTTATGCAGGATGGGGCTCCACCTCATATTGGTACATGTGTCAAACAGTTACTTCAGCAACATTTCACAGATGAACGGATTATAGGCCGAAACTTCCTCTTTTCTTGGCCACCCCGGTCACAAGATATCAACCCCTGTGACTTCTGGCTCTGGGGTTACCTCATCACCTTTGAACACCTACTGTAAACCTGTATTTAAAAATTTATTAAATAAATAAAAAAATAAATAAATTCTTAAAGATCATCAAAAAGTAGAAAGGAATGTCTGTAAGAATCTCTTTGTCATCATCGATAAAATTTGGTTGAAAATTTAAAAGTTCCACACTTTCAGTGCCTCTATCAATTGGTTAATGCTTAAACGGTTGGATCAATTGCAGAAACGCCAAGGATAAAATAGTTTTCAAATTTTGTGAAAATATCATTAAAAATAGCGGTCCATATTTAAGATTTCAAAGTTGCCCCCTCCCTCCACCCTCAGGTGGTGGGAGTGAGGGGGGGGTCGAGTTTTATACCATTGGATAACTTTTTGAAAAATATTAAACACGTGTTCTTTGTATTTTCGATCCCATCAGGCCGTACCCAGGGGGTGGGCTAAGGGGGCTGCAGCCCCCCCCCCCCCCCCCCACCAAATATTTCGGAATGGGGTGGAGTTGGGTAGGGCGGGGGGGGCCCCCCCCCCCCGAGTTTGAAAATTTTTTGTCTGCTGTCATTTGAGTTTGAAAATTTTTTGATGCATTCATCTGCTATAAATTTCGGTTATGAATTCAACCTTGTGGCATCAAATGTTCGCCTTGAAGATTTAACAGATGTGAGAACCAGATGTCGAGATTTTTTAAAAGAACTGTGTAGGGAAATTCAGCATAGGCTGCCTGAAAATCTTTCACTGCTACAACAGTCATCAATATTAAGCCCATGTATTGCTTGCTTGCAGGTCAAACCTCCAATCACCAGTTTTGTAAAACTGGTAACATCAGATCCTGGTAAAATATCTGATATACAGCGTGAATGGGAAAATTTACCAAGTAAAAGATGGAATCATGCTACTTCACTAGAAGCATTTTGGAGTGAAGTTAACAGTGATCGTGACGCTGCAGGTAATAAAAGATTTGGACGCGTTGCCGATTTAGCATTAAAATTTATAGTGCTACCAACTTCCAATGCCACAGTAGAAAGAGCTTTTTCCCAGTTTGGGATAATTAAAAGCAAGCTCCGTAACCGTCTGTCTGTTCAAATGGTGAATGCCATCATGAATGTAAGATATCATTTAAAGCGAAATGATATGACATGTGTTAACTTCAAACCCTCTGATAACATGCTTAGAAAATTTGATCAAAAAATGTATGAAGGAAGCGATTTTACAGAATACGAAGATATGTTAAATTCATTGGAAATACCTTTTGACTAATAAAAAGTGATTTTTTAAGATGCGATAGTCTTTCTTTTCTTTAAAATGTCCAACGGAATTTTTGACGGTTTTTGTATAAAAGTCAGCGGAAAACAGCGGATTTTTTTCTGAAATCCAGCGGAGGCGCCACCAGAAAGTCTGGCAACACTGGGCCCTGAACATCCCATACGTATTTCTTACACGCGCTTAAAGCCCAAGTGGCTCCCCAGCATAAGCGGACCAGGAAAGCGTAATTGATAAACAGTTGCGAACATCGCCAAGTGACAAACGTTGCGGAATAACTATGTTGATTTTATTCGAAGTTAATTAATTAAACCCAAATTTCATTAAAGCATTTTTTTTTTTACAAAATATAAATTTATACTTATCCCAATTAATATAATTTAATTTCTAACATTTTGTAGCTGCTTTTAAAGTGATTATTGTAAGTTTATAATGGTTTTTAATTGTGAATCCACATCGTTTTTTCAGATGAATATGTTATTTTATCGTCAAAAAAAGTATGAAATCTTGAAAAGATATAGAAAATGTAGTTATATCTCGTAGGTACAACCTTTTTGGTAAAGTCTTATTTGTGTTAAAATTTTCATATTTTTGATTACATTTAAACATATCAAATTAGGTTATTGAGATATTTTTAAAATGTATTATTTGTAAATAAATTCTTTAAATGAATTCGGGATTATAATTAACTACGAATAGCGTAGCTAAAAGCTAAATTTTCGGTTTTCTAAAGTATTTTTGCATGAAGTTAATATTGTTATTATAAATTATTTTAAAAATTTTTCTTAAATAACTTAACCTAATGGTTTTGAATGCTCAAATATTATCTCATATAAATTGAGATGGTGGAATGGTAAATTCGAAATTCGTACAGATCTTCCACTGTGTCATGGAAAATAATGAATATTTTTTTCTGTTGGAAAAAGGGGTGCATTTAAAAACTCCAAAATGGCTCATCAGAGCCAAAAATTCATCTACAAAAAGTATTCGACTCATTATTCAAGGAAAAGACTACGTAGAAACACGTTTTAATTATTGACTTTTGTTCGCTTGTATGAATACTAGAGCAGTCTTTCTTTTTTAGAAAAATACATGTATAAGCAATATCTCTAAAAAAGTAATCAATTGTAAAAAAAAGTCAAGGGATAGTTTTAAAGAATAATATATCAGTATAATAATATCATTTGGCTGTTTGCCGTTTCGGAGGGATTAGCTGCACAAAAATGGTCACATGTGTACATCCGTACATACAGAAATTTTATTTTCAAAATTTCAACATATCTTTTCAAATCATGAGTTTTTATAATGTCCGGACTCCAGTTTTTATAATACCAGCCAAAGAGAACGATCTTTCTGAAGACACACTACTGTCCGGTATAGTTGTACCGCAAGATTTAGAGCCCTGAGTGGAATGTTCGATTAACAGAATAAGGGGAGTACGGCTCTTGCTCAAGACCATTGTTGAAACGAAGAATTATTTCATATTGTTGGATTTTCGCTAATGCATTTGTCTTCAGAGCAATGATTAAATTTAATTCTTATGTTACAAGATTTTATTTTATTAATTTATCTATTTATATTATTTTATTTATTCATTTAGTCTAGTTTATTTAATTAATTAATTATTCGCTTTATTTATTTTATTTTTTGTATTAATTTATCATATAATTAATGTATTCTTACATTAGTTATATTATTTTATTTATTTATTTTTATTTATCCAATTCCATCATATTTTATTTCATTTTATTTACACATTAATTTTTATGGCTTTTTCATTGAAATGCCAAAATGTATAATGCTTAAACATTACAGCAATACTATTCTTGATTCTCGTTCTATGCTTATAAGGAGATTCAACTTTGGATTCAAAAGTGTTTGGTTCATTTTTGGATTTTATGATCTATAACCAATAATAAAAATAGACTTGTTAAATTAATCACACAATTATAAATAACTGTTTGAACTTATCTTATTTTAATCTTAACAGACAAATTTAAAAATAAAACCGTAAATTCCGTGTGAAATTTTATAATATACGAATCTTTCTTTTAAAAATAACATGAATTTAACATAATCTTAGAAATAACAAATTTAACGTAATTTTAAAGTAACATGAATTTAACATAATTGAAAATTAATAAACCATTAATGAATGATATAATCAAGTACCGAAAGGCTAAATGAATACTGCTATATAAACCATTGTAGAACTGCGTTGTTTATATAACAAACTTCTAATTTGTAGTTTGTGTATATTTGTAATGAAGAAACTGGTCGTAACGGAGGAGTGTGCAATCAATACCGCCTAGAGAAAAAGCATGCTCAAGGAAAAATCATACGTTGTTGCCTCCTCAACGGTAGGGACAATTTCGGGCTTAATATTGGTAGAAATAAGATTTACATTACCCCACCCCCGTGCATCAAATTAGCACCAACAATGAGTGAAATATTAAATGAAAAATTAAATTGTATTCGTTGGTGAATCGTCATTATGAAATGATAGCTATGCAATTTACCTATCCTGTCCTTTTCCTATCCGTTCATTCGTTTCTTACATTATGAATTCGTCGACAAATCGCACAACTCGCTTCTATTGTTTGCAAATAGATGCGACGTTTATATTATTCTGTTCCGCACTTTTCTTCCTTGTACTTGTGAATAAATTGTGAATAAATTTCAACTAGCTTATAATTATGACTAAATTTCTTTTTATAACTTTCGAAAGTAATCCTAAGTCATTTTTCATTGTTTAGAATCGAACGACCGCAAGCTAATGAAGCAGACGCGAGCTAACGAACGCGCGCAAGTTAAGGAAGTGTGCACGTGCTACAACAATCCCTTCGTAACGGGCGAATGTTCCAAGCTAGCTTAAACAATGCTCGAAGAGTCGACATATAATATTTTATTTATTTATTTATTTATTTATTTATTTATTGACGGGAAAACCTATTTAAAAAAGAAATATTAAATATAATCATAAATACAAAACAAAAACAAAGAAAGAGGAAAAGATAATGACATAAATAAAGCAATAAAATCATTAACGAAATAAATTAACAAAAATGATTTTACTGCCAAAGCAGATAAAGGGAGCACATTTTCGTATTATAGCATCATAAGGATTAACCAACATTTTAACACACTTTAGAGAAAATATATAAACATGAAAACTAAATTGTAAATTACTATTTAAGTAAACAAATGTATAGAGAGAATATAAAAGAATCAATTTGAAGAACTGAAGGATTAAACGAAGAGTGAACTTATTCTTTATATATTTGAACAAATAAAAGTTCTATAATTTGTAAGACATTCCCACATAATGTTAAACAAAGTGAGCCTTAATTGCTGAACCGTTATGTGTAACCATCTATCATCTTTTCATATTCAATTACTAAAGTGTTTCTACGTAATAATCTACTATTGAAGCAAGCGATTAACTACTACTATTTAGCATTATGTCTCACAGTATTTAATTTTATATACCATTAAGCCAAAGGCAACATATACCACCATTCAAACATGTACTACTAAACAAATCCGACTACCATTGATTACTCGTTATATTCACTCATGACACTTTGTTACGAGTTGTTTGATATATTAATTGCCATATTTTTGCATTGAAAGTTCCAACAGTACCATATGGTACCTTACGTTATCATCAGGGCACGTGCTACTTAACCATTTCCCACTATCATTATTTACTTGTGATATTCACTCATGGCACGTTGTTATGAGTTGTTTGATATATTACATGCCATATCTTAGCATTGAAAGTTCCAACAGTACGATATGGTATCATTTAGTACCATTAAATCATGTGCTACGCAACCATTTCCCACTATCATTATTTACTCGTTATATTCGCTTATGGCACGTTGTTACGAATTGTTTGATATATTACATCCCATATCTTAGCATTGAAAGTTTCAGCGGTACAATATGATAACATATAGTAACATTAAATCACGTGCTACGCAACCATTTCCCACTATCATTATTTACTTGCTATATTCATTCATGACACGACGTTATGAGTTGTTTGATATATTACATGCCATATTTTAACATTGAAAGTTCCAATGGTACCATATGGTACCGTACGTTACCATCAGGGCACGTGCTACTTAACCATTTCCCACTATCATTATTTACTTGTTATATTCACTCATGACACGTTGTTACGAGTTGTTTGATATACTACATGCCATATTTTAGCATTGAAAGTTCGACTGGTACCATATGGTACCTCACGTTACCATTAGGGCACGTGCTACTTAACCATTTCCCACTATCATTGTTTACTTGTTATATTCACTCATGACACGTTGTTACGAGTTGTTTGATATATTACATTCCGTATTTTAGCATTGAAAGTTCCAACGGTACCATATGGTATCTTACGTTACCATTCGGGCACGTGCTATTTAACCATTTCCCACTATCATTATTTACTTGTTATATTCTCTCATGACACGTTGTTACGAGTTGTTTGATATATTACACACCATATCTTAACATTGAAAGTTCCATCAGTACCATATAGTACTATTAGGCACGTGCTAGTAAACCAATTACTACTATCATTATTTACGCGTCATATTCATTAATGATACATCCTTACATGTACACGTGCTGTTAAACGAATTTGTGCTATCACTAGTTACTCTCATATATTCGTTCATGAGACGTCGTGACGATTTATTTTATATATTACATGCCATATCTGGTTAGAGGAAATTTTTAAGGGGATATCGTAATGTTACCATTAGAGCGCGTGCCATTAGAGCACGTACCTATTCCGGCTATCTCAGGTTCGTACTTGTTCGTGCTCTGTCCCATATTAATGGATTGGTGAAAACAGAGTGTGAAAAAGTTAATTCGTTTTCTAGTTATCGTTATAAATAATTAGCTCCCTACGAATAATAAAATTCTTTTGATTTAGAGTCCGTTCTGCCCTTTCAATAATCGTCAATCTCGTGCATCCTGCACGCGCACCATCTCATTAACGTTTAGAGCACACGCTGAGCCGAACCTATATGCTTATTACGCGTTTTCCCCAGTGCAATTGTACCGATTTCGGCTATTTTCGAACTAAATTTATCAATTGGCTAACAGTATTTAATAACGTTATATTCGTTCATGGCTCGTCGTTACGAGTGGTTTGATATGTTACTTACTATATCTTAACATGGAAAAATTTTGGGGGGGTATCACAATAGTACAATTAGAGCGCGTGCCACTGTACAGATTTCGACCATCTTCGAACTCGTCCGTGCCATTTCCCATATCTATCGATTGGTGAAAACAGATTTTTAAAATCTTTCATACTTTCCGAGAAAATCGAGTTACGGACAGACGGACGGACGGACGGTCGGACAAGGCCAAAGCATAAAGCACCTTTCGGTACTTAATAAAACATTTTTAATTTTCTTGAATGGGATTTGAATGGATTTTCAGCACTCATTATGTGATCTTCGTCTTCTTCATCATTCCACCAGTCGTTAGCAGAATCCTTAAAAAATTTTATTTAAATAATTATGCACTCGAACCTCGATAAGTGAACAGTCTCGGGTCCGGAAGAAAATATACACTTTCAGCAGGGAGTTTTCTTTTTAAAAAAATACACTACTCAACGTTATTTGATTTAAACATTGTCTAATGTTTAATTTAACAATATATAATTATCAGTTACCACAAAACAAAAGAATATTCCACTTTTGTATTCACATTTGTTGATGGATTTATTTTCAATCACTGATCCCACAAGTCTCCTGTCATCCATAGAGTAAATTAAGCTAACTAAATGCTATATTATAGAGAAACTTTATTATTCCTTAAATTCCCAATTTCGAACCGTATCTTTACATCATCAAGACACCTACACCTTTCTACATACATATCAGTGCCCTGTTCAACATTTCTATCTCCTAATTGTACCTTCTGTCAAAATTTCTTCTGTCTGCCAACTGTACTACCTTACTTCCTATAATATCTGTGCCTTGTTCAACATTTCTTCTGTATTCCATCTGTATTTCACCCGTCTTCCGTGTGTCTATCTACAAGATGCAATTTCTTCCATCCCTCAACAAGTTTTCCTTCATCAGAACTTACACTGAAGAGCCAAAGCTTTATGACCGCCTACTCAAAAACGCGTTACGCCACCTTTGGCCTGCAAAACAGCTGCAACTCGTCTTGGCATATGCCATAAGTTCTTGGTAGATGACTGGAGACAGGTTGTACCAAATGTCTAAGTAGCGGTCACGCAAAGTCCAGATATTCCCACATGGTGATGTTTGAGCTCGGAGCCGCCGCTCCATGACATCGAAAATGTGCTCTATCGGATTAAGATCCGGCGAGTTAGGTGGCCAGGACCTTAATTGGAGTTCATCCTTATGCTCCTCGAACCACTCCAACACAATTCGAGCCTTGTTAAAATGGGGCGTTGTCCTGCTGGAAGATTCCATTTCCATTTGGAAAGACAGACGCTATGTAAAGGTGCAACTGGTCCGCAATGATGTTCAGATAGTCCGCAGCTTTCATGGTCCGTCCTACCACAACTACGGGTCCCAGAGCCGCCCATGAGAACGTCCCCCAAAGCATAATACCGCCACCATCAGCCTGTGTATGACATGCTGTACAAGAGGAGGGGGGGAGAAGTCGGCGAACCCTGTGCAGCAGGTCATTCTTCGACCGACGTGATGAATAAGAAATCGTGATTCATCCGACCAGGCAACTCTCTTCCACTTATCTAGGTTTGCAGTGCCTGTGGTTGTGTTCCAGGGTCTGGTAGACTCTCTTCCATGACGGGTCGCCGTTATCCGGGCCAGAGAGGGCCCAACATGTTATTAGGCAGATGTGGTGCCATGACTTTTGGTGAGCGCGTATAATCATGATAGAAGAAGAAATAGAGGAGTTTGCATAAAAAAATGTAATGCAAATCTAATAGATGCGTTTTCGTAGAGAAGCCTGAAATAGTTGCAGCTCGACGTCGTTTCTGGAAGAGATTAGAAAACAAATCCATCCTATATATTTGGATGAAACGTGTATTCATATAATTGCTGTTTTCGAAAAGTGCTGGCAAAATGACAATGAAACTAAAGTTTTAGAAAACTGTAGTAAAGGAGCAAGATTTATTGCTCACGCAGGAGGGGAAAAAAAGATAAGTTAAAAATGCTGGCCTTGTTTTCAAAACTGGAACTCGTACGGTGATTAGCATGAAGATGTGATTTCTGAGAATTTTCAAAAATGGTTAACAAATAATTTAATGCCAAACCTTTCAGTCTGTGCAATATGCATACTCCGCTTGTAATAGCCACAATATAAAATCTGTATGAGGTCAGATTTCTGGAAATGAAATGGCATACGAAATATAGAAAGCCGACCATAAGGTCAACTTTGAAGACATTGGCAACATCTCCTTCCCGGATTATTGGAAGATGTTACCCCCCCCC
>JAHWFO010024642.1:218801-235978 GCA_023313115.1 Rhysida immarginata | reverse complement strand
CAACCCTTTTCCTGCAATCGTGGTATCACAAAATTCTCAAGCATATCGGCATACCTGGCAGAATTGACGGAACAAGTCACCGGTCCACGGGGACGGATTTCTTCAAAAAAGTACCGGGCGATGATGAAAGAAGCAGTAAAGCCACACCATACTGTTAGTTTCGGTGAATGCATAGGAGTTGGCAGACACACTTGTGGAGTTGATGCAGCCCAAATACGGCAGTTGTGGGTATTGATATCACCATTCAAATAAAAATGTGCCTCATCACTCCATAAAATTTGCCATGGCCATGCATCATCCACTTCCATACGTGCTAAAAATCTCAATGAAAAGTCAGTTCGGGTACGTTCATCTCCAGGAAGTAATTGTTGAACAGGTGTGAGTTTATAGGGATAAAATGTCAATATCTTATGCAATATTTTCCTCACCGTCAAATATGGGATATCTGTTTGGCGTGCTATTGCGTGTGCACTGCTGGTACCCTGCACAGTAGTCATCTCCTGTTCCACAACAGTAGTTGCAATTTCTTCGACGTGTTGCTTCTGATTCGTTTGCGTCCCCGGCCTGGTTGCACTCCTAGAGTTCCGGTAGATTCAAATCGTCCATTCATTTTCCGTAAGTTAGTTATGCTCATCGGTCCTCAATCGCCAGAATTCACGAAGGGCAGCACTTGCATTGTCGCTCTTCTGATAAAACAACTTGACTAATAACGCCCGGTCAGGTAGAGTAAGCATCATCGTCAGGCCATTCGTTTGTGAATGATGGAAATCCTCAGCCTTGCCTTTTATTGTCATGATTGCTCAACACGGAATGCGCTTATGCAAATGTATTCATTGTTTTCTTGAAATAAGCGCCCCCTATGGCGACTTTTGGTACTTTTTTTTTTTTTTTTTTTTTTTTTTTTTGCAGAAATCGAAACTGCATGTTCCATTAAGTATATACACCAAAATGTACTGCATTTGGCCTAATAGAATTCCCGCTAGCGAGCTCTGAACACCTCACCACGTTATTTCTTGCCCACCCGGTATATACCTTGCTGGAATGGAATGCTGAAGAGTTGCATAAAATGCAATCGAGCACTAACCTAATTTTTTGTTTGTACTATTAGCTAACGAAAGATTAAAGACATTTTCCTATGAATTTTTCTGAATTTTGTTATTTATTTCTAACTTATGCATTAATAAAAAGCTTGAAATTTTATTTCAAATAATAGAATAAATAACATCTGTTTTTGGCTCGCTCTTTATTTATTATAGCCTAGAAATGGTCGTTATAAGTCTTGAAAAAATTCTTCTTTTGCGTTCTGACGTAGTCTTCTTTTTTTTAAATGCCACTGATGTTCACGACTATGATTACTATTTACCCAGGTCTCGTCTAAATAAAGAATCAAGTGTGAAGAATCTGCACAAAATGATCATATTTGCCCCAGAAACTAATTCCTATTACTTTCTATAGAATTTTCTGTTATTAATTTGTACGAACTGCAGTTTAAGCCTTGTCACACATGTATATTTTCAAGCGTGGAATAAATTGCTTTCTTGGTGAATCTTTTAATATTGTTGATCGTAAAATTGATCGAAATCATCTAAATTTTTCACCGAGCCTGCTTGAGTCTCTTTTTACCAGGTGTCACGAAGCAAGGGGTCCTCTCCCTCAGGTCGAAAGTATTTCCTTCCTCGATGATAGCTTTCACAGTATTGTATGAAATTTTATCTCCCTCAAAAATTTCCAAAATGTATTTTGGCTGTTATCTGGTTCCCTTGTCTTCATGGAAGAAAAATCATTCCAGATTTTCATCCTTGCTTGGATATTAAGCGATTTTCCTCAACCAAGTTTAGAAGTAGTAGAACCGCATACTGATGCAATTATAGTTCCTTTTCAACTGGCGTGCAAATTGTATCCCAGAATTCTGTTTGCTTAAAACTGGCTCTGTTGCTCGATATTCAGGTCCAACCACGTCCCTTCAAATTCTCAGCTGCTGAAGTATAATGTCTTTGTTCCAAAAAACCACTGAGTTTGGACAGCCTTGTTGTTTGGTGAAATGTTTGGCTGTTGTGTGGCTACACATCTGTGAATGCCAAGGGCATGTAGTTTCTTACTCGGCACTACTTGTTGGAATTCAGTCAAATTTTAACAATATACGCCGGTAAATGTACCCTATCATTCCCCGAAATTGTACATTCTTAGCTGTTATAAAACCAGAGTTATTAATTTATATAAATCACAGAGATTCCTGTTGCCTGTTGGAACTCCTTGAGATGAACTGGAATGGTTTCTTGCATACAAAATGTACAAAAGTGCGAACAGAATGGTGCAATAATGACAGCTAAATGTTAATGAAGAAACCAATTAATACAAATGTGTTATAAAGCATAATTTTGTGGAGTTGTGTTTACAAAAATCTAAACTAAAAAAAAAAATTGTTCTATTGAGGAAAAAACAAATTGAACATAACTGTACAATTAAGATTGGTTTCAGTAGTTACAGAAGTGATGTTTCAAGACCATGAGCCATCATTTGTTGAATTGACCCCTGTAAATCACCCCCCCCCCCCCATAACTCCAACCTTAGTGATCCAATCAAAACCAAACTGAATAGTGAAGCAGGACATATCCATAGCAACATACATATCAAATTTCAGCTTTTATATCAAAGAATGTTGAAAATATGAAGGGGACAGGTGGACACAGTAATAACCAATAAGAAGTTTCATTCTTCTGCTATTTAATAATGCTGTGTTTATAGATATTATTATTTTCTGTTGTAGGGGTCAGCAAAGTATAATGCCACTTTTTTTTTTAATCATATATTTACCAGGTCTGTAAATATGAAACCAGAATTTGCCCATAGATGGCCCTAGCTGTCAATGTAGTTACTGTCAAACTGCGTCTTTGGCACCATTTTCTTACTCTGACATCTGACAAAGATTTTCAACTCACAACAATATAAGTTTCATACAAAAGCATAGTTTGTAATAGCGTTGAACATGTCGAATTGTGACTGGAAACTACGATTTGCGGACAGAATTGATTTTCTGTTAGCATTTGAAGAAGAAAACTGCGGCATTTGAATGCTTGTCGAAGCTTACAGTGAGCATGCTCTTGTGCTTTGAATGGTTAAAAAATTCAAAAGTGGCGATTTTGGATTCAGAAACGAAGCACATGGAAGACACAAAGTGACCTATTATGAGCTGCTGAAACCCAGCAAAATCGTTAATACTGAATGCTACTGACAACAAATCATCGATTTGAATAAGCTTGTGAAAAACGACCAGAATATCAAAAAAGGCAACACAAAGTGATTTTGCTTGATGTTCATGATAATGCACCATCACACACAGCAAAACTGGTCAAGGAAACGATTGAGGCGTTTAGTTGGGAAATACTTTCACGTGCGGCTTACTCACCAGACTTGGCTCTGTCCAATTACTACTTATGTTACACGCACTTGCTGAGCAGTGCTTCACTTCTTACGAAAATGTACGAAAATGGCTCGATGATTGGTTTGCCTCAAAAGAGCAACAGTTTTTTTTTTTGGCTTGTCATCCACAAATTGTCAGACAAGTGGAAAAAATATATAGCAGTGATGGGCAATACTTTATCATTTTCATACAATAAACGTGTATTTTCTATACAAAAATTCCGGTTTCATATTTACATATCTTGTATGCCGTGGAAACTAAAAATAGATTTCATATTTTTAAATGTTGAAAAAAAGCAAATGAAAAGTATTTCTTTCAAGTTCCATGTTTTTCCTTCTGTAATTGTTACCCAGAGCAACACAATGCACGCAAGCTTTGGCAATCTCTAACTGCAAAGGAACATCTGAGATATGAAACACTGGATATTTTTTATGTGATTAGACGGTTTTCCTTCTTAAAACAGGCGGCACAGTTCCCTCTTCTATTTTTATCAATTAAGAATTATTAATTTCTTCTTATAATTTTTTATTAAGAGCATTTCTTGATCCAGAGAGGTTAAAATATTAATTTCTGACCCTTCCCAGAGAAATATTAATGACTTCTGATCTAAAAAATATTATGTAGCAGTAATAGTCATCTGGTTTATTTTTCCTCAGTTTTTCTTCAGTGTTATGTAAAACATTATGCAGCTGTTATATAAAAGATTGAGAATAATTGAGTTCAAAACTTTTTTAAAATTTATTTATTCGTGCAATTAAATTGCAAAGGATATGGATATTTATTCGACCTGAGAATGCTTAGGATTGTATTCAAAATCTTAAATTTGGCTTGCTTTGGTATTATATTTCTTTGTGCAACTTAAATAGGTTTTCATAATACTTTGTCTTTTTCTCAAACTTTCTCTTTTCATTGTTTTCATTATTGTTTTCCATGTAAATGAAAATTATGTTCAGCTCCCTCGTTCCCCACCCACCACTAAGTCTAACAAGAGGATGCACATTTTTTTAAAAAGTGGTTAGCCTTGCATCTCTTTGTGTTTGGCTATTTATCTTCATGATTAATTTGTGTTAAAGTTATTTCCTTTTGGAAGTATTTTATCAGTTATACTTGAATGAACATGCTATAATCAATAATTTCCATAATTTAATGATGAAAAACTAATTAAATAAAATTGTTCACCATGCAATTTTTTTTAAGATTTTGTGTATTGTTTAAAATTTTTAAGTAAAGTCGATTTTCCTTATCATGGGAAGCTCATTTAATAGGCCAACAGCAAATAAGGATTTTTTTTCTTGGCAGGTAGAAACCCTTCATCCTTTATAGAATTTAATAGAGCATACATGTGGTTTCATTTTAAAAATAAGATACAGTATTTAATTTTGTAAATGTATTTTTTTTTTATCAATCCATGAAATTTATATAGCCTTTACTTATGGCAATCACAGTGCATTATATACGTTGACAGGAGGGAATAATTTCTTAGATTTGCTCTGAAACTTAACCTGCCCAGTAATACTCATAGGATGAATGGGGCAACAGGGTGCTGGCCCCAGATAAAAGGGCAACTTCTGTGCCAGCAAGGTTTTAAGATATGGGTAAATATCTTCCTTTACTAACTTTTGAAGAGCACTAAAAACGATTTGAAAGTGCAACAGGGTGTTTCAAAAAAATGTATATACAGATCTTACACCCTTTGATTTTACTTATTGAGAATGGTAATGGATAAGGTATACCGCAGAAAACCAGATAACGTGGACCAGGTAACTTTGCGAGATTAAAGCATCTGTCATCACTAGATGAAACTTATGGGCAGTGGTTGCATGTTACCTTGTATTCAGAAATTCAAAATATTCACTCATAAGCTGGAAGTGGTATTCTGTGGACAATAGTATGATCAGTATTGTGTGCTCATTGAACATTACATTTCTTTATTAAATGAAGATGTTTTTTTATTAAACAATAATATCCTTCTGACTTTCTTCCAGTCAGACTAAATTTTAGAGGTGTCAGTCAAAAACTTTTCCAATGAGCTTTCAAACATGCAACCACTGGAATTTGCTGTCTTATCGCATGCTTTGCAGGGGAGAAAACTAGTTGTCATGAGTATTAATGGCATCCCCATATTTAAAGATGTAGGGTTCATTCTAGACTAAAAAAAGGGCAGGGTGCTAAGGGCTAAAAAGGGCATTGTTTTCAAAAAAGATTTTTTTTCTATATAAAGTGAATACTTCTTTTTGAAGCTCCTTAACCCTTTACCAGATTTTTAGATTTTTCTTTGCAGGCGCATTTTCGGGTGTTGGGGCGCGTGATCAGGATCAAAGGACAGCGGGATGGAAATTTTTCATCAAAAGGGCAAATGGGATGGTGTGCCCTGTAAACCCAGGGCTTGAAATTCAAATTTGTAAATGGAGGGGAGTTAAACTCTTTGGGAGAGAGGCAGTAAGTTACGAGTTATGCAAGTGATTTTTCAACATATTACTTTCTTATACATAGTATAAGGAAGTATTGTAATCACGAAAAATTTCGACCTCCAGATTTTCACTGATCTTCACGTTTTAGGGTCCCTAGATTACGAAAAGTGATTTCTGGAAAATGTCTGTGTGTGTGTGTCCACGCTAGCGTCCAAACGGCTAAAGCTATTGAGACCAAACTTTAAACTTAAGATTATAATCTTCCTCTGGAGGTCTGATTAGTTTTCCAGTGGAATCGGTGAACCAGAGGTATCAGTTTACTCCAGCGCCAAAATATAAAAAATTTTGAAATATCTCGTTAAACATTGTGTTTATGAAAATTTTGTATAGGGTAAAAAGCGTTCCAATTTCAATTATAAACAACTTTTGTTAAGAAAATTTTTCAAAATTCCAACCGGAAGTACCAGTTTTACTCTTGTCAAAATCCAGTTTTTGGCTGATTCAGGCGAAATGAGGCTGTTTAGGAAAATTTGTGTAGTATACGAAAGTGTTTAGAAGCTAATTTTGAATAACCTTTGTTAAGAAAATTTTTCGAAATTCCAACCAGAAGTACCAGTTTTACTCTTTCAAAATCCAGGTTTTTGCGAAATAAGATGGTATAGGCAAATTTGGAATCTATACCAAAGTGTTTAGAAGCTAATTTGAAGTAACTTTTATTCACAAACTTTTTTAAAATTTCTTTCGTAAGTAGACTTTTTAGACAGTTGTTTAATTTTTTTCTGAATTTGGACCAGATCATTTATGTATAAAAAAGTCGGGTGGTGACCACATCTCATTTTTTTAATTTAAGTTTTGTACATAAATGTGTTAAGAATAATAAAATAACAAAAACTCAGTCAAAAAATAAATGTAATAAATTCTTATATTTCAATAAATAAAATACTACTAAAATATACTACTAAAATACTACTAAAATATATGAAAATGGATTTTAGTGTGTATTGGTATTTAGCAATCTCTGGACATGATTTTGAAGCATCTAAACATAATGCTAATCTATGAGCTACCCAATAAATTCCTATTACTTTATTATTTTTCTCTTGACGATACCGCAACAGTGACGATTGGAATTAGGAAATTCCATTGATTCAAAAGTTAAATCTCTCTGAAAATATTCAACAAAACTGATTGATGACAAGTTAAACCTGTAATGTAATGATTTACGGACGGAAAAGTGTGATATTGCCCAAACTTATATTGAGAAAACTAATATTGTAAGATACAGAGAAAAAAATATTAATAAAAA
The DNA here is from genome assembly GCA_023313115.1 of Rhysida immarginata. NCBI lineage: Eukaryota > Metazoa > Arthropoda > Chilopoda > Scolopendromorpha > Scolopendridae > Rhysida > Rhysida immarginata. The sequence goes on along the minus strand of JAHWFO010024642.1, from coordinate 228,840 downwards.
ATCATAAAAACTTTTAATACGATTAAATGTCATGGGTTGGGAAACTCCCCTCCTGAAAGTTATTTTGGGAGCGATTTTAAAATTTTGGGCGAGAATCCCGCCATCCCGCCCTGAATTTCAAGCCCTGTAACCCTGCCTAAAATGAACCCTGAAGATGTACTTAAATCAGTTTATTCCTTTATGCTTAAGTCTTGAAATGGCAAACAAGTTGTTTTTTAATTTGTTTTTCGAAAGTTGTCAAATTCAATTCATAATCACAAGATGCAAGTTGCATGTGGTCCCCTGTAGAATTCCGGTTTCTCAATTTTTTGGATTTAAAAATACTTAACATTCACCAGATCTATAAAAACCAGTTATGCATCTTCATCTTTAAGACCCTAAACTCGCTCCTGTACATAATCACCGCAATTACTTTAACATTAGTACTTGACAAACATAACTTTTCCACAAAACAAACAGGAAATGTATACCACCCAAAGGCATAAAACAAATATGGAAGTAACTGAGTTTAGTTTGCTGGGATTGTTGAATGGGCAAAGTGATCCTTGGAAATTCCCAATATAACCTTATTCCGTATATACGCTTGCATAAGCAGAACCCCGATTATTGACCCCAAAAAGTGGAAGAACGCCATGACTCGAGCATAAGCCGAGGCAAAAAAGTCAAAAAAGGTAGCACTTCAGAGGAAAAAAATTATTAAAGAACACAATCATTACAAGCAGTTTTTGTGTAATTACAAGAAGATTAAATTTATAGTAACAAATTTTAGTGTGGGAAAGTTATCAAACATAGCTTTTTCTTCATCTGACTCTCCAAAAAGTTGATGAAAATTTTCATTCTCTTGCTTGTCATCCACATCGTCTTCAGTCTTGTTTTCATCGGCCTCACCTTATTATTATTTTTATTTTTCGAAGCAATGGAATAATTATTGACTGTATGTAATAATAGATATTCGTTGTAACCGTATTAGCTTTCTTTATAAAATATTCTTGGACAATTTTCAAGATGCACTTGGTGACAGTTTACCAAGGTCGGCGCCATCTTGTTTTCAGGATTTGACTTGCATTTGCTTTTTACAGTGGAAAGGTGGATAGAAAATTCAGGGGAAAAAAACGTGAATTAATGTACTGATTAATGCACCATATATTGTATACTAGATATATACTTGGCGCTGCTCTGGCTCTTTTTGGATGAAATTTTGCAATTTCTGAATGTGAATATACAGAAAAAATGAACATTATTATCCACCTTTATTTTCCGGCACTACGTCAAACTTACTCAACATTCCAAAGCGAGCGAAGTCGTGTAGAAGTGCTAAAGAGCGGTAGTTGGAGGACCATCTATTGAGAGTATTTTAAAAATTCTTTTCGAGTCTTCAATATGAAATTTTACTACTGTATATTAATTCAAGCTTTTTTCATGTGTTCATTTTCTGTATATATGACGAATATTTATATATGTGACAATATATTTCAGCATGTATATGTGTTATTTGAGTCACAATGGCGATAGCGATAATCATATCATGATGATGGTATTTAGGAACAAAATCTCCCTGTTTGCTATAAAACTATATGTTTACATGGAGAGAAATGCTTTGGATGTAGCAATAATAAAGGAGTTGCTTTGTTGAAGCAACAATACAATTTGATGCATTACGAAAAAAACTTTTATCTTACTACATTATCAAATTCACTATTAATACATAGCTTTTCGGACAGGAGGAACAATTATTTTTTCGAAATTTCATGTAGACAGTGATCTTCCTGTAGCTTTGAAGGTCAAGTGTGCACGATTTCATAAAGATCGGAATAAAGCTGTAGATTTGTATAAGAGAGAAACATATATATATTAGAAGAGCTTAGGAAGCCAACTGGAGGTCGGACCTAGCTTATGATACTCCCCGGGTCTTCGAGGTCCTCTGTGCAAAATTTCATCCTCGGGGGTTGCCCGGGTCAGAAGTTATGGAGGAACAAACAAACAAACAAACAAACAAACAGACACCTGGAAAGTGCACTATATATATTTTATATACACTAGTGCTTGGCAATAGTATCGATGGTAACCTATGTATAGATGTTCAAAAAAGTTACAAAATCGAATTTTTCGATGTTCTTGAATCTTCTGTTTCAATGTTCCATTTTGAATTCATTATCTATTGAACAACTGTTTAGGTTAATGTACTGATGTACTGCAATGAAAGAACACGTAAAAACGTGCTGGATTCGTTTGAAGCCTCCCTCCCTCGTACTTTTTCCTATATGGCTGCCACAGCCTTAAGGCTGGTTTGCATTTAGCATCGGTTTGGCATCTCGTCATGTGCGGCGTCCTTTTTTGCAATCGTCTCCTGTGAGACGTGCCCTGATTAGCACGCGAGCGTAGTCGTTTTCCATTTAGTGACTTTCAGCCATTATCGAGTGTGTTTTTCAAAATTTCCCAAAAAAGACGCAGACGCCTAACAAACACCAAACCGATGCTAAATGGAAACCAGCCTTTAGAGATTCTCATTATGCTGCAAAGAGTGAATAGTTTTATATCTTATCATAAATTTTTTTAAGCAGTGGAAGGGTTAATAAATGAATTTTAAACAGATTAATAAATTATTATTTAGTTTTTTGTAAACTCTGCTTATAAGAGCGCTCCACTTACAGAGCGCTTTCATCAACTCTGACTTGTGCATAACCGAATGTGGTTTTTAGGGGATTTTTGGAAGAAAAAAAAAAAAATTCGGCTTACAGATGAATATATACGGTACTCATCCTTTTGTAGAGAATTAAAGTGTTTTGCTTTTCGGTAAATTTTATTGTAACTTAGGGCCATATCTTAGGTTCATTAATGACCTACTAGTTGCTTTTGTCTGATACGCTCTATCTCTAGTTTAGGTAGTGGGGATCGATTTCAATAAGCCACGATTTTAATTACCTACAATTTCAATTAGTTTTGATTTTAATTGGCTTCGGTTCTTTTTTTTTTTTTTTTTCTCCTTTCCTCTCTTGAAACTATGCTGAAATTTATCTCGAATGGTTGGTTATATGAATGAGGTGTTGATCAGACTGATGATGCAAAGCTAGTTAATTTTATGTTTGTACTAGGGCGGTCGCGCTTACACTGTGTAACCCTCTGTTGAGTGCATTCCTGGGTGCCTAGGAAGTAATAATTTACTACACTCTGTCCAACGAAAGAAAAACTAGGTCTCGTGATATCTTTTAACCCATTCAGTGGTGTTCTTGGGCATCATCTAATAAGGGGACGTTCAAGAAATACGTCACGCTCTTAGGGGGGGGAGGGGGGGATGAAAAGTGTGACGCAGCGTAACATGGGGGTAGGAGGGACTTTACATAAGTGTGACATCACAATACACACCTTCAAAAATTCAATTTTTTTCATATTGAAATTATTTATTTTTATTATTTCACATTATTTTATTTTATTATTTTCCTTTCAAATGGAAAATGAGATATCTTTCTGACCCTATTGTGAAGCTATCGTTAGAAAGCTCATTGTTGTTCTCCACAACAGAAGTTTGTTCCTTCAAGAAAGCTCCCTAAGATTTATAATGTCCCAGCCTTAAATTAATTAGGCAAAATCTGTGGAATGAACAACTAAAAAAGGGGGAAACCTTTAATGCACAAAGAGAATTGAAATACCGAATACGTATTTCGGCTAGTAAGTAGCCATGTTCAGCGTTGAAAGACAAAAGTCAACTCAAATTCAAAGTAAAAGTTGACTTTTGTCTCTCATTGCTGAAGATGGCTATTTAGTAGCTGAAATATGTGTATACGGAATTTCAATTCTCTCTATGAATTAGAGGTTCCCCCCTGTTTGGCCAGCCTAAGGCGTGGATTCCACATGCATAAAAACAACGGCAGAAATCAGTTCTGACATCATTTCCTGCACTCTTCTTTCTGCCCGACAGAATTCTCTTATATTTATAGGCTATGACTCAATCCAACTCGTATAAAAAATCACTTGGTCTTCACACATTTCTCTCCCTTTTGGTTTTTCAGATAAATTTAAGATAAGCCAACCTGTAAGAACAGGAGCTAATATACAGCGGGGCTTGATGACTATTTGCGCAACGACTTACAGGAGCAGTATGCAGAAAGAGTCAATGAAGACAAAATTGACCAAGTATCCGGAGATCTGTGGCACAATTTTGCACAATCAAGCCATGTTTTGTCCATTATCATTGTATAGAGCACATCATTTTCTCACAAATATTCACTTCTGATAGAAATCGATATAGTGTAATTCTATTGTCTTTTCACTAGAATAGGCACCTGGCTCCACTCAATTTAGTTGAACATTGGTAAATTTTAGAATAATCAAATTCAGGATTTTTTTATGGCAAATTTGACTAATTGTGTAGGATGTAATTATTGAAAATGCGAAATGTAAATATATGAGAACTTGCTACCATAAAATCAATGTATGGTTCTCCACTTGTTTTGCAATGAAATCCATTGCAAACTAGTTAAAAATCTTTCCCGAACTATGTTAAAGCATCATGGAAAGGTTGACGCTCATCGGTTCGTGGTTGTAGAGATTATCAAGAATACATACACATTGGCTTTTATTCACATATAGGGTGTCAAATATGTTCATGACTTCAGCAGTGGAGGACACTCATCAAAATGTGTTTTCAAAACAATGGTACTCATATAGAACATATTATATAAACCAAAATGGTTTTCATAAAAAAATGTTTATTTTTCCTATGTATGAAAACTTAATGGACCCCCCGTAGTATAAGTATCTGTTCCATCTGATCAATTATGCTATGATGATAAACCTTGTATGATTTTACGTTCCGTTACATAGCTTCTCAAATGTCAATACAATGTTATCAATGAAGAGATGCTGCATTAAAAAAAACAAAAAAACAAATGCCTTTGCTATCCGTGGCTTATTATACCAATAAAAATTTTGACTATTCTGAGTTTCACAATAATGTTTATTTTAATTATTATACGTAACAATCAAAACAGGGGTGGCTGTGGCCTGGATGTCTCGTCGGTCGGCTCGCTGATCGATGGAGTTAAGCAACTTCAGGCGTGGCCAACTGCTGGCTAGGTGACAGCCAGTGGTTTGAGGACCACTGCTGGGTGGGACGGCTATTTGGGGCATAGCTGTTGGGGGACTTTAGTCTGATCCATTTGCTGAGTGGCCAGTGCTGGATGTCCAGCAGCTGGTGATAGCCACAGGTTTGTTTGTCTGCCAGCAGCTCTTCCATCATGAACCCCCCGTGCTTCGGAGGGTCCCGGCTGCTACTGTCATCTCATAGCAGTCGTTAGTTACTGGGATGGCGCAAAACTCCCTCGAAGGAGTAAGTGCCACAGATTATCGTTCTGCGATAATCTACCCTCTGTACAAGATAAGATAACAATCAAAACAATGACTATTTTCAAATTGTTTGCAACCGCCAATCCTAACAATGGACAGAATAATAATGCTTTCTTATTAGGGGCTTTTGCTAAAAGCTACTTAGAAGAATGCACGTGCAATCGACATGAAGGGATCCACGAAAAAGCCTGAATAAATACAGGGTGATTCAGTCAATTTCTGACTATTTCAGTACTATGATTTATTGACCCATTAATGTTTACAAACTTACCATTTCAGTATGATATTTTAGGCAGTTCGGAGTTTTTATTCCTGTGGAATAGTCTTGATGATATGCTCAATGTGGCCACCACAAACGTTTTGAACTGCTCGCAGCCGAATGGTGAAGTTCTTAATAAATCTATCCAGGATTTCTGCATCCACAAGGGCGCAGCAGTCGACAATGCTTTGTCACAGCTGGTCTAGGGTTCTTGGTGCTGTAGTGAACACACTGTCTTTAGGGAACCCCCAGAGATAAAAATCACATGGGTTTAGGTCAGGACTCGTAGGGGGCCAAAAAAACCCACCCCCGGAAAGATCTGGAAACCTGTTTGAAATGACACGATTTCCGAATTTCTGATTGAGAAAGTCTAGCACTTTATTAGTGGTGTGGGGCCTAGCCCCATCCTGTTGAAACCATTGATGTCGAAGCGGTATACGCCTGTGACGTTACGGTGCCCTCAAAAAAGAACGGACCAATGATGCCTCTTTTGGAAATCGCGCACCAAGCTATAACCTTTCGTGGATGAAGAGGTGACTTATGGATCTCATGAGGGTGCTGGGAACTCCAAAAACGAACGTTGTGTTTATTAACATCACCTGACAGATGGAAGAAGGCCTCATCTGACACCCACAGGTTGTCCACAATGTCCTGATTGGCTTCCATTTCTGCTCCAAACTCCATCGCAGATTGTTGTCGCTTCTGTCTTCCAGTGTCTGTTAACTCCTGATAAACATGGATCTTATACGGGAACAGGTGTAAATCCTTTCTCAAAATTCGCCACGTCGTGGTATACGACAGCCCTTCTTCAATGGATAGGCGGCGAACAGATTTTTTGGTAAGGGAATCGACCAATCTTGTGCGAACATTTTCGACAACTTCGGCCATTCGAACACGAGCTTCGCTCCCGCCTTTTTTCTTGCCTTTAACACATCCAGTGGCACGAAATTGCTTGACAAAATCCATGATTGCTTGCCTGCCTGGTGCGTCTCGACACTTATACTCCTTCCGGAACTTTCTTTGCACGGTTACAGGTGATTTTGTCTCAAAATACCATTCGACAACCTTGCATTTCTGCTCCGTTGATAAAGCGGGTGCCATTTTTCAACAATACGATTTTCATGCAGCACCATTGCAACAATACAAACTCCAACTGTTAGAAATTCGATATGGCGCTCATATTCTTTCAATGGTTTATTCCTAACGCACGTCATTCGAGTGAAATGGTCAGAAATTGACTGAATCACCCTGTACATGATATACCCGAAATAAGACCTTGATGATGATATTGTCGAAAATAGAATTTGAAAAAGTTAATCCGTTTTTAAGTTAATCATGCAACGGTGAACGGGTAAACGTCCTTAAAGATAAAAGCATGTCATGTAACAATCGATTCATAGTGAATAGTCAACAATGAATAAATTATTAACATGAGCACGTGAATGTAATGATTGTGTTGTCGAGGCTCAATTTCTCATAATACATTAATAATTGTACTTCTACGTCATGATTAAAGCTGCTTCTTAGAATGTTGCAATATTTTTTTTGGATAGTTAAATTTTCAATTTCAAAAAACGTACCGTATTTTCGCGAATATACCCCGCGGGTTATACACTTTTTTACATCTGCGGGAGGGCGGTGCGGGGTATCTAGGGGTGCGGGGTTTCCAAATTATTTTTTACATGAATGATGTGCGAGATGGAAACCATGAACAAGTTGAACTAGAAGTGGTAATAATGAATCTAGAAACTGTTTCAGTAGAATGATTCAAATGAGTGAACTGCTATCTTCCAAGCAAACACCCCTTTATATATTAAACTATGAGGGCCAGAAGGGCTGTGATTGGTTGCCAATAGAAGCCAGGAAATATGAGCCAATCAAAATAAGGCTAATCTAAAAGCCAGTCATGATAGGCAATGATATCTTCATGATTTATGATTTTTATAGAAACAGGATATTTTAATTACAAAAAAGTGTAAAAATACAACTTCATAAAGTAAATATAAATTAAAGGTATTTAGGGATCAAAGATATTGTAATATTTATTTTAACTGAACAACACATTGTACATTACATTCAGAAATAAAATTATTTTTAACATTTAAAATACTGTATTTTATAAATACAAAAGTTTTTTGTATCAAATATACAATTCTGTAGTAAAGAATTGTTCGCAAAAACAATATAAAGGAAAGCAAACGTCTTCACGTGAATAATAGAAAAGACTTAAAAGGTTTAATATTAAGCTTTAAACAAAGTTTCATAACAGAGTAAATAAAAATGGTCTATGAGAATTTTCACATACCAAACACAGATGTTTAAATTATTGATTGAAATAGGAAAGAGATCCAGGCTCTAGAATTTTCTTTCCTATCTGCATCAGTTCTTAAAGCAATGAACAACACATTGTGTATTGCATTGACGCTTAAAATTAAAAATTTTAAATTCCGATTCATTATGCATTTATCATCCCGATTCATTATCAAAAGGTGAAGAAGTTAGTCGGGACAAACTGCCACTACTTAAGATCGTGGCAATTTTGAAGTTGCCATCTTTTTGAAAAGCTATTTTTTAACGATATGAAAAATGCATAATCTGGATATTTACAATTAAAAACTTAAAAATCTGGTTCATTATCGCATGTTTCTTCAAAAAGTTTCTTAATACAGCACAGACGGCGGTTTATTAAAAAAAAATAATAAAAGGTCATTTCATTTTGAAAAAGGCAAAAAATACAGTTACAGTAGTTTACATGAATTTTTATTGTAAGTTCATTTTTCAAAATTGTTACAGTATATATCGTGTATTAATGCATTAAGAACTGTAATAATTATTCATTTGAACTTTAAAAAACGTTCTTTGACAATTTCAGGAGATATGGCGTCGCCATCTTGTTTATGAGAATTTACTTTTACATTAGCTTTTGGAGACGAAAAAATGAGAAAACAGGGAATTAATGTACTGTATATTGTATATACTACATAATGCACTGTAATATGCAAGTATATCAAGTGTTATATGCTAATTTCATTTGAAATTCGTCAGATCGAAGTTCGTTTGAACCCCCTCCAGTTAGGTTATGGCAACAGAAAATTGGATGGGAGATGGATTTTACAGTAAATCAATTAAACAGTATGTACAATGTACAGTTCATTATACAGTACATTATATACTGTGATGTATGCATGTAGTTTCTCAAAAATGCATTTACATTAAAGTTGAATTTTCGAAATTATTATAGTACATGAGATCCAGTGATTTGCCCCAACGACATTTTCGACCAGGAAAGTTTTATTTCCTGAAATTGTCCAAGAACGTTTATTAAACTTCAAATGAATATTTATTACAGTACTTTAATTCATGAATGCATAATATGTAATGTAATAATTTCGAAAAATGAACCTACAATAAAAATTCATGTAAAATTCTGTAATTGTATTTTTGGCTTTTTCAAAATGAAATGACCTTTTATTATTTTTTTAATAATGTAAAAATCCTCTGGATAATCTGGATCTTTAGAATTTAAAACTTAAAAATCCGATTCATTATCGCATGTTTCTTCAAAAAGTTTCTTAATACTGTACATATGGTGGTTTATAAATAATAATAATAGTCATGATAAAATAATTTTTTTTTAATGTATGTTTATTTTTAGAAATTATTACAGTACATAATATATATTCATGAATTAAAGTACTGTAATAAATATTCATTTGAAGTTTAATAAACGTTCTTGGACAATTTCAGAAGATAGAACTTTCCTGGTCGAAAATATCATTGGGGCAAATGACCGGATCCCATGTACTATAATAATTTCGAAAATTCACCTGTAATGTAAATGCATTTTTGAGAAACTACATGCATATATCACAGTATATAATGTACCGTATAATGAACTGTACATTGTATATACTGTTTAAATGATTTACTGTAAAATCCATCTCCCATCCAATTTTCTGTTGCCATAACCTAACTGGAGGGGGTTCAAACGAACTTCGATCTGACGAATTTCAAATGAAATTAGCATATAACACTTGATATACTTGCATATTACAGTGCATTATGTAGTATATACAATATACAGTACATTAATTCCCTGTTTTCTCATTTTTTCGTCTCCAAAAGCTAATGTAAAAGTAAATTCTCATAAACAAGATGGCGGCGCCATATCTCCTGAAATTGTCCAAGAACGTTTATTAAAGTTCAAATGAATATTTATTACAGTACTTAATGCATTAATACACGATATGTACTGTAATAATTTCGAAAAATGAGCTTACAATAAAATTTCATTTAAACTACTGTGACTGTATTTTTTCCTTTTTCAAAATGAAATGACCTTTTATTATTTTTTTTTAATAAACCGCCGTCTGTGCTGTATTAATTTTACAATTCTAGAACCTGGATCTCTTTCCTATTTCAATCAATGATTTAAAC
>JAHWFO010024642.1:177771-213801 GCA_023313115.1 Rhysida immarginata | reverse complement strand
TTTTATTTCTGAATGCAGTATACAATTTGTTTTTTATTTAAAATAAATACATGTATTAGAATATCTTTGATCCTTAAATACCTTTAATTTATATGGTATTTACTTCATGAACTTGTATCTTTACATTTTTTTGTAATTAAAATATCCTGTAGAAAAATCATAAATCATGAAGGTATCTTTACCTATCATGACTGCGTTTCTATTGGCTAATATTTCCTGCCTTCTAATAACAACCAATCACAGCCCTTCTGGCGCTCATAGTTTACATATATAAAGAGATGCTACTTTGCTTTCATTTATCAGTTGCTTATTTCAATCTGCTAACTTTTGTGTTGAATTTCCTGCTCGATTTTTCTTTTCCTGCAAAATAAACTCTCCTCATTTTTTATGTCTTGGAAAATTTTATGCTGCCAATACAATTTTTATGAATTTTAATTGAATTTAATGGTTGAAATAATTAATTATACTTCTTAATTTTCTGATTTAACCGTAATATTACCTCAAAGTTCTTTCAGCATTTCACCCCTGTATACCCCGCGGGGTATACAGGGGTGCGGGGTTTCCTAAATATTTTTTACATAAACGTGGAATTTCGCGGGGTATCTAAGGGTGCGGGGTATATTCGCGAAAATATGGTAATTGTTTTCAGTAAAAACCTGAAATTTCATCATATAAGTCCATGAGACTTTTCAAATTTTAGCTGATTTACACATAAATAACAATAAAATCTTACTTCAAACAGGTTTATTGTGTTTGGAAGTAACCAAGGATTATTTGTTTGTAGGAAGGGGGGTTAACTTATATGGTTTGACGTCTTAAAAGGGGGAGGGGTTATGGAAAATGTGAAACAGAGTGACATGGGGGACGGGGGGGTTAGAAAATGCCAAGAACAGCGTGACATGTTTCTTGAACGACCCCTAATAACTTCTCGGAGGAGGAGGGGGGATGCTTTATTTCAAATTCTATAGAGCACTTCACAATTTCCAGAAGCAGTTACTAGAGTGATTCTAAATTGGCTGCTTTTGAACTGCCCATCCTTGACATAGTTTTTCTTTCGTTGGACAAAGTGTAATACTAACTTTATAATCGTATTACTTTATGATCTCAGTTATATTATATTTGTAAACACAAAATTTTGTCTTGTATTATTGTTGTTTTTGGAACCCCAGGGCTCCTTCTTGTCGGTCTTGGACCACACCGGATCCCCACGGGCGCCATTGGTATATTTGCATTGGTTTAATAACAAATTGAATTTATAAATAAATAAAAATAAAATGATTCAAATCCTTACATGAGGCGAATCCAACCAAGATTCTGTGATAGCCATAATACCACTAGAGTCTGTGATAGCCATAATAGCACAAGATTCTGTGATAGCTATAATACTTCCAACAACTGTACTTATCATCTAATTTATTCATGACTCTGCAATATATTTGACACATTGCTTTTTGCTTTGAAAATGACTGCCATGGATTGGCTTATCTACTTTTCTGAACAGGTTTATTTTTGAAAAGGAGGTTAATTCTCTTTTCTGAATTTTAATGATTAACCTCAGATGAGAACAAATATTGGATTATAATAATAAGCTATTGGATTTGCAAAGTCACTTGTTCTTTGCCAATTTTTTTAGAATTTGTTGATTCAGATAGAGCATCAAAAAGTAACTAAAAGTTATAATAGGCACAATGTCCTATCTATTCAGGAACATGGCCTAATGGGCAGTCAAAATTAATCATTTTGGTCCTTTGAGGCGGGCAAGAGTAACTTTCCACTTTCCAATATATGGTTTCATTCCTTCTGCAGTATGATGAATAAAACTGTGGTGATTTAGGCCTATTTGGTCTGGCGTGTAACAGGTGTTCTAACTTACTCTGCAGATGTTCGCTTGGGCTGAGATCAGGACTTTGGGCTGACCACTTGAATGCATTTACTCCCGTTTCGTCAAGCCACTTAATTATGGTCTTTGCTTTATGAATGGGTGGATTGTTATACTGATAATGAAAAAGGCCTTTTCCAAATTGTTCCCTCAGGGGATGGCACAAATTGTCCAATATTGCTTCATTTGCCTTTACATTTCCAGATACAAGACTAGTGGACCAAGACCAAATAGGAAAAAAAAAACCAAAAAGAACTTGCCCAGTTGTGTACTTTTTCCACTGAATTTCAGTAGGAACAGTACACTCCATCCATTAAGTAATGCTCAAATGCCCTTTACTGTCACAACTGTAGCATGATTAGTCACTCCACAAATTTACTTCCATTATTCCACTGTCCATTGGTGACATATTGTTCACCACAGTAATCGTCAAGCAGTATTTCAGGTAGTGATCACTGTTTATATGCTTCAGCTCACCCATGAAATCCAAGCAATAAACATGTCTCCAAGCAATATAACTTTCCAATGTCAATTGAAGGTCTGTGGCCACAATTTCTAATGAAGCCTCTAATTTGACTTTACCACACATCAATGGGATAGACAATCAAATTTATAATTTATTTTTGGCATACCTGACCAGGATTAGGCACCTGACTTCCATTTCACCATTACATCACACTGTTGCTTGTGTTACTTCATGGATGGAATCATGGAATTGGTGAACACTGATTATCATCTCCTGTTCAGCCTCATTCAACTCTTATCTCAAGACCATTTTGATAGATAGTATAAATATCTGCTGAGTGCTCCATTCAAAAGGAACATGACATGTATCGGTGACATCCAGGCATATTTCACTCATTAATGACAACTTAGTGTAGTCCGTACTCCTTGATGCAAATATTCAAAATTATTTAATATATAAATAAAATGAATACTAATTAAAAATTCTTTTTTTAAGTTGACTATTGTTTATATAAGATTTTTGAGAGGTGTGCAGTAAATATCAAGGTAGATTTATTTCTAGATAACAGATGAAGTGAAATTACCTAAACTATTTTTCAACACAATCCCTTGTACTGCAACAAACATTACCCATCTAGCCATGAATTTCTGGATTCTATCAGCATAGAATTCTGTTGTCTGATCCCTGAATCATTGGAGAACTGCTTGAATCACTGCCATCTTTGTGAAATTTTGTCCATCAAGATGCTCCTTCAGAGAGCCAAAAAGGTGAAAATCACTCCAAGCTGTCTGAATTGTGGAGCAGTATGGAAATACCTCCCAATGAAATTGATCAATATTCATCACAGTTTTAATAGCTGTATGGTGTCTCTTATTGCAGCATGATGTCTCTACTGGCAATCCTGTATATTTCTTGTGAGTTGCCTTCTTAATATTGTCAGAAGATAGCGTGGAGTGCTCAGCATTTACAATCGCTCCGTTTTTCAATGGAGTAACCTCCATTAGGGTCTTCTTCGGTGAATTCACATCCTTGAGAAGGCCTTTATACCATTGAGATACTGACGAATGTGCTTCAGCCTGTTCTCCAAACATACATAACACTCGATGATGAATTTCAGAAGGTTTTGAACCTTCTTTCAAAAGAACTTTGATGACCACATGCTGTTTAGTACCGAAGTTAACTGATTACATGCCTTCTTGAATGACAGAGCTCATTAAAATGGCTGGCATTTTAAGTTTTGTGTTCAGGTTGTTGGAACAAAATCCGAATATTTACTGGATACCTCTATAATATTAAGACAATTTTCAAAAAGATAATTGTCCAAGGGTTTTTGTTTATAATTTATAATCATGTTTTTATTTTATCTCTACGTTGCTTTTACTCTGTTTTGAATGTTTTTCCTCAACAGGTATGGATTGGTCTTCACTGTCATCCTACTTACATTATTGCATGAGTTTCCTGCTTTCTTGTATTTATTGGTTGATTGAACTGATTCTTGATGTATTCCACATGAGTGCCAAGTTGGGTTGGCAATTGTAAGGAATTTTAATACAGAAATTATTACTCAATTTTCTACGTACAAAATTTATCTTTATACATGTTCAAAATTTATCTTTTTTTTTACAGGTTTCAGGTAGGATGGAGTCAGTTCTTATTAAGAACTGCAGATGTTCAAGTGAAAATAAGAAATATTCCAGGTGTAATTTTTTCTTACTTAAAAAATAAATTTTGGCCTGAAAAACGATCATCTGGAAGTCCAAACATTTCATTTCCAGTTACAAGTAAACAAATTATCTTTTATGCAGTCTTGAATGTATAATGAATCATTGAGTTTTGAAGAATGTAATTGAATTGAAATTGAATTCATAGGAGATGCTGCTATGAAACGTTTGCTGTCATGTAAGGGCAAAGATCCCTACAGGTGGAGTAAAATCATATATTCATTATTTGTTGGAATTAAGAAATAATAGGTTACACTTAAACAGAGCATTTAACTCTGAAATTTTTATAATTTAGAAAATAGATTCAATTTCACTGACTTTAAAAGAAAGATTAAAGGTCATATGCCTAGATTATCAAAACATTGTGTGTAATTAATGTTAAATCTGTGGATATACAATAAGGAGTAATTTTTTTTTTCGTTTCGAGAAATCAGTCATGAAATATTCAAGGACATTTCTCTTCCAAAAATTTCTCGTTAACAACAAAACTGCAATTCCGTAGGTTTTTTTCATATTGAATAATTATCCGAACAAGCCATCAAGATCTAATACTAACATACAAGAGATGTCATCTAGCGTGAGAAATTGATGTTTTTTACGTTATGAAATACTGCAAGTACATAAACTTAAGCAGTATTATAGGCAGAGTAAAAAGTACTCACATGGATTCCATTTTCCCATAAATAGATCATTTAGGGTAATAACTGGCTCATGTTGGTGGATAACAAAGCAGAAGTAGGCACTCGACTAAGCGATGGAACTAAAATTGCGGATATTTGGCTGGATGTTCTTGTTATGCAAAAACTGTGCATGAACAAGGATCTTGTTACGCAACCGACATTTGCCAACAAGAGCGAAAAAAATTTTCGTGAATTTTTTTCGTAACATCTGGTTCCAATTTTCTGGTTTTGCATGCTGGATGGGGACAGATGTAGTTACATGGAATGATGGATACGATGCCAATGGGAAGGGGGAAATAATAAAGTTATTAATTACTTTATTCATCAACTGGTCATCTGAAAGCGTGTGGTATATCTCCACTGTGGGATATATTTGGGGGACATTATTAAGGTAAGCATTCACTGTAGTTATCACTGAACTTGGCACAGGTTATTAAGTTACTGGTACAAAGAAGCGAGAGACCGATATTGTCTGTTTCTAGTGATTCCATTAAGGGTTTAATAATAAGCAATTGATGGAATGATTAAGGTAGATAGATAATCTATCTATCTATATATATAAAAATGGATGTTTGTATGTATATATGTATGTTCCTTATACAAATCTTCAGTTCTTGATGAAATTGGGCACATTTGACCTTCAAAGCAAGAGGAAGAGCACTGTCTACATGAGATTTCGAAAAAAAAAATAATCTTTTATATAAAATTCATTTTCTGTTTGTTAACACATTAACTGGTGTTGCATTACAAACTTAACACATTTACTGGTGTTGCACTAGATAATTAACCAAATTAACTTCTTTTAGGGAGGGGGGTAACGAACTATAGAGTGTGCTTTCCATGAAGCACGATATCTCCACCATGACTTAGCTAAAACCTTCCCAGGCTCTATCGGAATTACCATGAAAAATTTCATTATGATTGGTCTAGCTATTTTGAAATGCATAGCGAACAGATAGTTCCATGTGTGTTTCTTTCTTATGTAAATCTTTAGTTTAATTCCAATCTTGATGAAATTTGCAAATTTGATCTTCAAAGCAAGAAGAAGATCACTGTCTACATGAGATTTCGAAAAATTAATATTTATCGATAATAATTCATGGATTTAAATTCAAATTATGGACCAAAAATACATATCTCCTAAAGAACAATACAAGGTAAAGTTTGTGCAACAATAGACTGCTCTGTTTGTTACAACAGTAGTGATAGCAACACAGAATTCTAAAAATAATATGGGATTAAATACAAAAATTGGAGAAAATATACCAGATTCAGCCAATCCAATCTTTATATATAAAAATTCAGGTTCAGGGTACATCTGTAAATGTTCTAAAAACTCTTGAACCACTTATCCGATTGAGCTCATATTCGCACCATATGTTCTTTAGGTTCAGAATAAGGTTTATACGTCTCCAAAGGGAGGGGGTGGGGGTAAATATATCTTGGTTTATGTTTGTTTGTTTCCTCAAGAGGTGGCGCAAGGGATACGACATTAAAATTTAATCAAACAAACAGACCGAGCAACGCCAGGCATATCATCTAGTAGTTATGTATGTAAAACATGTTCATTAAGACATGTAAATGAATCTCAAGACTGATCATTTTGTAAAATTCATTAACAAAAATATTTTGAGGACACGACTTACATAAATCGAGGACCACCCTCTTATAAAATATAATATTCCTCGGGCTTTCTAATTTCCTGACCATAATTTAAAGTTTCGCGTAATGGTCATCAGCATACAGCTGGAAGGGTCTTCCTCCTCTGAGAATCAGTGAGAAGGCGTCGGAAATTTTAAGAATACATATATTTCCTGTCCTTTGTGCTTTTCTTAGAATTGATAGTTATTAGAATTTAACATTTTCTTGGCTTCTTTATGCTTCTGTGATGAATTCTCCTTGCAATGTAGCTCAGAAACCATGTTGCTAACTCCAACGTAGTTCAGCCAAAGTTACATTTGATGCCATCAGAGTTGTAATTCAAATGTCATGTGGCAATTGTCCACTCTAAAACAGAAAAAGATGGGAAAATCTTAATACTGCCGTTGTGGGCTATATCACAGAAAATTTATTTTACGGTACTTCAGAATTGAAATAAAACTGATTTTGTTCACAGCTGAAAAAATATTACAAGAAAATTCCTCCTATAATTAAGAAGATCTCCAACCTTATAAATTTCACATCTTATAATTCATCTCTCCCTCATTTTATCTTAAAAGATGTTTAATACCTATGTGGTTTTTTTTTTTTGTTTTTTTTTATTGTTGTATAAATAGAGCTGGTAAGAAGTAGTGATGTCAGTTTCTGGCCTGTTGCCTAGCAGTTCCAAACTTAGGTTTAACTTCTCAATGCTTTTCAATGACCTTACACCACATTGTTAAACCTCAAATTTGGAATCGCTAGGCAACTGGCCAGGAACTGATGTCATATACTTACCAGCTCTATAGGAAACCAAGTGCATCTTGTTTTCACTAGTTGTCACAATATAACATTTGATGTTATCTACTTTCAGTATTATAGGTGTTTCACCTATGGCTACAGATGAGGAAATTAAAAAGTATTACCGCCGGCAGGCTTTTTTAGTTCATCCAGACAAAGTAATTTGAATTGTGTATTTCATTTTTATCTTATTATATTACAGTTATCATAATTCTTCTGCAATTCATTTACTCCTTAGAATCCCACTCCAGGTGCAGAAGAAGCATTCAAAATTCTTGTGCAAGCATTTGAATTAATTGGTGAACCTGTAAGCCCCTTCAATAGAATTAACTAATATAATCCCTCATTTTACATTAATTCTTTTAAACTAAGTTACGGTAATCCTCACATTACTAGTAGTAAAGTTTAAAAAAAGAGCCCTGCATATTCAACAGAGTTAAGTTTTTGTTAAGTCTGGTTTTTTTTGTTTTTTTTTTTCTAATTAGCTCAGTTGATGTTATAAAATCAAACTACATTAAAGTTGCCATAATACACAATTTTGTATTGCTTATTTGAGAGTTCTCTCATTTAGTTATTATCTAAAAATGATTGTTGTTTTTTTGAGATGTGGATCATATTACTAGGTTAATAATTCTTGTGAATTCTTATTTCGTCTCTTTTAATAGGAAAAACGGCAAAAATATGACAGCAAGATGATGGAAGCTCAACAATTTGAGACAGCCTGGGTATTAATTCTCAATTTAATTATAAAATTTTTACTTGTTCAGAGTTTTCTAGTTCCTGTTAGCAGATTATTCTAGAACTAACTAGAAGTGTCTGAAATCTGGCAGTCAAAAAATCTGTCACTCAAAAACTGGTTAAATAATGGCTGCTACTACAGTCTACCTGAAAACCACGCATGAGTATTAATTACCGTATTTTTTCGAATATAGGCTGTGGCTCTAAATCCAAAATAATAGAAAATTTCGGGAGTGCAGCCAAAAGTGAGTGCGGCCTGGAAAAAAAAATTTTTCTGAAAAAATCATTTTCGGTAATTTTGGATAGAACAAAAAAAAAAAAAAAAGGCCGAGCTACTTCGTTTTAGCGTCCCATAGTATATTATAGATAGTAATTTCATTATTTATATAACTGTCTAAATTATTTTAATATATTTAATGAAACTTTTATAAATTTATTAATGTAATGTGTAAATAATTATAGTAATTTGATTTTAATGAGTGAGTATAACTTTTATTTCATCAGCGGCAGCCATGGCTCTATCAACGAAGTGCCGACCAATAGCACGATAAAGCATTCTGTGACATCACAACACCTTGGAGTAGAGTGGGCAGCAATCGCCGACAATAGCTTTTAACAAGTAAATTTCATAATAATTTATGAATGAAAATGTATGTGACTGGTTAATTATTGTTCTGAAGGGTTAGAATATTAATTTCACTGATAGAAAACGATTCAACAAAGGCTGGATAATTTAAAGCCATGAACTCAAATCGACCGCATTTTTATCGGATTATTTTTGCCGATCTACTATCGATTTACCTTTTCAAAAAATATAAAATATAATAGAAGTTTCCTATAAAAAAGATAAGAAGCAATTATTAGAGAAAATAGACATAATATAGATGGATTGTATTGGCTATCGACCAAAAATTATTCCGCTAATAAAAAAAAAACTACGCATCTACAACTGTGAAATCGGGAGCAGGTTTTTTTTTTTTTTTGGTGGAGGGAAGGGCTAATATTTCTTTTTAATACAAGAAAGAAATTCAACTCTATTTATCGTATGAGACAATTGTACTTATTTTATACAAAATTTATAGTAAAATAGAGTCGAATTATTGTTCGTTTTTTTTTATTTTTATATATATATATATATTAATCCCCCCTCCCCAACTGAAATGAGGAGTACCGTCAACAACGCCGTAAGCATAATGATTTTTGGTCGATAGTCAATACATGTATATACACCTATATTTGATCAATAGGCAATACATATTTTATATTTGCTTCCTATCTTTTTTGAAATTGACTTCTAGTATATTTTATACTTTTTGAAAAGGTAAATCGATCGTAGATCGGCAAAAATAATCCGATAAAAACGCGGTCGATCTGAGTTCATGGCTTTAAATTATCCAGCCTTTGTTGAATCGTTTTCTAACAGTGAAATTAATATTCTAACCCTTCAGAAAAATAATTAACCAGTCACATACATTTTCATTCATAAATTATTATGAAATTTACTTGTTAAAAACTATTGTCTGCGATTGCTGCCCACCCTACTCCAAGGTGTTGTGATGTCATAGAATGCTTTATCGCGCTATTGGTCGGCACTTCGTTGATAGAGCCATGGCCGCCGCTGATGAAATAAAAGTTATACTTCCTTATTAAAATCAAATTACTATAATTATTTACACATTTCATTAATAAATTTATAAAAGTTTCATTAAATATATTAAAATAATTTAGATAGTTATATAAATAATGAAATTATTATTTAAATTACTATGTAATATACTATGGGACGCTAAAATGAAGTAGTTCGATCTTTTTGTAGACTCTAGAAGTTTGCGGCCTGAAGTGAATTGCGGCCTTTAAAGGGTTATTTTTTCGTTCCACCGACAAATTTACGGCTGCGGCCTAAAGTGAATGCGGCCAATATTCGAAAAAATACGGTATATATATATATATATATATATATCCGTGCACGCATTTGTATACTTTTTATTACATTTAGTAATAGTAGGGAAATTATGTTTTCCTGTAATATTTCCTGCCCTTCTTCATGCATTCCTTCTGTGATTTCTCAAGTTTTGAGGCACATTTCCCATATTCTGTTTGAATTTAAACATTCAGTTTACTGCATGAAATAATATGCTTGAATTTCTATGCTTTGAGAATTTCTTTGCTCCCAGAAACAATTGAACTTTTTCTCCAACGTAATTCTTTAGAGCCAAGAAGCTTAGTCCATCCATTTCTCAAATGAAAATAGCACTCAATTTTTCTGGTTTTAGAGGTGAAACTTGGAGTTTGCAAATAACTATTTACTTGCAATATGACATTTTACCTTTGAAAAGCAGTGGGAACCATTTATTATGTTTTTGATGTTGACAGTGACGCCATCTATCGCGAATAGTATTAGATAATTTAATTACAGTCGAACCCCATTCGACCCAAAATTTTATTCGTATTATCCTAGAATGAAAGAATAGCATTCACTGGAATGGGATCAGAGAAACATTTCATATTCAGCGGGAATTCGTATTAACCATATTAGTAATAATGGGGTTCGGCTGTATTTGACACTTCCTCAGCTTGCTGACATTCATGAATATATTTTGAAATATACATTGTTTGTTGTACAATTATACTGAATCCATTTTGACTCTCACGTATTATTAACACTAAATGTTATGATAGATGTACAGGGTGATTCAGTCAATTTCTGACCAATTCAGTACTATGATGTATTGACCCATTAATGTTTACAAACTTAGCATTTCAGTATGATATTTTAGGCAGTTCGGCAGTATGACTTTTTATTCCCGTGGAAAAGTCTTGATGATATGCTCAATGTGGCCACCACAAACGTTTTGAACTGCTCGCAGCCGAATGGTGAAGTTGTTCATAACTCTATCCAGGATTTCTGCATCCACAAGGGTGCAGCAGTCGACGATGCTTTGTCGCAGCTGGTCTAGGGTTCTTGGTGCTGTAGTGAACACACGGTCTTTAAAGAACCCCTAGAGATAAAAATCACGTAGGTTTAGGCCAGGACTCGCAGGCGAACAGATTTTTTGGTAGGGGAATCGACCAACCTTGTGCGAACATTTTCGACAACTTCGGCCGTTCGAACACGAGCTTCACTCCCACCTTTTTTCTTGCCTTTAACACATCCAGTGGCACGAAATTGCTTGACAAAATCCATGATTGCTTGCCTGCCTGGTGCGTCTCGACACTTATACTCCTCCCGGAACTTTCTTTGCAAGGTTACAGGTGATTTTGTCTCGAAATACCATTCGACAACCTTGCATTTCTGCTCTGTTGATAAAGCGGGTGCCATTTTTCAACAATACGATTTTCATGCAGTGCCATTGCAACAATACAAACTCCAACTATTTAGAAATTCGATATGTCGCTCATATTCTTTCAAATGTTTATCCCTAATGCACGTCATTCGAGTGAAATGGTCAGAAATTGACTGAATCACCCTGCAGAAGAATAGCAGGACAAGACACAATAAACGTGGAAAAAAATAATAATTAAAAATTGAACACAGGGTCTTATCACCCTGTGTTCAATTTTTAATTTTTAACTATCACTATCATACAGAAGGTCATTCACACTTTATGGAAGCGATTTTATTTTTTTAATATTAGTCTAACAATCCATATTTATTTTTCCTGCTGTGTTCTCTCTGATTCCCCTGGTTCTTGACAATAGTCCAACACCGTATTTCCAGGATACAAGGCTGTTTCGAAGGGCTACGAGGTCTAATTTGTCCCATTCTTCTTGTGCAGCTTTCCAAAGGCCAGTCAAAGTTCTGCATCGTCGTTTCCCAAGGGCTCTCTTGAACATCTCGAAAGTGCAGAAATACATTGGGGCGGCTTAGGTAGAGTCATGCTTCATCCAACGTGACAATCTTTTTCCACTTGTGACCGGCTAGGAATATCTCATGAAGCTTTCGGCAGTTCACCTTCCTTTCTGCGATGTGACGAGGCAAGAGCTTATGAACTTTTGGCTTGTGGACTTTACGAAGATTCAAATCTCTGTTGAAAATTTTGTTTACTATTGTGGGTGATATTCCTAGTTTCAAAGCAATACTTTTTGTGTTGGGGAATTTTCGTATTCTTCGAATGATTTCCGCGGTCCTCACTTTTTGGGATGCGCTTTCGGACCTGGCAGTTGACCCATTCTTTCTGCTGATCGAGCTTTACCGTGGAAATTGAGTATATTGAAGACCCCTTTCTTAGAAATGGCAAGACCTTTTTGTTTACAACATTGTACTATTTGACTGTAGGAGTAATTCTCCTTGGAAAGGACTGTAATGTACCCTTCTAACCAAAAGTCCACTTTCGGTAGCATAGTTACATGAAAACAAAATAATAATCCCACCAACACGTGCTTATGTACTAGATGTTTCTTACCCATAATTCCCGTTCACGCAGATAAATTTGCATGCACATAAAAGTGATTTTAATATTGTTTGCATAGTGTAAATGACCTTCTGTATTCTTCAACTGTAATTTTGAGTTCTCTTGGATTTTCCTTTTTTGTATGTTTGTTTTTTTATATATCCATACATCCAGATCAATCGTATTAAACTATAACCCGATGCTATTTTGATACAATAATGATTACATTGGCTCTAGATGTATTAAGGTCATATTGTGGGGTCTAGTATTGTTATAATTTCTTTATAAAGGATAAGACAAGTTCTAAGTGACCAATACAGTTGACTTGTTCTGTATGAACTACATTATCAGAGCTTTGATTGATATTGGCATTGTAGGCAAAGAATAAACATTACACATTATTCACTTAGAATTTGTCTCATCCTTTATAAAAGTAGAGGTAATGTTTTCCTTCAAATTGATATGCCTTTTCATACTGTTAAAAATATTTTATTTCTGTTGTACTTTTATTTAATTACTATATTTATATAATACACTACGTGACATTGAAAATGCAACACCATGAACGCGTGCATAGAAAGGGATAAAAATCAGCAAACAGAAAAAGACACCAGTTAACAATAAGTAATGTTTATTACAATATGATACACCTGTACACTGAGCAACAGCACCATGTGATTATTAGGTTGTAGGACCACCGTGGACAACGATACAGGCAGCGATACGTCTAGGTATAGAGTCAATGAGCGTGCAGATTGTGTCCTGAGGGATGGATGTCCATTCTCTGTCAACCATTTGCCAAAGTTCGTCTTCTAAATGCGTCAATGACAGTGCATGCAAGCGACGTCCAATCGCGTCCCAGACATATACGAATGTGTGAGATCAGGGGAGACTGCTGGCCAGGGAAACACTGGGTACCTTGCAGGGCATGTTGGGTGATGTGTGCGGTCAGGCGTTATCTTGCTAGTAAACGGCATTGGTCACTCGCTGAAGAAAGGCTAGTGTCACCGGATGCAGCACCTCATCCATGTATCGTTGGGACGTCACGGTGCCATCAAACGGACCAGAGGTGACCTGCTATTGTAGGAGATTTGCATCCCAAACCATGAGGCCGCGTTGTCGCGCACTGTGCTGTTCCACAATTGTGGCCGGATTGGACCTGTCACAACATTGGTGCTAAAATTTTACACAGCGACGTCATTGCTGAAACAGAAGCGTGACTCATCTGAGAACACTACCCTGCAACATTCCATTGTCCACGTGGCTCTTTCTCGACACCATTGCAAACAAAGGCGTCTATGACTTGGGGTCAGTGGCAGTCTTATTAATGGACGATATGAGTGCAGGCCAGTGGCGACCAATCGGCGAATAATGGTCCTGGACAATATAGGAGCATCTGGGGCAACGGTCGCCAACTATTTTTATTACAGATAATTAATTTTAAAAAATGATAACTCCATTTTAATTCAAAAAAATAGAATAAAATAAATATTAAAAACAGTTAAAAAAGTCACCCAATGTGGAGAAATACAAATATTGAAGGAGACGAATTACAGATGAAAAGAAGGTCTTGTGAAGAAATATTACAAGAAAACACAAAAGAAACACAGTAAACAGGAGAAGAAAATCTACGAGGGGCGATTGATAAATAAGGTCTCCATGGCTGTAATTTTTTTATTTGTTACCGATTTTCAAAATTCTTTTTGTATCTTATACTCACATTTGTCTTCTATGTAATGCACTATTCACTTTTCGACATAGTCCCCATCCCTTTCCACGCATTGCGCCAGCGCGTGACTAGTCGGGTGAACCCCTCGGAGAGGAATTCCGGAGTTGTTGTCGACACCAGGATTGAATGGCAGCGTTTACTTAGCCGTCAGAACCAACTCATGTCCCTTAAGGGGCTCTTTCTTCTTTGGGAAGTGGTGAAAGTCGCAATGTGCAAAGTCTTTCATTTTTGAACTGCAATTTTTCATCTTTGAACTGTAGGCACTGCAACGCCTCTGGTGTGTGGTGGCTCGTGTGCGGGCGGACGTTATCGTACTCCAGAAGAGGGTCCAAAGCTGCCATTCAATCCTGGTGTCGACAACAACTCCGGAATTCCTCTCCGACGGGTTCACCCAACTAGTCACGTGTTGGCGCAATGCGTGGAAAGGGATGGGGACTATGTCGAAAAGTGAATAGTGCATTACATAGAGGACAAATGTGAGTATAAGATGCAAAAAGAATTTTGAAAATCGGTTAACAAATAAAGTTACAGCCATGGAAACCTTATTTATCAATCGCCCCTCATAGATAAAAGTCCGATGATCAGTAGCATATTGATAATAAAATTTGAATGAATAAAAAATAACGTTTTCGGGATTTTTATCCCATCTTCAGTTTGAAAACTTTTGAATGAAATTTCAGTTAAAACAATATAATTGAAGACATAATAAAACAAAGAAATCAAAACATTGTGATATTAAAATTGAAAGGGTATTTTTATTTGTTTGATTGTTATGAACAGGGTAGTGGTATTGGATTGTTGATATGATTTGATTTCTTTGTTTTATTATGTCTTCAATTTTATTGTTTTAACTGAAATTTCATTCAAAAATTTACAAACTGAAAATGGGATAAAAATCCCGAAAACATTATTTTTTATTCATTCAAATTTTATTATCAACGCGCTACTGATCATCGACTTTCATCTAGAATTTCTTCTCCTGTTTACTGTGTTTCTTTTGTGTTTTCCTGTAATATTTCTTCACAAGACCTTCTTTTCATCTGTGTTTCGTCTACATCAGCTCCACAAGATCTTCGTTTCATCTGTGTTTCGTCTTCTTCAATATTTGTATTTCTTCACATTGGGTGGCTTTTTTAACTGTTTTTAATATTTATTTTATTTCTATTTTTTTGAATTAAAATGGAGTTATCATTTTTTAAAATTAATTTTACAGACTTCAACTCCTACTCTTATACACTGAGTGAGCTTATTATTATGACCACCCTGTCAGTATCTCGTTGGGCCACCTTTTCCCTTTAATACTGCGGTGATTCTTCATGGCATTGATTCCACGAGGTGTTGGAAGGTGGTGGGAGGAATCTGACACCATGCCTGATGGATAGCGCTGTCTAGTTGTGCTAGATTGGACGGTGGTGGATCCAGCCGTCTGATGGTTCGTTCAACTTCGTCCCACAAATGCTCAATTGGAGTGAGATCTGGGGATTGTGGGGGCCACCGAAGTAAGGTAAGTCCCCCTCATGTTCCTAGAATCACTCCTGCACAATACGAGCTCTGTGGCATGGCGCATTGTCTTGCTGGAAGTAGCCATCTCCATTGGGGTACGCCATCAACATGACAGGGTTTACTTGATCTGCGACAATACGGAGGTATGCTGTGCCATCCAGACGTTGTTCAACACGTATTAACGGACCCAACGCATGCCAGGAAAACATTTCCCAGACCATAACACTGCCCGCACCGGCCTGAAGGGTTGTACTCATGCATGCAGGATCCATGCTTTTGTGCTCTTTCCGCCAGATGCGAACACAGCCATCTGCATGATGTAACTGGAACCGTGACTCGTCAGACCACACGATTTGTTTCCACTGCTTGATAGTCCAGTCCTTGTGCTCCTGAGCAAATTGGAGTCATTTCCGCTTGTTGGCTGCAGACAGCAAAGGACGCAGACAGCTTCCGTATCCCATGCGACGCAGTGTGCAGCGGACAGTGCATTCAGAGACCGTTTCGGAGGACCCCTGATTAAGGTCAGCAGTGATTTGATGTACAGTTGCTCTTCTGTTATCCTTTACCAGTCGTGACAGTCTCCGTTCTGTCCGATCATCCACCACCCGCGGGCAGCCACAACGCAAACGTTCAGACCCCGTCTTCCAGCTAACCGTCCAGTCTTTAAATACTTTAACGGCGGCTGCTCTCGAGCACCTCACGAATGCTGCTGTTTCGCTGATACTCGCTCCATAGCTCCAAGCACCTACAATCATCCCGCGTTTGAAGGCTGTTACATTACGTCGTTTACCCATAGTTGAAGAATGGAACACGTCTACTGTTGTCAATGACACTCAGCTTCCCTTTTTTATATTGGTCCGGCCCGCTAGCAACATTGTGGCGACATCCGTGCGTGCATTTGCATAAGCATGTCAGGTGGTCATAATTATATGCTCACTCTGTATATATTCATTACAGATATTTAACCTTTTCTAAGATTTTTAATATAAAGTGCACTGTTTCCCAAAAAATAATTTAAAATTATCCTATTTCTGGCCGCTCATTACATATTTCTAAAAATTTTGCGGGACGCATGGAATTCGGTAGAAAGCCCGAAAGAAACCGGAAGCGGACCACGGTCCGCAGGTTGCCGACCCCTGATCGAGGGTGTCCTGGACATGCTGCAAGAGGTCGATGGAAATGGCTTGGGGAGTTTGCCAAAGCTTGCTGGTGGATGCGTCTGTCCACACATGCTGACGTCGCTGGGGCCGCACCAGAATCTCTCAAACGTGCCACATTCCTTTGTTCCATCCATCTTCGCTACAGCGAATGCACCATAGATGCGTGTTGTTTGCGGTCTGCAGTGATTTGACGGGAGGCCCAACTTTCCCTTCTGAGTTCGATCACCATACCCCTCGTGAAATTGTTTGTCTGTTGGAACTGCCTTGGTTGATGACGTCCTGGCATTCTCTGCAACTAAACGTTTCCTCAGCAACCAGGAATAAAAAAAATTGGAAGACAAGTTCTATACAAGACAGAGTAGCAAAAGTATTGCCAATTATGCAAATTCCTTCCCTTATATCGCATTTAAAATGCACGGGAAAGCTGCACAAATCGCATAATTTCCATGTCTCTGTGAGCTGGGTCAACTCTGCAATTTTTCCCATTTGTCCATGGTGTTGCAATTTCAATGTCATGTGGTGTATATCTATTTGTTTGTTAAAAAATTTTTCAAGATTAAAACTTCTGTCAGCTGCTACTTCTTATAACAGTTATTTGTCGTTCCTTAGAATGATTTTTCGGATCTGGTCAATAAGTTACAAGAAAAGATGGAAGCTGCTACAAATTCTATTAAATGTACAAGTTGTGGAAGACGGCATCATCGTTTGAAAATAGACCGACCATGTTATAGTGCTCGTTATTGTTCCTCATGCAAAACTTTTCATGCAGCAAGAGATGTAAGTACCATAACGTATTTAATCTAGTACATGTATAAGTGGGAACAGCAACATAATTAGATGAACAAGAATATAAGATGATATTTATGTGGTAGATAAAAGATAAATGAAGAAATGGAAAATTAACAGAGATCCAATATAAGGTCCGGATTCACAAAAGTGTCATTATCAACTTATCGATAGCGTTTCGTCGTTACGGTATCTAACAACGTTTACTGCTATTCACAAAACATGTCTCAAATGAAAACTGCATTAATTAGCATCGTTACAAAATGTTTAAAATGGCAGAAGAAGGCATCATGTTTTGATGTTTTGATTATAGTGACTCAGCATTTATTAAATATCAGTAATCGAACATATACTGTAGATCTTCTAGGGATGTAAGTTTTCAATTGACCGAGAGGCTCAGTCAATATATAACTGGAAGAGCAAATTGGTGAACTTGTTCAATCGTCCCTGCCTCTAGGCAAGAAAGTATTGAGTTTCAAATAAATTTCATTCTATCAAATGCTTCTTTATCAGCATTTGATATTTTCATAAAAATAATTTCAATTTTTGGGCACTTGATATCTTCTAGAAATAGTTGTTGGACTGTATTTTTTTTTTTCGTAGTCATCAATTGCAATTCTGATGAAGTAAATTGTTGCTTTTATAATTTTCCTTACTTAAGCCGGGATTCTTATTGACTGTTTCCAAGCAAACAAAGACGTAATTTCCGTACTCTCGAAATCAGAATACTATTTTCTCGCTGTTACGTTTAAGAAGGCTAACGATGCGTACTGTAAATTGCATTTAAGACAATTCATAATATTGATGAATTTACGGATATCGTTACTGTACAAAGTTTTTAATAAAGACATTTTTGTGAATCCGCGCCCAAATTTTTTCCAATTATATTTATATTGTGTTTAAAATCAAACTTTTACGTTTAAGTTTCATAATATATAGAAATTATGGAATGAAATTAATTGATGCTTTATAATAAAAATGTGCAGTAAATTTCTATACATGTATAGGATACTTGCAGAGTTTCATAGGCTTATTTAACCAATTAAAATTTCGCCAATTTCCTATTGAAAATTTATCTTCCTTTATAAACGTAAAAAAAAAAATTGGCTATTAAATTTCTCTGAGCTTTAGTTTCTGTCTAAAAGATAAATTTATTAAGAATTAAATTTTTTTTTGAATAAACATTGTAGAATTGATCAGATAGTAGGGTAGATGTGAAAGTGTACCCGTAATTGACAATTCACGATTTAAAGGCTTTTAATAAAATAACAAGGCAAGAAAAGGGATTGATGTTGCCACCTCTTATTAAACAAAGCATTAGGCTTCCCAGAACAGCAAAAAACTAGGAACTTTGCTCCCTATTATGGCTGCAAATACATGTTGATTTTGCAATGCCTTACAGAGTTGAAAAAACCTTGTAATGAACCACTATGCAAGGGTTTGATTACTTGAATTTATTTCATGAATGTTATGCAATATTTGTTATTAATTTTACGTGAACTTTTTTGTGTGATCAGTGGACATTACTTCTAGTAGTAACAGAATTTCAGATGGCCAATGTGTTAACTGTTTTAATTCACTGTCAACTACTAGAACCCAGATATGCAGGGTGATTCAGAAAGGTAGGTCAAGAATGAAATACCATGAACAGTTTGTAGCAGGGACCAATATTTTTCCTATAAACATGGGTCCGGAAATGCATCCTTACAGAGATAATGCAACTTGTACGAGGTAGGAATGATGTGCATTACCCGGACAGCAATGGTAGGGTCCATGTAAATTAGGATCTAAACATGTAAATTGTTCGTGTTCTCTCCTTGACTAATGTGTAGCTGGTGGACATGCATCTCGTCATCTCGTCTGCGGCGAGGCATAGGGTAATGGGCGTTCCCGATGACCTTGTAGCTAAAATTATTACAGCGTGTGGAGAAGTCAGTGATTCTCCGGACATCTTCATCAGAGTTCGCGAGAATCTCGTTTGCAGCCTAAACACCTGCATCGAGGCTCAGGGTTGGCATTTTGAACACCTACTTAATGTCATTCCCATTATCCTTCAGCAGGGCTGGTTGTCAGGTGTCTCTTTGCCAAGGTGTCACCCTTTAGCATGGTCTTGTTGCTGATTTTCCCGTAACCAAAATGCAAATTTCTGGACTATAAATGCAAATTTTCTAATCCCATATTAATCCTTGGAGGATTCTGGCACCGTTCAAAACTTGTGCTCAGCGCTGAGAATCTTCCAATTGACCAGATGAAACAGACGCTCTCTAATAGGTCTGTGCTTACAGACGCCATATGTCCAGAAAAGCTTGAAACAGTCATAAAATGATCAGCAGACGATGAGCACAAAACACAGTCAAAGCTCTACAACAATCACAGTGCTTGAATAAGAAGAAACGCCGCTCAGTCAGGTTTAAGAAAAACACAGTAAGGATTAGGCAAACGAATGCATGAATAAATAAACTACTTACAAATAAATAAATCCATGTGATATTTCATCGCATGGTAAAATACAAAATTAGAAAAATAAAGTTTAAGTTAAAGGAGTTTAAAATAAAGTTCAATAAATGCAGTGCTGAGAATAGTAGACAACCAATGAATATGGGAATATGTTCCGGAATCGCAGGTGCTTTCTCTGACATTCCATACCGTCATTGTTTCAGATAACTCATTGTCAGTGTAAAAAATTGGATTTATTCCATTCTCAAACCTTTTCGAGTGACAACTGCACTCTCTTCAGGCAACACATGATGTAGGTGACGTAATGGTTAATGTAACAATTGTCCTTTCCTGGCGCAATGTGATTGGTTGCATGATGACGTCAAAAAAAGTCACGTTTTACAAATGGAGGCGCGAGATAGGATCAGATAGGATATTCATGTATTCCTTGAAGCCTCCCAGGTGGCGAAGTGGCTAACACCCTGACTTCTGAGTCGCTGGATCGTGGGTTCGAGTCCCATCGCGGGCATGGTTCTTTGTGTTTATCCTTTCAATGATAATATTCTGTATAAATCTTACCATTTTTATGACTTTTCAGTGCTACAACACAAAGTTTCTAGATTCCAGAAATTTCTTTTAACGAAAAGCAATTTCAGGCGTTCTTCCAGTATTATTTCGGAGGAGTGCTTTAATCTGTCTCGTGTTCTGTATATTAGCCTGGAGAATTTGCTTAAAAAGATTTTGAGGGGAAAGGTTTTTGTTCCCAGCATACTCGAGTCTATTCATTTATATGTTCCTAAATGTAATAGCCATCGAAAAACACTGTTCAAACAGATAAATGGCTTACTCAAATTGCTAAGCACAATCCGGCGTATAAATTGTTAAGTATTCTTAGTAATTTTAGCGATCCTGATGCGGATATTTTTATAGATAGTTTTAGGTCTATGTTTTAATATTTTCTTCTGTTTTATTTTTTTTATGCTGTTTGTGATGTCCTTTGACTTGGCTCTATTTGTTGCCATTTTTTATATTTTATTTATTTATTTATTTCTTCTTGTTTTTTTTTATGATTTTTCACTACCACTTATTTTATGTATGCTTTATGTATTTAATTGTTCCATTAACCCCGTTTTGGGCGTTTAGCCTGTTGGGGGACAACGTTGGGTACCTCTTCCAGTATATCTGGTCTGGGTTTCCCAGTGATGTTGTTACCTTATTATTATTATTATTATTATTATTATTATTATTATTATTATTATTATTATTATTATGTATCTCGTGTACATACCCAAATAATAAATAAAAAACATGCAATTTATATGTCATTTCCTTATAAAAACAAACCAATTTTAACATGCAAAAAAATAAGCTACCTCCGACTTCAATCAACGGAGAAAGGGCTTTAAGAAGAAGAAAGAAGAAAGACGTATCCCTTCAACTATGTTTGTGCATCACATAACATTTATTATTGTGAAATAAATAATGGTTGTTAATTGTTGTGTACCACAATGCAATAGTTTGCATAGTCGAGAATATGTCACCTTTCATTATTTACCAGCAAACAAATCACTTAGAGAAGCCTGGCGACACAAGTTGAGAATTGGGAAGAAATTAACAAGCAACATGAGAGTCTGCTCAAAGCATTTTCTACATCTTGAAGGCAATTTCAATTATTTTCAGTAAGGTCTTCAAAACTTTTATTTCAATAAGTCTTGTAAAATTATAGTTCCAAACGATCATGACAGAAATTAAATTTTATTGAATTTTTGGTAAAGTAATATGCATGGAATTAATTAAATAATCTAGATAAATGTGATTATAATGTTCAGATGTAACATTTAGAGTTGCTGTTAAATTACTAACTATTTGAGCTGACAAAATTATTAGCCTAACTAATAATTTGAGCTGTTAATAAAATGTCTTGAATAAAACTGCCACAAAAGAATCTGAAGCCTTGTTTTTTACACCTTCTACTATGTATGCTGTTACTTTCTAAAAACTCAAAAGCATTTTCCAATTTGAAATTTTGTAACTTTTCTAAAGAATTTGTAGAATACATGGTTGTAGCACATAGCATGATCCTACCTACGTCTGCCATTTTCAGAGGAAATCTGATAACAGATGGCGCCTAATGCTAGTGGGAGGAATTAGCTGGGAAAGGACAATTGAAAAACTTAAAAAGTTATATGCTAAGAATTTAAAAATAAAAAATATAATTACGTAAAGTTGTTTTTCCATTATACAGTTCAGGCAAATGTATATTAATGAAGCTTTGTTTGCTAAGGCAGTACTCAATCGTGCACATGAGCTACTCCTTCAGTTTCTACCAGTACTCAGAAGACCTTTAAGTCTTGTTTCTCCCCTCAAATCAATGATTCACATTAAAGTGCCCGAATGGTCCGTTCGATGTATGTTTTCTCTAAAATTCTTGTTTGTTTTTGCAGTGTGTTCAGCAGCATGACAGATTAAAAGGAAATGATATTGCAAATTACGATTATTTATTTTTACTCTGGGCTGCTGTATACATGTATGCTGGTTATGCCCAGCACAAATGCACCTCTTGTTACAGGAGCGACAAACTGACAGTTACGCTAATATACTTTCTAGCATCATAGCAGCACGCTTGCTGATGATTTGCAGCAAGCTATATTACAATAAAACAAAGTACAGCAAAATTTAAAAATACCTATTTAAGTGTTTTGAAATAGTTTTATTTTGAAAATAAATGTCTATTGTATGTTATTATGTTTATGCAAATGAGGCCAATTATTACAAACACTTTTCCAGACTATTTAAATATCATAAACTGTTTTTCCAACCTAGGGATTTCACGTTCATTTTTTTCCCCCCTATGTAATTTACAATTTCACAAATAGATTTCATGTGTTAGCTGAACAGCTGTCCCAAACAAACGTAATGTTTTTAGTTAACTGTCTCTTTATTTATATAATATCCACAAAACTGTCGCGCTTTCCAAAATTGAAGACTTATTGCAAGGGTAAAATATATACTCTGGCTATAGTCCAAAACAGTCAATGATTGGATCAGGCTTTCAGAGGATCTGTGCTTCAGGAAAATGATCAATTGGCATGTTGTTAAATTCTCTAATGAGCTACAATGACTCACATCGGAACTCTGGGTTGGAGGGTATGATTAGCAATGGTCCGAAGCAATGTTTTCTTCATTGAATCCGATCACGTGATCCGTTTGTGAACTAAAACTGGCAGCTGCATATGAAGATCGAGTTTGTGGACAAAAAATGGCGAAGAACTGCTCTACATAATTACAGTAATTACTTTTGCCTGCTTTTTAGGTAGTACATCTAAATTATCAGCCACTGCTACAGTTAAAATATCTTCATCACTTCTTATTTTACCATTTAAAATTATTCTTGTAAAAATGAGCACTTTTCCTGTATCATTTAATAAAAATGCGAGGTTTGGGGCGTAAGTCATGGCAACTTTTTTTTTGTGAGAATTTGAGCATGAGTGGAAAATGTGAAATTACAGATGAAAAGCCAAGGAACGGATGGCATGTGTGTCCATTTAACAACACCAGCATTTTGCTCTCATGGTCATTAAGGTAGTTGACAATATTACAGGTTTTATGTTCCAGAATCATAAAACCTGTAATATTATGTTTCATGACTTAGGAAAACTTATTTTGAAACATAATTACTGATTTCATGTTCCAAAATAAGTAACAGAAATCAAAATAGAGAATGAATTTTGATATACAAGCATTATTCAACTCTGGTTACATCTATCCTGCACAGCGGTTAACTAAGAACTGATTTAACATTGCTCTCTGTGCAACAACAGGAAATTGCAGAGCCATCTGGTGTTGTGAAAACATACGACAAATACACTGCTTCTTTGAGACATTTGACATTTTATGATACCATCCCTTAGCTCTGAGAAAAAAAAATAGTTGCTATGACTTATGCCCCAACCCTCGCAAATCGCTGAATTGATATAATCGCAACTGCAATGCCAGCCATACTTGTTTTGCTGATGCATTACTCTTATTAGTAAATAGCACTCCCATTGCATCGATCAATGAAAGCAACGATATGAAATGAGTAGATCGCTCATGAGCTGCTTTCAGCACCACCAACGCGTCCCCATTTGAAAGTCCCTCGGCCATTGCTTTGGTTGGCAAAAATGGCCTTCATCATATGTTTACGTTTGAAGTTTGCCTAGACAAACACAGTAAAACTCAATGCCTATTTCTTATTCAGCTTTAAATTGTAGTAATAGAATATATTAAAGGTTCGCCACTGACCTTTCACAGGCGTGTTTTTATCTTTCTGTGTCTTAGAATGTTTTTCTCATGTAAAAATCCTGGTCATCTTTTATATCCATGTTACTGTCGTTTCAGTGTTACCAGAATGATTGTTTAGAGGTATTTATGAAATTATATACAGCATTTATTAAAAAGCATCTAAATTTGGGAGAGGTCGCTTAAGAAATTTCAGACTACAAGCACGATGTTGGTGGTGGTGGGTGCTTTCTCAGCTGGCGACAAAGCGGATATATAGTAATGGCGCTTTGGCTGGCGATGTTGTTCTGCCAACCACAGTAATGGCGCCTACACTAACAATAGAGATTAGTTCCACTTTTCGCCGCTTTCAAATTGCCCCAAAGATGGCGGCCACATAAGCGATCTACTCATAAGCGATCGTTGAATGAAAGTGAAGATTTAAAAACAAACTGATTTTCTTTAGTACTCTCAAAAGAAAACTGTTCTTATCATTTACAGCAATGTTTAATCAACATGCAAATTTCATATGTAATATTTTATCATCTTTCATTCTAATTTTTATATATAAGTTCTTTGTGCTTTTGTTTTCATTCTTTATCAGGGTGATATTTGGGCCGAGAGTAAAATATTTGGTTTCATGCGCCGTTATTATGCGTGTATGGAAAGCTCCATTTTTGATGTTACAGAATGGGCAGTATGCCAGGTAATTTGTAGAACTATTTTCAAATAAAAACAGAGGAGTTAAACATTTTTTATTTATTTATTTATTTATTTATTTATTTATTTTTTTTCTTCCTTTAGTCTGTGAATCTGAAACATTTGAAGGCAAATCATCACAATATTCAGTATCGTATAATCTCTAACAAAAAATCTCCTACAACAGATGAATTTTCTGGGTAAGTAGTTGCTTGTTACCCAAATTAAATCAATTCTTTCATTAAGGATCTGTTTGTGGAATACTATGATAAATTTTTCATGATACACTGAAGGTTGATTACAATCTATGGTAATGATTTGGAGGAGAAAGTTTACGAAGACAACCCATTTCTCTACCAATTACCATGTTCTGTTTGGTGACCCTAGTTGTGGACTATTGCCCTGCACCTTTTCTTCCATTGTAGAAGGCCGGCCAGGTGGCCGAGAGGGCTAGGGCGTAGGCTTTCTAGTTCTCGAGTCCGCCTGGTCGTGGGTTCGAATCCTGCCGTGGGCATGAATGTTTGTGTTTGTTCCAGGCTGCGTACAGATATAACTTGTGTAACAGGCGCAAAATGACCTTAGCAGTCGACGCCAAAAATTCTAATAAACCAACCAACCATTGTAGAAGAGATGTCTGCAGAATGGCGAGGCTGATATTATTCCATTCCTGTTGCAGGCTTTCTAGAGCCCTCAATGGTTATTGGATGGCATCGAGGAAGGACTCGTTTCAATAATCCAAATCCACCGAAATCCATCGGGGATCCGTCTGGTGACATGACAGGGAATCTTGAAAGGGTATAACAAGGGCATAACATGAATTCCATTTCATATTCCAAATCCAACATAAATCGAATGGTCGAGTTAGATGTATGGCTGGAGGATTTGTCTTTTTACAGCCAAAATTTGTTTTTGTCCTCTCTATACAATGTGGGGATTTCCCTGTAGAAAATTGGCCTGATAATCTTAGGCTTCCTGTCCACTCTTCTGATTGTGAGCTTGCCTTAGTACAAGTATCACGCAATCACCATAAATAAATCGTTTTGAAAAACTTTTCTTATATTCCTTGAATCACTGTTGATATGATTTCTCTCCAAGTGGACGGGAAAAAGTCGCAGAAGATTTGTTGCAATCGTTGATGTAGAATTCATTCAAAATGATAACGTACTTCCATTGTTCTGATGCAAGGTAACCCTCATAGAGCCTCCAACAGTTCTTCAAGTCGGACAGCTCGACAAGTCATGGCAGCAGCTTATGAACACGATTCTTGTGACTCTTTTCCAGTTGCAAATTTTTGTTTATTATTTTATTTACAGTAGCTTGTGGAATCCTCCAATGCTTGCAATCCTTCTTTGGGTTGCTGGATTTTTACACAGGATCTACACTTGACCTTACGAATGACCTGTGGTGTTCAGCTCATGGGAACTCGAGGATTTTGCAGTTTCTGGCCAGCTGGATTAACCCTTCCTGGGATTTTCCTTTTCCATTCAGTACTGCTGATATGCCTTTCTTCGAAAAAGAGAAATTTTGTGTTTTAATGCGCTAATTATAGAAAATAGCTGTAATTAGTGTCAGAAAGGACAGTCATGTACCCTTCCCAGTAAGTTTCAATTTTTGGAGACATTTTTTAATGACATTTACTGCTTTTGAATGACTCACAACATTCATGCAGTAAATCATCGATTTTGATTGATTTTGATTACTATCTTGTGTATTTGTTTAGCACCTTTGGAGTGCTGTGAAAATTTTATTATTATTAATCATCTTTAACTATTAGAGGATTCCTGAACTATTTTCAGAACAAAATTGAGACATGCATTTATAAGTGGCATCAGAATGTTTTCATGCATTTTAAAATTCACCAGCATTGTCATCTGTGCTCAGCACTCATGAAAAGGAATTTTCAGTATGTTCAGTGAAAGTTGATCTCGATGAGCCTCAGAAGTTCTGAATTAAGCCAATCAGAGAAAAGTGGAGTGTGCGATTAACTACACCTATCTGCTTTGCTGGCCTAAGGAGACAATGAAGAAAATCCATAATTCCTGTCGCATCGATCCTCTCTTCATTCATTGATATAATGCCTGTCAACACCCAGTCCACCTTTCATTGGACAGATTATAGTTCCATTAACAAAGAAAGAGTAGTAAAAATATTGTATTAAAGTTGGATGGTTGGAATGTAGATAGGAAATCATTTATTGCACGGTTACCAAACTTGGCAAGGATAATGTCCAGATTATGGGCCACAAGATTTCATGGTTCACCGCTTCCCACATACCAAATAGGTTTGTTGGACTATCGATGGAACATTCACACGTGCCAATCCGAAGAGAAGCATATCGAGAGAGGTATCAGGTCCTTTGGAGATGTTTTGTACAGCTGTGCAGCATGCTATCCTACACTTTCATAATGTCCTGGACACTAATGGCTGCCATTTCATGTACACTTTGTAGTCTGATGGATGCTACGTCCATAAAAACCAGACATATTGTAAAATATTGCAAAGCATTCAAAGTTTTTCAATCAAATTACTTACAATAAATCCTCTTTTATAATGCGCCCCTTGTATAATGCGATTCTACTTTTTCAGTCCAAAAAAAACCCAACAAAAATGCCAGCCTCTTGTATAATGCAATCCCCATTTTTGACTCACCACGAGAAATAAAATATGCAAGAATATACAGAAAAACCTCTTGTACATTACTTAATTTTGAATAAACACGAGCAAATTAATTTTGGGCCTTTTAATATGCATCTGTTAAATTAGTAAATGAAACATGATCGGAGAAAATTCACCTACACATATGAACGGACTTCTTTTTGAGAAGTTACTTTCGTATTAGTCTTTGGCGATGGAAAATTCATATAAAAAGTGAATTAATATATTGTATAATGAACTGGACATTGTATATGCTGTGTAATTAATATCTATTACACGGTAATATCGTCTGAAGTTCATCAGGACAGAATGCAACTCTTATTCCTCTGTACTTGCTGAAGCGGCTATGATTTCAGTTTTCAGCAAGTCCAGATATGCTGTTAGGGAACATACATAAACACTATCCTTAACAAAGCCCCACCAAAAAAAGAAAAAAGAAAAAAAAAATGGGAAGAAAATCACAGATAGTCAGATCAGGGAAACGAGGTACCCACAGTTGAAGTTGGGTTCCCATCTCAACATAAACTGATGGGAGCTCACATACGCCTGGGAGACCTCTAGCGACAGTGAAACAAAATTCGATGATCCCCTCTTTCCAATAGAACCTAGATCGTCTATTATAAGAAGGCAGATGGCCTTATTTGAGCAGTAAACATCATAGCTCAAATTCAGCCAATCACGTTAGCAACTATTCAAAACTAAGCAAATTAGGTCAAAGCAGGAATCAAAGCCAGAAGGATTAAGGGGATTTGATTAGGTTACCATGAATTAAAGGTAACTTTGAATAGAGGCTAAGAGTTAATCCTCTCTCATTACCCATGGCAACATATTGGATCAGTAGCCAAGATAAAATAGATAGACTATATCTGCAATCAACGATTATTGGAGCTATATCATTTTGAATTTTGATGAAGATATTTGCTACACCGTGTATTTCTTCATGTAGGTGGGAAAAAATTTTAGTCATAAAAAATAAACATACCAAATAAACAAAGGATCTTGTTAGTGATATGGAAGACTCATTTCAAGTCAAATCAACACAGTAACATGCAGTTTTAAACTGACCACTTTTGATATTTAAAAACGTTGAGAGTGCATAAATACCAAAGGAATATGTATTCATGCCAAAGTTTAATACAGTGCTACCTCGGATTACGAGCTTAATCCGTTCCTGAACTCGCTCGCAATTCGAAACACTTGTAAAGCAAAGCAAGTTTTCCCATAGGAAATAACGAAAACTGAGGTAATTTGTTCCAGAACCCAAAAAATACATGTACATGTATAGGCTATTCATTTTTAATTCGTTATAATTGCGATTCAAAAATGATTAAATGAAAATAAAAAATTTAGAAACAAAACAAATTACCGTAAAACTCTAATATGTATTATGTACATGTATCATTAAATAAAACATCAATTACAATATCCAATTTTAAAACTGGCGTTTCAAAATTAAAATGATCACACTGGAATTTTAAACAGAGCAGGAGTTCAGAAAAACATTTCATGATGTGTACAATTAACAAGTTACAAATTTGCATGAGAGGAGAAAGGAAAGAAGGAGAATTTGTTGGGTTGACTTACACACTCACTGATGGAATCACTGTTCACTGGAATCTCTTTCTTCTTGTGTAACTTTGACAAGAAACCTATCCAATGACACTTGCTTCTGCCTCCTTGAGAATTTCATGGAAATGCGACAGTGCATTATCGTTAAAAAGATTCATCGCTCGCATTGCAACAGCTTTATTCAGATGGTTCCATTCCACAAAATTTTGCAATGTTTCCCACATTTTAAACATCTTAATTTCATTTGAAGTGAGGGATTCTTCAGTCTCGTGTTCCTCTTCAAAAGACAAGATTTCCTTCATAGCATCATGTTATTGCTCGTTATGCGGCTCCATCAGTTCGTCAGTGGCCAGGTCTTGAATGTCGTCCTCATTTACTTCCAGTCCCAAACTCTTTCCCAAAGACACAATTTCTTCGATAACTGTATGTTCATGAAGAGACTCTTATGCAGAATGAAAGGGTGAGACGGTCTTTCATTGGCTTGTGACCGAGCATTGCCTTCTCTTCTGCTGTAATGTAGGTCCTCTGGCATTTTTTTCCAAAAAAAACTTGTTGCGGCAGGTAAAACTCGGAAACCACTAGATTCTGGAACTCTGAAGCAAATGCCTCAGCCGCTTTACCATCTGAACTCGCAGTTGCATATCTCAAACAGAATGGATGCCACTTCTCTTCTTAAACTTGTCAAACCATTCCCTGCTTGTTTTGAAGTCCTCTTCGTTTTCTGTGGACGTACCTGGCAGTTTACTTATGAGGTCGGCGTACAAGGTCTTTG
Source organism: Rhysida immarginata (assembly GCA_023313115.1). Lineage (NCBI taxonomy): Eukaryota > Metazoa > Arthropoda > Chilopoda > Scolopendromorpha > Scolopendridae > Rhysida > Rhysida immarginata. The sequence continues at coordinate 183,918 of JAHWFO010024642.1, read as the reverse complement.
CCTTCTCGCAGCTAAGTTCTAGCTCATAGCATTGCCTGCTAGTTGTTTCTCGTTTATCCATACAAGAAGCAATTTTTCTACATCTTCTAGAAAGTGTGGCTATTGCTTTGATGATCGACTTTTTTTGAAGTATCTAGTCAACTTATTTATTCTTTCTTCTTTAAAATTGTACAGATTGTCGATGTAGACTTGTTAAACAATTTTGCTATTTTAGTCGCTCGCATACCTGTTTCGTGCTTTCTGATGATGTCCTTTTTAACTTCTACTGTAATCAAATTCTTCTTCTTATCAATGTTTTTCTTTATGGGAGTCATTGTTGAAATACAACAAAGCGCATTACATGCTAATAAATTGTACTTACAGTATAATGTTTCTCAGCTTATACGGTATGTGATAGCAGTAAATTATCGCATTGGTTATTGTGGGAAGAATTGCAAGGGTTGATAGCGACGTGAAGGTTCACGTGACCACCACCGAGGCAAATGAATGTGGGTGCTTGAAAAATTCGAACGTGGGAAGTGCTTGGAAAAAAGTTTGAATGTTGAGGCAAATGAACGAATGTGGGAAAGTAAATGAAAAAAAATGCTCGCGTAAGAAACCAGCTCATATATCGAATCGAAAGTTTTAAAAAATTTGTGCTCGTAATGTGAAACACTCTTTAACCGAGTTACTCGTAATCCGAGGTTTCACTTACTGTGATTTCTTCTTCATGAGTTGTGGAGAGAATCATGCTTTTGAAAAATGCATTTTTCTTTTGCAAAACCCTTTCCATTAAAATATATTCTTTTAACTAATTGGAATTTAATGGAACTGTAAAAGCATTTCGAGATTCCAGTGCAATACAAGACAATGTCAATTTGCAGTTTAGTAATTGCTCACAGAGTTGAGGGAGATCTCGATCAAAAGCTAACGAAAGCACCTTTCAAATGACGTGCAACACAGCTGTGTTCGTAATTAATAGGTATTCAAGATAACATAATTGCTCAAAATATGTTGTCTCAAATAATTCTTGTTATTGTTTCTCTTATCCTATTATTTAATATTTCCAAGGGAGCAGTACAACAAGGAAATAATTAAAAACTATTTAATGCTCTGATAAAGCAGTTGGTGATTAAAATGATAACATTGTATTATGCATGAAGAGCAAGAGAAATTCACAGTAACATCCAGATTCAAAATACAGTTCTATGAGAAATGTTTGGCAAGAATGTTAGGAATGAAAGTAGCACCTGCAGTGTCTGCATAAAAGGTGGAATGGCAAAGCCAGTCTCGAGTAAGATGAAATGGATGTTATGCATGAAATCAGTTGTAGAGGTGTATCTGTCTAATTTGTATGTTGTTCTTATTAAACAGTTATAGACCACTGTAAGTTGGTGATCAAGGTACTAGCTTAGAAGACAATGTTGTATTGTCCGTGCGCCACGAGAAGACCGCTGAGTTGCTTAATGTGCTCGTATGGAGTCGCTGCAGTTGCAGATGAATCTATTCATTGTTGGGAGACAAACGGCCAAATTTGAGTCGATCCATGTTTCATCGATGTAAACAATAGGACGATTTTCTTCATATTTCTCAGGTATCTACCTCTCCATGCAAACGTTTTCATTTGTTTGGAAACACTGCCAGGACTCATTATTGCGCTACTTGATTTTAGCGCTTTTCCTCCCTTCATAAGTATAGACTGATCTGCAACTACCAGCGACACCATATGAGCACATTAAGCAACGCAGCGGTCTTCTCGTGGCGCGCGGACAGTAATTCAGTATCAGAAAAATTGGTCCTAAGTATTGCCGCAAGTAAGGCAATACATTTGGCTCTGTATCTTAAAACACTTCATGAACTTCATTAGATTTAAATAAGTTCATTGCTAATTCTCAGTTATATGCTCGTAATTCTTTAATGAAAGATTTAAAACTGGGAATGCTCTCTAGTCACAAGAGATTGGTAGTGGCTGAATCGATTCCAACCAAACATTTCGCAAGGAATAATATAATCTGCGGGATTCATATCTTCATTTCAAGGCACGAGTCTGAACATGTAAAGCAATACAGCATTTTTATGGCGGGGGAAACTGACCCTTTCTGACATCAAATTATGAATGAGACAAGAAGTAGATCCTATATGACAGGTGCTCAGGACCGTGATGCTCCTCGAAACAAAAAAACCAAATTTGACCTCTGTCCCAAGAAAGTTATGCTAATAGTTTGGTGTTCAATGGCAGGATTGGTCCATCCTGAATTTCTTAAACCTGACCAAAACATTACAGTTCAGGTGTAGTGCCAGCATCTTAAGGCTTTTCGTCAAAAACTTCACAAAAAACACCCTTCATGTGAAAACAGAAAAGGTACCGCTCTCCTTGATGACAATACTTGCCTTCACACAGCAAATTTAGCCAAACAAATAGTGGAGGAGAAGATATGAAACATGCCACATCGGCCATACTCCCCAATGAACTATCATTTTTTCTGGCCTTAGATAATTTTCTCTGCAAAAAAGGTTTCCAAAATCAGAATGATGTTGAAATTGCCTTCAATGAGTTTATCTCTTTATGGAAGCAAAACTACTTTAAATGAGGAATTGAAAACATTCCATATTCCATTAAAATCTGCTGTTGAATAAGAAAATATTTTGTATGTCATTATTGCTGCTCTAAATTCAAATGTGCTAAACCGACATTACTTTCCTACCTACCTTGAATATATTAGGATATTTATTATATTTACATAAAGATTTGTGCCCCTCCTTATTTTTGAACTGAAAACATGGTCACGGTCACCTTATTAATATTTGTGTAATTTGTTGCATTATTTGGGGTAGGGGAAAACTGAAGGATTTTTCAAGTATTAGGCAAATTAATTTTCCTTTTCAACAATGTCTAATAATTGAAATCCAATATTTAATCGGACATGTCCAGTTTTTCTTTAGTTAGACAGACTGTAGGCATTTTGATAGATGAATGTTCCCCCATGTTATTGGTTGGCTATCAGTAAATCCCATAATTAATACGTGTATTAATTTGGATTTCTCATTTCTCCCCGGTTCCTTAATGATATAGGGCAGTGTTATATGGCCTCTATTTTGAACAGGGTTTTTAGTTATCAAACCTTGAGTTAAAAGCGAGAGACATTACAGTAGAGCCTCCGTATAGCAAAACTCAGTGGACCGGCAAAATCATTTCGCTATATAGATATTACGTTGTATGTAGGTGGTGTCAAAATTTGCATAATTTATATATAATTGCATTTACATATGTATATATTTTAAGTTTAGTATTTATATATAAAAATTTAGTATTGTACAGGGTGGTCATAAATTATTAAGCACATTTTGACAGTGAATATTTTATTAACCAAGAAATGTACACACTTCTTGTGAACATCATTGAAAAGTACAACTCAAACAGTTTGTCAGGTGTCACTATCACCACCAGGTGGCAGCACTGTTTGGCGTAGGAACACAAAACGCGAAAATGGCGACCGTGCAGCAGAAAGCAATGTGCGTTCTTTGGTTTCATGAGCAGAAATCCGTGATAGCAGTTTAACGGCAATTCCGCTTGGAATATGGACAACCTGCTCCTGGAAAGGATTCCATAAAGGACCGTGTGTACTCCAGCAAAGTGCGTGATCTTGATGAATTGAAGGAAAGGATTGTGGCCGTCATTGCAACAGTGACACCTGAAATGCTGCGGAATACATGGTGTGAAATCGAATATCGAATGGATATTCTGCGAGTCACTGCAGGAGCACACGTGGAAGTGCTGTAACTTCGGAATATTACGGAAAAAAACTGTTTAAGTTGTACTTTTCCATGATGTTCACAAGAAGTGTGTACATTTCTTGGTTAATAAAATATTCACTGTCAAAATGTGCTTAATAATTTATGACCACCCTGTATATTAATTTGAATGCTTCTTAACATTAAGAACAAAACTTTCTCGAAACTTGACATCGCTGCCTATATAAGGTCATCTAGGTCACCATTGCTGAAAATTTTGTTTGGATCACGATTATTTTTTCTGAAATAATTTAAAATTTGAAAGCAGAGGGGTCAAAAATAATAATGTAATATGCATTTTACGGGATAAAAATACTGATAGAACGTATCCATAAGCATGTATATTAAGGCCGACGAGCGTTTTTTCACAAAAATGTTTCGGTAAAATTAGCATTTCACAGAAATGTTTATGGGCTTAAACCTTCAATAAAATAAGTTCATAAATATGAACAAATATTAAAGTTTTTAATATAAAAATTCTTCAGAGTTTTGACAGCTTTTAAAGTATTCTCGTGCCAATTCTAATAGAAAATAAATTTTTAACATGCTTGCACATTTAAACCCCTTAGCAGGGGTTGTGCAGTGCATCATAGGTAGGTTGGTGTGATAGCGTTGTTCTTGAGAACTCTTTGTAATTTTGCCAATAAAATAAGCCAAATGTCACAGCCACAGCAGACTGGGCAGAGCTTATGACGTAAAAACTTGTTTTCAACTTCGCTTGTTGGCCATTTGCAATAATTTCGTTCATTGACTGTCGGGTCATGCTAAGTGCGGGAACCAAATTTTGTAATAAAGAGCTAAAATATACATTAAAATTTATTGTCTGGACCAAAAAATCCTTACATTATAAAGATTTCGCTATATGAAGATTGAAAAAGCATTAAATCAATAGGATTTTTGCTGGGACCACGGAAAAATTTCATTATAGAGAGAATTTCGCTATATCGACGTTCTACTGTATTATTATTATTATACATAAACAGTGATAGTCACTATCCGAAATGTCAGTTTATTTTATCACTCTGTGTCCAATTTTATACATAAAAAAGAAGAAATAAATGAAACAAAGTATTCCCATGTAAACATAAACGAGAATAGATGTAGAGTCAAAGAACATTTTTTTCACAGTACCCTTGTGTGACCCTTGTCATGCTTTTCACAGGTCAGCGAATGGTCGCGATAGTAACACTTACCCGGAAGAGACGTCAGCACAGCTACTGATACTTAATGACCGTGACTAGAAAGAAGCTAGGCCAGTGTAGTCACTTTCTAGTCACTGTAACGAAACTCCTGAACTGGTTAAGAGATCCTGAAAGTGTAATGAACAGAAAATAACAGTGTATTCATTCTTGACGAATCAATTGTTATATGACATGCCATTAGCTTGGTTATCTTTACGGTCACTGTTTTTGTATGTGAATTAGACTTGAAGGGTCCACAAAAAAAAGCCTGAAAAGTTGATACAGCTGAGCCTAAGACCTTGATGGTCATATTTCTGAAAAGAGAATTTGAAAAGTTAATCCATTTTCAAGTTATCGTGGAAGTTTCCCTGAATTTTCCTTGATTTTTCCTGATTATCAGCAGACAAAAACGGCTATCATGAAAGAATATTATTGACCTTGTTCAAAATTTTCGATTTTATGATTCCCTGACTGTTCCCGGTTAAAAAAAAAAAAAAATAAAAAATTCCCTGACAATTCCCGGTCGCTAGTCACCCTGTAAAATAGTCCCACAAGTAAGAGCATCGGGTCAAAGGTAAAAAAATATGAAAGAACATTGAAAAGAAGAAATATAAGATAAGATTAAAAAAAAAAAAAAAGGGGGGGGGCACATAGAGCATGCGACAAATTAAGGAATAGCTGAAGTTGGAGAGGGATATGGGAAAGGTAATGAGGGAATGGTGCCTTTGCTAAGGTTAATGCCATTAGGGGTGAGGATTTGAATTTCCAAATAAGAAAAGACTCGAATTGCTTTCTCTCTTTTTTGTTATGGAATTTACTACGAAGAATATAAAGGCTGATGGCCTGTAAAGAGTGGCCAGGGGAATTAAAGTGTTTAGCGACAGGGGTGTCAGCATTGCTAAGGATGCCGAATTTATGTCCGGCAAATCTGGCACGTATGGTTTTGCCTGTCTCACCGAGATACTGTTTCTGGCATACCTTGTAATGTAACAGGTAAATTAGGTTATGAGAAGTGCAGGTCAGGTTCTGGTTAATTTTGAAAGTAAAGGAGGAAGCACTGCTGGAAATGGAGGTAGCAGGGTTAAAGAAATGGCAAACGCCACAACGCTTTTCATTGCAAGGAGAACATCCCTTAGTGGAAGTGCGTGGTTTAGTAATAGCAGCATGGACCAGAATATCTTTAAAATTAGATGTC
>JAHWFO010024642.1:162049-177371 GCA_023313115.1 Rhysida immarginata | reverse complement strand
CATAGAGCATGCGACAAATTAAGGAATAGCTGAAGTTGGAGAGGGATATGGGAAAGGTAATGAGGGAATGGTGCCTTTGCTAAGGTTAATGCCATTAGGGGTGAGGATTTGAATTTCCAAATAAGAAAAGACTCGAATTGCTTTCTCTCTTTTTTGTTATGGAATTTACTACGAAGAATATAAAGGCTGATGGCCTGTAAAGAGTGGCCAGGGGAATTAAAGTGTTTAGCGACAGGGGTGTCAGCATTGCTAAGGATGCCGAATTTATGTCCGGCAAATCTGGCACGTATGGTTTTGCCTGTCTCACCGAGATACTGTTTCTGGCATACCTTGTAATGTAACAGGTAAATTAGGTTATGAGAAGTGCAGGTCAGGTTCTGGTTAATTTTGAAAGTAAAGGAGGAAGCACTGCTGGAAATGGAGGTAGCAGGGTTAAAGAAATGGCAAACGCCACAACGCTTTTCATTGCAAGGAGAACATCCCTTAGTGGAAGTGCGTGGTTTAGTAATAGCAGCATGGACCAGAATATCTTTAAAATTAGATGTCTGTTTAAAAGAAACTTTAGGTGGTTCTGGTAGAATGGAATGGAGAAGAGGAAAGTTGTCAATTATATGTTGATGTTACCTTAGGATATTTTTAATACTATTGAGGGTTGGATGATAAGGAAGAACTAACGTAGGTGTGGCCATGGCTGGAGAAGGTTTAGGATTATTGTTAGAACAGGAATTTCGATGCTTATAGATAGAAGCGCGTAGGACAGATTTGGGGTAGCCTCTTGCTTTAAGGGAGTGAGTAAGGGCGTTAGCATGGAAGTCCTTGTCAGACTGACTAGTGCATATTCCATGGATGCGAGTTAACTGACCTAAAGGGATTGTATCCTTGCAATGGTGTGGATGGCAGCTATCATAGTGTAAGTACTGGTGCCTGTCACTGGGCTTCTTAGAGAGATTAGTAGACAATTTGTTGTTAGTGATAGACATCCAAAAAAGAAACAGTTGTGATAGAATAATTGTGAGAAAACTTGATAGAGAGATGGATGGAGTTAGAGTGGGTTATAAAAGATAGGAGAGAGTCTTCATTATGTGGCCAGATCAGGAAAACATCGTCAATACACCGTAGCCAGACTAACGGCTTCAAGGGAGACGTGGAAAACAGTTTGGTTTCCACCTCCCCCATTAAAAATATCCTAAGGAAACATCAACATATAATTGACAACTCTCCTCTTCTCCATTCCATTCTACCAGAACCACTTAAAGTTTCTTTTAAACGGACATCTAATTTTAAAGATATTCTGGTCCATGCTGCTATTACTAAACCACGCACTTCCACTAAGGGATGTTCTCCTTGCAATGAAAAGCGTTGTGGCGTTTGCCATTTCCTTAACCCTGCTACCTCCATTTCCAGCAGTGCTTCCTCCTTTACTTTCAAAATTAACCAGAACCTAACCTGCACTTCTCACAATCTAATTTACCTGTTACATTGCAAGGTATGCCAGAAACAGCAAAGGCAAAAGGCACCATTCCCTCATTACCTTTCCCATATCCCTCTCTAACTTCAGCTATTCCTTAATTTGTCGCAAGCTCTATGCCCCCCCCCCCTTTTTTTTTAATATCTTTTATTTCTTCTTTTCAATGTTTCATATTTTTCTACCTTTGACCCGATGCTCTTACATGTGGGACTATTTTACAGGGTGACTAGCGACCGGGAATTGTCAGGGAATTATAAAATCGAAAATTTTGAACAATGTCAATAATAGAAAGAAAAATAACTCCAAAACCACTATTCCACATAATAAATTTTAAAATTTATTATGTGGAATAGTGGTTTTGGAGTTATTTTTCTTTCTATAGTTGTGTCCACAGTTTTTGGCTTGATTCCATTGTAATGTCAATAATATTCTTTCATGACAGCCTTTTTTGTCTGCTGATAATCAGGAAAATTCAGGGAATTTTACGAAATCTTTTTGCTAGGCACCCTATCATTCTTAAACTTTTTTATAATTTCAATTTCATATGTGTCATTCTATTGCATTTTTCTCGTCGCCCCCTTATTATTTCCTATTTGTCCTTCGTCCTGTCCTATCCCAACAGTTCTTCTAATTAATCTCATTTGTTCTCTTCTTGTTTTTCAGCCAATACCGTATTACTATTTCCCATGCAAACTATATATAAACCCGTCCGTTAGTACAACTTTCATAACTTCAGGATAATTCTCTAATATTCTATTTGCTTTTAGAGAATTATCCTTTTTTGCTTTGATAAAGGATAGTCTCTATCCGAAACGTCAGCTTTTTATTTTGTTTTTTGATTTATTATATCTTATTTTTTATTTAATTTGTATTTTTAATTAATAACTACTTTGCTAAAGTTCCTAATAACTTAAGAATAAACCATTTAAATAATTTCAATCATATCTGCAATATGTTTTTAAGTGTAGGTTTTCAAATTTTTTTACAAATTGTTATCAATAGATAGCACTATAAGACTTCTGTCCAAATTGGAGGGAAAAGCAGACGCTTTTAACAACAAACTGCGAATAGACCAGGTTCCTCCTAATCCGTGTAGGGTCATTCCACATCAAGGGGACCAGGGGTCCCACTCGACCATCTCCAAATTCAATGAAATTTGGTGTGAAGATTCTATATGGTCTTTGGGGATAGTATACCAGATTTCAGTTCAGTATCTTCAGTGGTTGAATTTTTAGGGGCTTTCAAAGAGAAGCCATTCACCTTCATGTCGTGTACGAAGGTGCAAAAGTGCCAAGTTTGCTAGGCTTTTTAAAAAGTTCTAGCAAATATTTATTTGTTTGCTTTAATATACATCGACAACTTTTTATGCTGAATCACATCATGACAAAATTTAAGGATTTAACTGTATTGTAGTATAGACACAGACCTCAAAAGTGACTAAAGAATTCATTGCACGATTCCGAGAGCCAAAGTTTGATGGGTCACTTTTCCATTTCAAATGAAACAATTACCCCAAAACTTAAGAAGGTTATTTCCAACTATAATGTGTATGTGTAGATCAAATTTAATCATCATTGGAATCCTAGATTAAAAGATATGTATCTCCAAAGTTGACAAAAATTATCAATAAGCAAATTTTAGGGTATTTTTGGGGGTCAGTAAATCAACTGTGTCATCTTCAATCTTTTTTCTTGCCATAGCTAGAAAGAGCATGATTTAAGCTTTCAAAGCTATAGTGCTTAATTTCTGGATCTTGTGTTTTGATGAGTAAGAATACCTTTCAAAAGTTAGGAAAATGGATTGTCGATAAGTTCAAAAAATAATTATAATTTGAAATGGTAATACAATTATATTGATGGATTTTGCTGAGAATTATTCATTTGTTGTCCACGGTGCTGTCCAAGGATTTCATTGGGATAATAGTCAGGCTACATTTGTGATCTATTTTGGTGGCAAAGAACATCAAAGCATTAGCACATGTATGATCAGTGACTCCTCCGTCATGACACCATTGCTGTCCATGCCTTTCAAATAAGATTAATAGCACATTTAAAGACAAAGATTGAAAAAATTAAGAGCATTTATTACTTCAGTGATGATTCAGCTGCTCAATATAAGAATTTCAAAAATTTTATCAATTTATGCCTGCATGAGAAGGATTTTGGCATCACAGCTGAATGGAATTTTTTTGGAACAAGCCATGGTAAATCACCTTGTGATGGAATTGGAGGAATAGCAAAAAGGCTAGCAGCCCATGCTAGTCTGCAGAGGCCCTTAGATAACCAAATATTGACCCCATATGATTTATTCAAATTCTGTGATGATAGTATTCCAGGCATAAAGTTTTTATATGTACCAAAAGAAGAAATTGAAAACATTCAGCCTGATCAAGAAAGAAGGTTTGCCAAGGGACATACAATTGCTGGAACAAGGGAAAATCATCAATTTAGGCCAATTAATTTTAATAAGCTGCAGGTGAGCAGAATTTCCAACGATGCTACAGCATTCACAGTCAACACCTTTGAAGCAGATGAAGAAATTCCAGATATCTCAATTGCAAACTTACAGCCAGGACAATATGTCACATGTATGTATGACAATTTTTGGTGGGTTGGAAATGTGTGTGAAGTTTCACATGAAGAACAAGATGTCCTCATCAGCTTTATGCACCCACATGGCTCTGCTCGTTCATTTCACTGGCCAACTGCTAAAGACACCTGCTGAATTCCTGAGCAACATATTTTTATGACTTTAGAGGCACCATCAACCTCATCATCAGGAAGACAATACAGTTATCCACAATCTGTTCTGGACAAAATTGAAGAACTGTTTAACCAAAAATGGAACTGAGTTTTTTGTAGTTTTGTTTTGTAAATTTCTTGTGTACTTCCATTGTTTTTTGGTATGCATTGAATAAAAAAATGAATTGCCTAGTAGTATTATCAGGCATAATATTTCACTGTTAGAAATTTTTGCAAAGTACTAAAACAGTAACTTTTGAAAGGTATTCTTACCCATTAAATGCAAGATCCAGAAATTAAACAATATAGCTTTGAAAGCTGCATACTTTTCATAGTGAATTTTGTTTTATTTGCTGATCATTTCAGATATGTATTTTGTATAAAATTATACTGAAATATTAAATTAATTGATTTTAAAGTAGTAAATACATTATAGGTATTAAATAATTAATATCATTACGCATTTTTAAATTTATGTAGTGGTGATATTTGGGTAAGTTGGATGGCTGCTTGGGGGTCTTTGGATAAAACCCATTTTTCCCCATTGGTTCCATTATTCATTTATCACGGTTTTGCTTATCACTGTCTTTTTTTGGAACCAAACCCCTGTGATAAACGAGGATAAGTGTGTCAAGAAAATAGCTGCACGTCTCCAGAGGTATTGCGAATGCCATTTAGTTGAAGCATGTTACAATGAAATTCACCTGATCCTTTGCAATTGTTAAAACAAGTTGCAGAACAAACAACAAAATTAAATTCACTTATTTTGTTTTTACTTTATGTAAATGCAAAACTTTATAAAGGGGTGTCTATGTATTCTCAATGTATTGTTAAAATAATTTTTGAATAATTGCATTTGAGTTTTTTTAATGTATTTGTTCTTTTTTTTCCATATCTAGTGACACCAACTTCGATGACCTGTTTAATGCTTTCCAGGGTAAGAAATCTGCTTGGGATGTAAACTCTCCTGCAGCTTCCAAACAAGACACTGGAAAGAAGAGGAAGAGTAAAAAAAAGCGATGAAGTTTCCATTGAAATATTTATCAACTACGAATTAAATTTGCCTAAAAATATTAAACCTCAGAACTGCTCAAACAGATCCAATAGGAGGGAAAAAAATAATGGGATGCAGCAAGTAAATGCACAATAGCTTCAGAATGTAACATGCAAGCATGTTAGCATACTTTCTTGTGAATAATTTTTTTTTTTTATACCTATGGTCAATTGTAAGCAAAGGGATCATTTGTATGGAAAACTTCACTGCTGTATGGAAAACTTGAGAACTCTTCATCTGTATTAGATGGATTTATTTTCCAAGTTTGGTTTAGTTCCTTGAATCTTCATTTGTAGTACAGAATTTCCAGTTATAAGTGGGAATATTGTTTGTAAAGGAGTCAGCATCTCACAAGACAGTAAATTTCTTGCTCAGAAGCAAAAAAAGAAATTTGGCATATAATTATTACTGTATTTTTGTATAGATTTATTCCAGGCATTGATAATTTTTTGGTCATTTCCTCTTTCATCCTTTTGATTATCAAGTATGGATACAAGCGTTTATTTTTCATCGTGTTTGTGCTTCCATATTTTATTATTACTGTAATGTTTCAAGTGCATGCAGATGGTATAATGTTTGTAAGTGTTGGACAATAACAACAAAAAAAAAGTTTATAAATACAAAATGTGTGCTGTAACCATGTAATATAAGAACTCCCAGTGCCTTAGAGTGGTGCCAAAAATTTTTGGATGTCTAACTTTTTTGCTTTCTGCCTCCAGTTTTAAAGATTGTATTTTTTTATTGTATTTCTCCCTTTGGTTGTTCTGCTCATGTCAGTGATCTTGCTTTTTTATTTTAATGGTAAGTTTATAAAATGGCTTTTAGTTTCAAGTCTTATGTGTTAAAAATACAAGATAATCTTTGTAATTAATGACATGACTATGTAAACAAATATTACAAAGAAATAAATTTAACTGCAAAATGAACATGAAGTTATTTACATTTGATTTGTGGTTGAAAAGTCAAGTCAGTTGTTAAAACTTTTAAAAACTTCCTATTTCACTATATGATCGAGCTATTCCAGTGCTCCTGCACAAAATACAAAGAATTAAATTAAAAAAACATAAAAATTAAAACAAGATGTTATTATCATATCAAATTTTATATTTAGATCATACCTTCAAGAAAGTATAAAGAATCGACAGCACCAATAGAGGAATCTGAAGTAAAAATAAATAATGGGATGTGAATAATGAAAAGATAAATAGCAGTATATCTTTATTTAAGTCAAAATCGATTATTACCAACGTCTTTTTTCTGAACTGTTTTCTTCCTATTTTGAGATGTAAAATTATAGGATTCTCTTGCTAAGTGTTCAATAAATAACTCCTGCAGAATGAATTTAAAATAAAATTTTTGGGATGACAAACATTGGAAAAATTTTTAATTTAAGAAACAAGTAATGAACGATATATTTAAGTACAAATAGATTACGTGGCAATCATCACATAAAACACTTGTGTAATTACTTAAAAATTCCAAGAGTAATTTATAAACATTCCCAAATAATGTGTCCAGACAAAGCAAGCAACTATTGCTGAAGACGCAATTATATTCATACATACTACGCAGTTTGAATTTCAGCACACATAAAGAAAAGATTACCACGTACAATCAGGTCCATGATTAATCCAGAATCAAGTAATCATTAATTTCCTTAGCACTCACCCTCTTGAGCTACCCGAATAATCCCCCAAGAATTCGTAGATTCATGTATGAATAACTCAATAAGACGAGTCAACAGGATAATATAATAAACATAAATAAATGAAGAGTTCCTACACTGGTGAGCAGGTATAACGATTAATAGTAATCACAAATTGCAAGAAAATACATACATTAAAATAGCTACGGACTCATTAGTTTTAGTTTTGTTTACATTATTAGATGCTAAGGGCCATCTGTTCAACATATTTTCTAATAACTGCCACATGCTGGCTGATACAGCATTCGAAATCCCTACCGGCACAATCAAGCTACTGCCACACCCATGGGAATGCAAGACAATACACACGTGCTTATGATCAGGCAATCCTTACAACGACTGATGCATTGTTGAGCATATCCTAACTATAGTGCCATAATTCAAAATTCTCAACTTCTATATTGTTGATTCATTCCTTAGCACACTAAAATTGACTACCAGTGTCGTGTTTCCTTTTATGCCAACCGAGGAGAGAGACAGTAACTTATAGCACACTGTTATTGAAAATCATATGAACACCCTATTACATCACTGGATTACAACCACCCACTAATTAACCATACCCTATACCTAGTGTATTTATCGGAGGTCCCTTTGGTCCTTAAAGTCCCTTTTTTTTTTTTTTTTTCAAAAGTACCTAAATGGTAGTTTTTTTTTATTGTATGTTATATGTTGACGTCATGGTATTTTCAAATGGTAGTGGTTCAAATGTAGTGATTAAAAATGGGTATTTGATTGGATCATGGACCAAGAAAAGTTCAGATACATCACTGTTCTGCATGGTGTGTCAGTGATTTTAATATTGACCATGGTTTCTCAAGAATTCACCAACATGTTGAAACAAAAACTCATAAGAACAACTGTAAGACAAAACTACACCCTCTTCAACTGAGGTTGGAAAAAGTGGATTCAGCTTGTCTTGAAAATGAAGTCAGTTCAAGTGGGGAGACTCAGACAGCTTCTATAGATATATTTTCTGGACAACAAATAAAAGCTGTACCACATGGCCATATGAAACTTGCATTTTCAAGTCACAAAGAAAAAGCAATGAAGAAGATGGAATTGATTGGACTGTAAAACAACTTAAAGTTGGGTCTTCTTCGATGCGACGCTCAAGAAGTTCTTCATTTCAAACATTAATTTGTCTTGGCCGTCCACTACGATTAATTGGCATTGTCACCCCTTCTGTACGTACGCATAAATGTAGCACATACTGTGTCATTACTCACTGAATAGCAGTAGTGATATTGCAGAGGTTTTCAGAGAGATGTTTGGGAATTCTGTGCCTGATGATTTTACTTTGTTTCCATCAAAGATGATGTATTTAATTACTGAGGCTCTCTGACCCTATTTCTGAGAGCAAATTACAAATGATGCGAGAAGTTCAGCATATACACTCTGCTATGATGAGACCATAAATGAAGCCAGCAAAAATGAAATGCAGATTGCAATATGTTATTGGTCAGCAACTAAAGGACTGGTTGTTGAAAATCATCTGCAGACTTTTTTCACGGGCCATGCTATGGCAAAATACTTGCACCAAAACCTTGTTTGTGCATGAAAGAAAGCAAATCTTCCTTTAAGGAATTTACTGATCAGTTGTGATGGGTTAAGTCGCACATTCCCTATATTTTCCATGTGTTTAGGCACATATTCGAGGGTAGGGAATTTTTTTTTTTCTACTTCAACTACCGTGGAATGACTGACCAACAATCTTTCACTACAAACGGCAGCGGGATATCTTTTAACAGGTACGGAAATGTAAATTTTAATCATCGTGCGTTATATGGGTCAATCATGGGTCGTTTTCATAGCCCAAATCGCCCCAAATTATATTCCCAGCCTTCCTTTGTGTCCCCATCATTAAAAATGTTTGTTTTCTAAACAATATCAAAAAAATTCCAGTCATTGTTCAGCAGTATTATCAATGTAATGCGTATCTGCCGATCACGGGCGTTACAAAATTTTCGGGCATTGAAACTTTATAGTTTTATTATTTTCAAATATATTTACAGTAAATATAAAATACTTGTATTAATAAAAATTGAATTTAAATAACATATACATTTGGAACCAATTTGACATGTGGTAGCATGTTACAACGCTCAAAAGTTGATCAGAATATTTTATTTAAAAAAAAAAAAATGCTGGGTGGCTGGATATATAACTTCGTATTTGGTATGCTTATTAAAAAATGTCATATTTTTTTTAACCAAATTAAACCTATCATTTTAGATTCCCTGAATGTCCAGATCTCAGAAAAAAGCAGATACATGCTGTCAAGTGATGAACAGAACTGTCATTTTTAGCCACAGACTGTGAATGTAGATGTGCTTCTATTTTCCTGCATAAAACTATGATGAAGAGTGTTTTCTCCAATAAAATATTTTCAAAAATCTGCTGTAATTGTTTACTTCTGATAATGTTAATTTTGGTAATGTTGCTTCAGTCTGTAATTTTAAAAAGTGTATTGCCAAATTTAGTGTTTGTATATTCGTAAGGTTTTTTGTATTAGTTTTTACACATTGGTTTCATACAGTTTTAGGTGAATTTCATACATTTCTAAATGAATTTAATACGCTTTCAAATAGATTTAATACAATTTTAAATAAATATGTGTTTTATGTCAGTGTAAATTGAGTTTAATTACCAAAATTAAGTAAGAAAAAACATTTTTGATGAAATGTTGTTTTAGTAAATTTACAGAAAATTTATTTTATATTATTTTAATTAAATTACAGAAAACAAAATTGTAACATAAATAACACAAACGTATAAAGAGTAACAGTTAACCACTGTGTAATTAAACTAAAATAAAAAAAAAAAAATTCTTCTGTATTTCTGTACTGAGGGGGTATTTCACCGGTAAATTCATTTAAAATCATATTAAATTCATTTAAAGGAGTATTAAATCTATTAAAACTCATGGTTCCTGCTTCGAACCCAGATCACAAAATTATTCCTTCCATTTTTTTCAAATAATGTTATTACCTGATGTTTGGAATATTAGCTCCAGTTCTTATTTATTATTTTTTATTAAATTCATTTAAAATTGTATTAATTCTATTTAGAAATGTATGAAATTCATGGAACCAATTTGTAAAAAACTGTAATCTACTGACTGGAGAGTGTTTTGGAGTTAAAAAAAAAAAAAAAAAAGCTATTTTTAAAATTAAATTGAAATTGAGGAAATGTAAGGCCACATAGCAGTTGAACATTAATTTTTATTTCGTATGAAATTGATGAACATTACCTAAAAATCACTTTTTATGTGCACCAATGAAACAAAGTTTTGGGGAAATATAATAATTTCACATGAAAATCAATGTATACCATAGAAAATGCAGATTATTCGCTATTATGAGTATGTCTTCTACAGTGTAAAACGCAACATCGTCCCACCACAAGATGGCTGCCAAGAGGCGATGCGCATGAGATGCCATAAGCACTCTGTCTACTCTGTGCTCACCCTCTATACAATCCGGACCTTTCCCTATGACTTTTTTAATCTTTAAACCACTGCCACAGGCTTTAAAAGGAACGGCATTTCACCTCCACTCAAGAGGTACATGCTGCTGTGAAGAAATGGTTTCAGCTCTTAAGCCTGGTTCCCACATGCGTAAACACAACGGCAGAAACCACAAGGCAGAAAATTTTTTGACGTCAATTCCTGCTTTCGTCTTTCTGCCCGACAGAAAACTCCCCGTTTTTTCTGAGTTGGATTGAGTCATAGCCTACAAAGATAAGAGAACTTTCTATCGGGCAGAAAGAAGAGAGCAGGAAATGTCAAAAATTTTTCTGCTTTGTGGTTTCTGCCGTTGTTTTACGCACGTGGGAACTACGCTTTACACAAAAGATATATCAGTTTGGATTTAGCCTGCATCTCCCCATTTTGGGGAGACTAGCTGATCACAGGTATTTCGTTTCCATATACCTGTTGCCAAATGATGGGAATTTTTAATTAAAAAATTCGGCAAAAGAGAAAAAGGGATTTGTTTTTAATAAAACAGGTGATATGTGAGAATTTTCATAAGTTAGTCAACACAATGATAAACGAAGCTGATAAACCATGTATATATGGGGATTTTTTTCATGTTGTTTCCTGGCAGAGCACAAGCACAACACAAATATCCGCTCTTTCTCACGTCACATCCACGATATCACATATTTTAAATATCTCCTTGGTATCATTTTAGCCACTACGGATTTTATTTTGATGCGGTCTTTCACTCTTTATGGAAAGTGAAACTGGGAAATGGAGAACTGTAGGAAAGTCTTATTCAATGGTGAGCCAAAGACGTAAGAAAAAGTCTTATTCTTATTGTCTTTGGGTGTGCTGTGGGAAACTGGGAATTTTGCAAACGTTTGTGGGATTTACATTTTTCAAAATCTGGCAACACTGATGGAAACAGGTTTGCATTGCCTGAACAACATGGGTGAGTAGAATCGGTATAACCCATTCAGTCAGCTGAACAGCTCTTATACTATTGGATTAAGAATATCTGAGTATAAAAAAAAAAATGTTTGAGACGCAGATTATTACTTTTTACAGTATTATTAAGAATCAAGATTTTATGAAGATTTAAAAATTATAAATCTTTTATAAGGATATTAAAAAATTATTGGTTCCTATTTTGGGAAAAAAAACAAATACACACACAATGAAATGACATTGAAATGGCTTTGAAAACCACATGAAAGACACTGCTTGCAAAAACAAATAAATATATATATATAAATATAAAAAAAAAGTCAATCACCTAGAAAGAATGGATCGATTTATTTGAAATTTTGCACACATGTAGAATTGGTGGCATACAAGAAATGATTCAATTGCAAGTCCAGAAGAATGTTGTACAGGGCAGCTCTCATGCAACACTAGCCCACATTAGTAGGTTGTATAATAACCACTGCAAGCTTGAATAGCTTGAATGCAGGCCTCGACTCTTGCATGCATGCAATCATAAAGATGCTGGATGTTGTCTTGGGATAGGTTGTTCATACAAATGCTGGTGCAATTGTGGAATTGTTGAAGGGAAGTAGTGCCACATGCATTAAAGCCTGCAAGCTAACACAGGAGCGTGTAGACGGGCGTTATCCTGCTGAAAAAACATGTTACCCTCCTGTTGCAAGAAGGACAGAAGACAAAGTTCCACAATCTGCTGGACGTACCAAATGCTGTTCAATGTTCCATCCACAAACTCTAAGGGTGATCGTGAGTTGTAACTGATCACAATCCACACCATTATGCCAGATCTGTGTACCGTAGATGGATGTGCTGTAGAAGATGGCGGCCTGTTGCTCTTTACTGCACAAGTACACATCCATCACTGGTGCACAGGCAGAATCTACTCTCGTCACCAAAGACCACAGACCTCCATTCACCTCTCTAGTCTGCTCTTTTGCAGCACCACTGCAACCATGCAGCACGGTGTTCTTGCAGAAATGAGAGTCTGGCTAGAGGGATCTGTGGCCGCAGTCCTGCAGCTAGCAAACGGTTACCAATGGTCCATCTTGACAAAGCTGGTGCCACTCTGGCCTTTGTCTCTGCTGTAGCTGCCGTACGGTTGCTCAAAGCTTCTCATATGATTCGACGGTCTTGGCTTGGGTCAGTTGTGCTGAACATCCAAAACCAGGTCTACGTGAGTGTGTTCCTTCCGTAAACCACTGCTGACAACATCGAGCCACAACAGAAACATTACGAATGATCTGCACCACGATACATCGATGAGACCATCCAGCCGCTCAAAGTCCCACAATCTGACTCGTGTCTAACTCCATGAATTATTTGTACAAGAGCACGGTGTCGTGCGCGAGGCATTGCAGTTGTTGTCACCACACTTACAGCCAACACTTCCAGTACAATACAGATGGCAAACTGACGATTTCATGCAAATCTGGTGGGAACCATTCTTCTCCAAGAGGGGCATGAGAGCCAGCTGGTATTGTCTTGCAATTTGAATCATTTCTTGTATGCCACCAATGCTACATGTGTGCAAAATTTCAAATAATAGGACCATTCCTTCCTTTAGCCAGCTGTGTAGTTTATAATGCACCCTCCCCCCTCGCAGGCCTACAACTTGTATCTAAAACTTTTTTCTCTTTATTTATTATTTAATTTCGGGTCACTCAATTATTTAATTTCGCGTTCATCAAGTTAAATATGCCTCATCTTGATTCATCTATAGGGCACCAGATTTTTGGCGTCATTTTTAAGATAAAAAAAAGGCTTTCAGGTGTTTTCTATGACGAAGGAGATATTAAGGCCTATTCTCGGCAAATTATAGAATACAATATGGGGTTCTATCGACTTTGAACAACTATTAAGGAACGAGGAGTACCGTCGATTTTGTTATAAGGTAAACCGCTTCTTGGCTGGCTAAAGTAACATCGGGATCGATCTTCATTAATGTCTTGATGCGACTCATAGGCAGTTTTGTCGTTCTTTCGGGCCTCTCCGAAGTATTCACAAATTCGTCCGTTTTATCAGCATTTTCCTCATCATCTCCAGTAACGCTCAAGTTGAGAGAAGATTCCAAGATCGGTGTTGCTTCCATTTCCTCCATCAGGTTTACCGCCATTTTTTAAAGCAGGCGGGCGAGGCGGACATGGATGAACAAAACCAAGATGGAAAACTCCTATGGAAAACTCCGTCGCATATCAGGAAAAACTTTCAGTGGCGCCCTCGGACGGCGTGCATATTGAAACTAGATGTAAATAATGCCGTCGTCTGGTACGCAATACTGCTCAAATTCCCGGAAAAATAATCCAAACCTATCGTTTTTTCGATTCCCTAAAGATGTACAAAGGTGAATACTGTAGTTATTAGGCAGGCATACGTTTTTCGTTTCGTTTCAAAATCGAAAAAAAAAAATAATAATTAGGCTCATTTGACAACTCATAAACGTTGATCGTATTGCAATGCCTACTTTATAATTAAATTAGATGTTCTAAATGGATTCAAAATTCTCGAAGAGAGGATTTACGAGGTCGTGTAGGGGAATTAAACAGTAAAGGCTACGTAATATGTGCCAAGCATTTTGAAAGTTCACAATTTATGAATAGTGAAAAAAGGTAAACATAAGGCTAAGGCATCATTTGGTGAATGCTGTATATAGTGATCAATAAATTTGTGATATCAAACAAATTTGCATGCCTTGATTTTTTTTTAATCTTTCAATCAAATCCCAGTTATCAATCAACTCATTTTATTATGTTAATGAAGTAATCAGACGTACTTTGCAAACACTGCAATAACAGAGTAATCTTGATTCATCTTAAGCATCTACATCCTAGCATTTTTATTTTTTGTAACTTGGAGGATGTGAATACTACATCTTTGATTTTTATTTTTTTGTAAATTCTGTGATAAAAATAATTTTGATTTTATTATGAAAATTGCTTTCTTATTTGACATATTTAAACTTACTTCCAAGCTAAAATGGATTAAAAAGTTCTTGTTAATCAAATACTAAAAAAAATTCTTCTTAAAAACTTAATTCCTACGCAATCTCTATGGGAGCGACTGCGTTTTGTTTTTTTTATAGAAAACGTGCAAGACACCAGATGGCGCCAAAAACTCGAATTTGACCGCGTAAAGATAGGGAGTTTTCCATCCTGGTTTTTTTCATCCATGGTTCGGTGAATTTCTCGAGAACAGCCACTAGTGAATTTCTCGAGAATCAGTGAATTCAAAGTGAATATGTTTTCCAGTGTTTTTGTTTTTAAGAAGTCACTTTCAGTTGTTTCGCGGCAGCCAAAGTGGCTGATCGAAAAAGTTTTTTTCACTGACTTTTGTCGAGTGGAAAAAATCGAAGGAAATAAATGAAACAAGTGGATTTTTGGGTATATGTTTACTTTAGTATACCAAAGCTCATACTAATTCAGGATTCGTTAAAACTTGCGGAAAATAAACATAAAACTTAACGATATGTTCACGACACAGCAGCAGATACTTTCAATGTAATTTCTTATGCAAATTCCGAGTTATCCGTCGCTAAAAGTCTAGTTATCCTGACCGCCACATCGTAAACTGACATCTTAAGCCCAAGTAGAACTCACGCAAAAATCCGAGAGAGGGCGCTACCTTCACGGGAGCAGGAAAGAGCACACGATGACGCACGAAAACGAGGGTTGATTGGAAAACGAGAAACGAAATTTCAAGTTGGCAGAAAGGCAGCATTAAAAGAAAATGAACTCGATTTTTTTTTTTTAATTTCGACACCATTAATTTGTTTTTTTTTGTTTTGTTTCCATAATTATCATTAGCTATTATTAATTAATTTATTTTCGAGAAATGAAATTATTTTATTATTATTATTATTATTATTATTATTATTATTATTATTATTATT